>VZRE01011286.1:33357-94317 GCA_013396775.1 Cephalopterus ornatus | reverse complement strand
GAGGGAGGCGGGTCCGCAGCCGCGTCCCGCCCCGCGCCGCCTCCCCGCCCCGCCCCGCCGCACCGGGACCCCCGCGGCACCGAGCGGGGACCCTCATGGGCACCGGGCAGGGACCCCGCGGCACCGGGCGGGGAGCTGGCACACAGCACCGGAGCAGGGCGCAGGGCAGGCGCTGCAGCCCCTGAGCAGGGCAGAGTCCCCTATGGGGATGTCACCAGCGCCTGAAGATGTCACCGGCCTCCAGAGATGGGCACCAAGCCCTGGGAAAGTCACCGACCCCTGGGAATGGGCACTGAGCCCTGGGAGCAGACACTGAGCTCTGGAAAAGTCATTGACTCCTAGGGACATCACAAGCCCTGGGGACATCATCTACCCCTGGGGACAGTTACCAAATCCCTGGGGACAGGCACCAAATCCCTGGGCTGGGTCCTAAACACCTGGGCTGGTCATTAAACCCCTCTCAGCCCCAGACAGGGTGCACAAAGAGCAAACAGGGTGCCTGGCATGGGTAGGAGGTGGTGGCCATGACTGCAGAAGCCTCAGCACCTCATGAAGGCCACGTGTTGGAGTGAGCTTGGGTCATCATGTCACTTCCTGAGGATCCTGTGATTCCCAGGCTAGGGGCATCTGCCTTCCCCATCCCAAGTCCAGAGTTTGGAGAACGTCCCAGCTCCACTGCCCATCCGTGGCATGGCCCAGGGTGGGAGAAGCTCTCATGTACCTAGTTAGGGACACACCAATGCTGCCCAGTGAGCCCCAGATGAGCCATGTATCTTTCCAGGTGCCACCAGTTGCGGGATCCAGGAAAAATGCTGGTGTCATTGGCATCAGCACTGTGGCTGCCCAAGGGTGGTGGGTCTCAGTGTGGGAGACTCACAGCAGGGCAATGCCAGGCCCTGTGTCCTGCCATACTCCATGGTTTGTCCTGCTGCCAGGATTCATTTAGGAAAAGAAAACGCACTGCAACATCAGCTCCCTGAAAGTTTGCCCTCTCGTCTTCCCTGCCACCAAGCACAATCTGAGGCTACCCGGGAATTCATTAAACCCCGGCTGCACCTTAAAAACCTCCCCCCAGCCTCACTAGCTCCCACGTGGCAGCACAGCAGGCACCCCTCTGCAATATGGGCATCCCCTGCACACCACGGGACACCCCAGTGCAACACGGGACTCATGGGGACCCTGCAGAGCACCCTGTGTGTGCATGTGCTGGTGGCAGAGCTGAGGGTGCTTGGCCCTGCAGGTCCCCTCTGCTCCCTCACCCCGACTCCAGCCTCCTCACTCCGGGGACACTGACCTGTGTCCGAGCTGGGGCCGAGCCCAGGCAGTCCTGGCTCAGCTCTTTGCCAGCAGCTGGGGCAGTGTCACCCGCACTCAGAGCACCAGCAGCCACTCGGACATCCCTCAGCACGGCAAACACTACTATGGAAAACCCTTGGGAGATCCACGACCTACCAAGGCGTGTGCACGGGGGCCACGTGCTTCCCCCCCATTTTTACTGGGGTCACCAGGGAGAAGCCAGTCTCCCTGGTGGTGGGGTTTCCCTTTCCTTGCAGCAGTCCATGTGCTGCAGGAGAAGGCAGGTTTCCAGAGCTGGGGAAATGGATGTGCCATGGCCCCCGTGGATTTAGAGGAGCCTCGTGTGAGTACAGGGGTCACAGACCTTTAATAACCCACACAGGATCTGGGGCACAGCCTATCCCCGCAGGATATGGAGGGGGAAAATCCCATTCATAAACACGGAGGAGGGAAGTCGCACACATAAACATGGAGGAGGAAAATAACACGCACAAACTCGGCTTTATTTCTGCATAAACTGCATGAGAAGCCTGATTTTGCCAGGCCGCCTTCCCCGATCCCGATCCTGACGGTCTGTGCACCCCAGGGACCCACACGAGATACTTCCCCTCTTCCAGGGGGGAATCACAGCGAAGAGCAGCATCCTCCGCGCACCGGGGAAGGATGGGACAGTGCGGCGGCTCCGCGGGCCAGGTTTGGGGGTGATGGATGACACGCGGGGCGGGGCTCCCGGGGGTGCGCTGTGTTGCGGGATAGGGAAAACCCCGCCCGTAGGACCAGGGCCACGCAGCCAATAAGCGCAGCAGCCCGGAGTGGAGTGATTCTACATCACGGCTCAGGGCTCGCGATTACATCATGTCGGTCCTGCGGGGATGGCGGCGGGCCACGTGGTCGCTCCGGAGTCACTGAGACACTTTCCTGAGCGCAAGGCTGGGAGGAAACCGCAAGGATGGATGAGACAGAAAACAAACCGGCCCCGGGATGGTTGGGCTCTGGCCACCGAGCCGGCCGGGCCGGCTCATGCGGCTGCATAGGTCTCACCAGTGGAGCATCGCCCCGAGCTGCACCGGCGGCAGCGACAGCTCCGGGACGGGCTGTGCCTGAATGTGGCAGCCCCAGGCACCCTGCGCGGAGCATCGCACATCCTGCTGCCCCCTCGCTCAGCCAGGTGGGCCCCCTCGAAGTGAGCCCCCGGATGTTTCCCACCTGCCATCACACCTGACCCCTGCACTGAAGGCAGCAGGATGTGCTCCCAGCCTGTGGCTTCCCGCCTGCTCCGGGGTTGTTTTATTATGGCAGAGCACGGCGTTAATCATTAATCTGTGTTGCAAACAGATTTAAAGCCTCTTCTCCACTGCCTGTAACTCTGCCAACTGCCCCATCACAAGCCATGGCTTGGGAAAACACAGGAGCCAGGCTTGGTGTCACTTCAGTGCAGCCCCCGCTGCAGGTTTATTTACCCCAAGGTGAAATGTGAAAAGGCAAACGCACACATGGTCATTTCCAATTCACACTGGGATCCAAACCTGCTCCCCAATGCCAAAAAGCAGTGACACTCACACTGCCCAGGCCTCTGCCTGTGTGGGGGTTGGTGCCATGCGCTCTGCTGGCAGAGGGCAGTGATGTGTGGAAGCTCCCAGCCCATGCAGAGTCTTTGCAGGAGCAGGTTTGGAGATGAGAAGCCCACCAGGGTTCATAAACCCGGAGAATCCATGCTCGGTTTGGGGAGCTGGATGACCAGTGGCTGGGGGATGCACACATGGAAAAAGCAAGTCCCCACACGCTTATCTTGCTCTTACAGTCTTCCCTTTGCACTCACTTTGGTCCCTGTTGAAGGCAGAATTTGGGGTTAGAGGGATCTTTGCGTCATGTGTGTAGCTGTGGGGCTGCAAAGGACGGTGTGATGCAGGAGCCCCCCTTCCACAGCCTCCCAGCGCAGCGTTGGACACTTCTGACCTAGTGCTTTTTGTGTGATTTCTGCCCTCTCAGGGCAGCAGCAGCTCCACACCTTTCCCAATTATCCAGGCCAGGAACCACCCTGAATGTATCCAACAGCAAACCAAGCACATGATCAGTTTGTGGTAAACAAGCTGGGGCAGGGCTGGTTTAATGCTAATATGTGGCTACAGGGAGAGGAAACCCATCTTTCCAGCTGTTCCACAACCCCTTGCCCAGCTATAAACCATCGGCTTGGATCTCCACGGGCAGGATGGAGGGCACCATTCTGACAAACTGGTTTGGTTTTGGCCAGTGTCACTTCTCCAGGGTTCCTAAGTTGATGCTCTCCCTTATCCTCTGGCCATCAAAACCACCACCATAATGGGAATATTGGAACAAATTCCTGACTGATGAGTCAGGGAAGTGGCCCTTGGATGGGCTGGGAACATCACCTGTGTGCAGTGCTCAACAGCTCCTGACCCGTCACTTTCTAGGTCACCAAGGCCTGTGATCCACAGTTGTCCCCCAAGGACCATCAGGCAAACCTTCCAAGGTGGGGTTTGCAGCCCGCCACGCAGCCAGGTTGTCACCCGTGTGCCTGCCTGTTGTCAGCCTCAGAAGATTTGTCGGAATTTAGCAGGGAACGAATTTACCAGCAGTGGCAACACACCACCGCACACAGCATGACCCACAAAGAGCATCTGCTGGGGACCGCACTTCTCCCACTGGGAATACCCAGGTTCTGTCATCTGGAGGAGACTGAGGACGCCCAGTTTTGACATCTGGTGGGCACCCAAGAGCTGCACGTGTCCCCTGTGCTCACTCATTCCCTGTGCTCAGGCAGGGCACTGGAGCTGAGTGAGTCCCCAGCTGAGACAGACAATAGCACCCCCAGCTCACACTAATAGTGTATTTATTGGAATATCTCACATGCAGGAACCAAGGAGATGATTTCTGGAGCAAGTTAAACAATGACAGATTAATACAGTTGTCTTGTCCTTAACGGAAACACTTTCTACGTGAATACAGCAACGTTTTAGTGTTGGGTTTCTCTGCTTTTTGTGTATTTTGTTTCTCTTTACATAGTCGATCTCTTTAAACAGTTATGTCCCCTTTCTCGCCCTACCCCATTCCCAAACAAAAAAATATCCAGTATCTTCAGTAAATAAATATTATCCACTTTTATCTGGAAAGCCTACAGCTGTAATATACAGAGAAGCTATTACACAGGTTACGTTTGTAGGGTTAACGACAGCTCATAGAAACATGTATGGAATGAGGAGCTCATACTCATAAAAACACGGAGCAGGGTGGGAAGTTTGGAGTGGGTTTGCCGTGGGCTAAAGAGAACCAGCACCGGAGCTCGGCACTGCTCGAGGCCAGTTGGCTCTTGGTGATACACAGCCTAAGCTCTCTCCAGGTGAGGAGGAGCTGTGGGGAGCCTGGGGCTGGAGCAGACAGGCACAGCCTGCTCCAGAGGCTGCGGTTTGGGAGGTGGAAGGTGCTGCATGGGCACCTGGCAAGGGGACTCCTGCCTCGTCTCCTCGGCTGGTGGGAGCCCCCAGCAGTGGAAGGGTTACCTCCGAGATGGCTCTAAATCCACTCACTGCTTCATTATTTCCATAAAAATAACTGTCCTGAGCTGTTTTTTTCCAGGGGAGGCTCTGCAAGCCTTGTGGTTAAACTTGAGGAGGTAAACAATGACGGAGCTGGACGGGGATGGACAGGGATGGAGATAGCACAAGAAGTTCCCAGTCCAGGACTCCCAGCAGCCACGAGAGACTCGAGAACTCACTGGACAAAACAGTGTTGGAAATGCAGCTGTGTTTGCTCTCCTGGGCTGCACGTCCTCTCCCCGTAGGTGACAGCAGGAGAGCAGGGAATAGGGGAGCAGGAACAGCTGGGGCTCCTGTGGCAGCTCATGGAGGGACCATCACCCCTGCCCTGGGCCTGAAACCACAGCCCGGATCTGTTCTTCCACCACTGGAGGGAAACATCTCGCCACCACAGCCAGCTCCGAGTCCTCCATTTCAAAGTGGAAACAGCCAATGTATCCCATAAAAAAAAGCCAAAGTCAAACAAACAGAAATCCCCACTGCAAATCTTTCCACTTCGAGGTGCAAAACCAGCCCTGGGAATGGCAGAGCACATCCCAGAGATGGAGGCTGTGATAACTGGAAGGGAAAAGGTATGTTGGAGGCTACGTGAGGGTCCCAGTATGGACCAGTCTCTGCATTTATGCTGTTCCCTTTAAGAGACACCGTGCTACGTTTTTATGAGCAGTTCTCCTATGAGCCTTACCTACATCCTAAACACCCTAAACGTCTGTACAGCACATTGTTATCTATTACACCTGCCGAAGATGCAGCTGAAATCTACACAGAGCAATTAAAAAAAAAAAAACCCAAAGAATATATTTAAATAGAAACCATTCATTTCTTACATCTCAGCACATGAAGGGTTAACAGAAGAGGTTAAAAAACACACCGGAAAGAAAATATATTGACAAAATAAATATTTTAACCTAGAATAGGGCATGATTAGAACTTACAAAGGACCCCGAGAATAATTTAGTGTCATTGAGTGTCAAGCCGTGATTCCTAATATGCCTAGAAAGCGCTGGGATGTTATTTCTCATGGAAAGTGGATTAGGCTGCAGCTCCATCCCTGTTCTCGCAAGCGTCAGAGCCACACGAGTCCTCTGCCCACTTGCACAGAGGAAGCACTTGGAGTGAAAGCGAAGGGAGAATAAATTGAGAAGTTGGTCTCCTGAAGAGAAAAACCCCTTCCCTTTCCCTCAGACAGTTCCCACCACTCCAGTTTTCTGCAGACCACAAGAGGACAGGGAAGATGAGAGATCCTGATACAGGACATTCGGGAAGCTCTAGCATAGCTCTTGTATTTGTTAAAGAAGGTTTGGGCTAAATCACCTGTTCTGCCGCACGCTCTGTTCCCTTCCTTCAGTGCTTCCAGCCCTGAGAGCCAGGTCTGGTGGATCTGGGCTCCAGACTCATCCAGGGTCCTTCCAAAAGCACGTTTCCTCCCAAGGCAGGCATCTCCTGGGAGCTGCCCTACTTTCAGCAAAGCCACCACTTATGCTGACGGCACTGCCACCCCCTGCAAGCAATATCCTGGCTTTCCAGTGGATAACATGGAGCGTCAGGGGAGACCACGGAGTGCCTGAGGCTGCACGCACCAAAACAGCCCCTCAAGCTGAGCCAACACAGGCTTTGTATCTCCTCCCTTCTCATTCCATCTCTTTTCCTCCCAGCTGGAGGGACCAGTCACCGACAGCTTTGCAGAATCTTCCAGAAAGGGACCAGATTCTCCCTAAGGCAACACCTTGGAGGTCCCAGGACAGGTTTAGTGTGACAGAAAGAAGCGTTGACAGCACACTGCCCCCAGCACCTTTCGGCTTAGGGGTGGAGGATGAAGGGCCAGCGGTCCTGAAGCAGTGGGACGCTGCAGGGGCTCGGTTGACAGCACCAGTGACATCCGTGCCACTCTGCACCATCTGACAGTGTCCCCAGGCCTGAGCAATGTGATTATCTCCTCCGGCTTGGCAGGGAAGCTGGATTAACATGCTTAGAATCACCTGATGTGGCCATTTACAGGGTCAATGTGTTTCAAGGATTTAGAAGAGAAAATACACACTTAAAACACCCACGGAGCTTTTTGCATTGACGGGAATACCAACAATTCATTCTGTGCTGGCGAGACCGCTCAGGCGATCACCAGACGCCGTCTGAAATCAAATCAGCGCTGCCGCAGAAGGTTCCTCAGGTTTCTGGGAGCTGGTGGCCACATCTGACGTGTTGCAGCAAGGCAGGAGCTGGCAGTGCCAATCCCTGAGCATTGGGCTCACCTTGTGTTGAGAGCGAGGGCAGTGGGTGGGAGTAGCAGTGCACAATGAAGCTGAGGCAGACTGTCCTGGCACGTTTCAGCAGCCACGGAGAAGATGGAATGGGAGAAACCCTCTGCAGACCCACACAGAAGGGCTTCAACTGGGGAGAGGGCCAGCAAGTGGGGAAAAAAGCTTGATCCCCAAGCGATCTCCGTCCTTACACTGGTTTTCCCTGTCCTCTTGTAAGCCATGCTGCTCTGACCTACAGAGCAGCAGTGAAGTGCCACATCAGTGCAGAGGGGTGGCAGGGCAGCCTTGCCTGGGCCCAACTACATATGGAGGCATCCTGGAAGAGGATACAGGCAGGGCAGGACAGAGGAGACGATGAGCAGGGAGAGCACAGAGTGACACCTGACCTGGGACAGGCTGGAAATCCTGCACCAACACTTCCCTTCAAAGATTAATGTGTCCGCTCTCACAGACCATCGGTGCAGCCATCAGGCCATTTGGTAACAGGTTTTGTGTGTCACAACCTCCCCAAGAGTGTGGTCCCCTGAGAGTGTGGTATGGGCTGAAATCACTATGCTGAAATAAAAACTTCTATCACTTGGTGTAGAGCAACTTCCAAGAGAGCTTCCAACACATCAGCATCCGGGGAAGCTCAGACATGTCAGGTCAGAAGGAAGCGGCTGGTTCCCTAAAGCCAAGGAGCGTCCTGAGGAAGAGGGGCTGGAGCCTCCTGCCTGCATGGGGGTTCAGCTGATAAAGTGCCTCTCTGTCAGGGTGGGAGATTCTCCTGCCATGCACTGCTCAGCCCTCTGATCCTGCCATCCTGCACCACTGGCTTCCTCCCAAGGAACACGCTGGGGGATGCAGCGATGGCTGGAGCTGCCTGCTCCAGTTCTGCCTGTCAGCCCAGCAAGGCAGGCACACATGCTGGAATCCCTTCTGGCAGCTCCAGAGGAGCAGCACTCTCAGCCATGCCTCTGGCAAGCAAGGGAATATGCTTGTTTGCACAGAGACTGCAGTCCCGTAGGAGCTGGGCGTTAATAAAGGGCAGAGGGATCACAGGACTCTCCAAAAACTATAAATGGCGAAGCCACAGTCATCCAACACTTTCTCAGGTGCGAAGCTAGAAGGAAATGAGGAGTTTCACCTCCAGCACAGGCTGGCATGGCTAATCCCTCCATGGTAACCATCTCCCTCAGCGTTCCATACAAGCCTCTGGGGTTTGCCTCTCTTTCTCATCCCTACCCTCAAGAACCAGCATGTCTATCCTACCAGGCATGGCAGGGAATCCAGGAACCTCAGTTCACACCCCATCCATAAGCAAGTCCCATCCATCTGCATGGATGTTATTTACACCAAATGCAGAGCTCTACAGTCACCCAAGAAGGAATCTAAGGTAAAGAAAAAATAACTTGAGCTATTTTAAAAGGCAAACACACCAGGAAAACTCCTCGTGTGAGAGTGCTCTCCCAAAGAACGAGGGGCTTCCTTGCATCAGCATTACAGCATCCATTTAGCCCAGCACTTCCCATTCTCATCAACTGCCAGAGCTACTGGACACGGCCAACAGACTGCTTCAAATTAGAGCAAGCCCAGATAAAACACAAGGCAAAAAATACCCTGTGAGATTTAGAAATGAAACGCCACAGAAAGTGGGGAAAAGCGGCCACCATATGGTACCGGGAGATGTGTGAGTGGGAGAGTAAAGGATTTTAACTTGTGAAGCACATGTTGAAAGGGGAACAGTTGTTCCTTGCTGTCGAATCCGACACGAAAGCCAATACATTAACATTTTATCTAAAAATAAAGACACACTCCTCCTGAATATTCCAGCTCAGTCAATTACATGCTGATTGACAGAGCCGTCTACTTGGCAGGACCTGCCTACAGAAGAGGATGATCCCTACATAAACTGAAGGGCAAGGCTGCTCTCTCCCCCCTGGGCTTTTGTTTCAGCCCAGCGTGATGTACTAGTGCATTCTGAAGGGGTTTTCAGCATCAAGAGCTGGTTTTGTGCAGCTGGGACAGGAAGGAGGGGATTAAGCGAGTGCCGGAGAATCGTGGTCTGGCAGGAATAGTGTTGGATCTAAATAGAAAGAGTCAGCTTGTGGGGGTGGACCGTTTGGGGACGGGGGAAGGAGAAGCAAACTATGAAATGGGGAGGAGAGGGGGGTCGTTGTTAGCCAAGGATTGTGGGAGGACAAAGTGGCCTGACAGCGACATTGGCCCGCGGAGCACAGGGGTGGGAGGGCGGCTCCGAGCCACCTTCACAGTGCAAAGAGGGCGTCCTCCGAGCGCTCCTGCTTTTTCCTGCCGGAAGGATTTGTCGGAGGGGTGGGGGCTTCCACGGGAGGGGATGGCAGATTGGGAACCATCTCCGCCGCTTTGGCTCGCTCTTCTAAAAATTTGTCAAACTCTGCAATGCAAAAAAATACAAGAAGGAAGACAGGTGAGACCTGAGGCTGTGGGGCCCCAGGGACAGAGGTCAGCGGGGGCTGAAATTCCAGTGCCTAGTGTCCTGGAGTTAAATTCCAGTGCCTGGAATGAGTTTGCAGGGCTGAGTTTGCAGGCACACATACTAGCACAGCCTGACTTCCTCGGGAAAGGGTACAGCCGTCCTTGGAGACACCCGAGCTCAGGCAGCAGCTGGAATCAAACGCACACTATGCCACCGGCTGTGACAGAACCAGGGAAACATCATTCCAAAGGGCTGAGCAGCTTGGGGACACATTCCTACTGGCACAAACACAGTGCCCAGCCAAGGAAGATGGCAGGGAAGCACTTACAGCCAGGAGGGCTCCCCACACCATAAACATGAACCTTTTGCTCTGAAATGCTCTCCTCCCGCCCTTCCGAGCACAGAAGCATTTGCTGGGGAACATCGGGCTGGGAGAAGGCAGCATCTCAGCAGGGATCAAAGCAAATTCCATCTGAGCACCAACCTGAGAAGGGCTCATAGCCACGGGCATCTCTGCTTACCTTCACTGGTCACTCCTTCTTCCAGTTCGTTGCCTTTCTGCAATGAGAACAAAACGGCACGTGAGCACACAGGCAGCAATTCCCCTTCCCTGTCATCCCCTCCACCTTTAATACAACTGGACAGTTTCCACCACTCGTTTCCACATATTAACCATTGGAGCAGGGCGACCTGGGGAAATCACACAGCTCCCACGTCGGGAGGCCAGTGAGGACTGACACTTCACTGCACTGCAGAGCAGGAGGACGAGCACTGAGAAGTTTCTGAAGATTGCTGGTGGATAGCTAAGCTTTCCCCATTGGATCTGAATGTCAGTCCAGCGCTGTTTCCCCTTCAGACTGTAATTCTGGCCCAAAACTGAGCTGTGTGAGTCACACACACACTGTACCAGATGGCATCTTTTCTGTCACACAGTCCGTAAGAAAGTCAGGACTGTGGTTTGCATTGTCTCTTCAAATAAGATGCACTTTTAGCTGACAAAGGACACATGCTACAAAATCTTTTGGGGCCAACATTCCTCCTGTGGGAGTTAATTTTAAAATCCATACAAAAATGTAGCAGCTTTCCTGTATCCGTGCTGTAGAAAGACAAATCCAGGGTGGGCTGGATAAAGGATATGATGGCAGTTAGTGTCTGTCCATGAGAATCAAAGGCTGGGAATGCCGGGGGGTCATTGCATTTCTACCAGCTGTGTGCATTTTAACATGTGAATTTCCAATAAGGAAATCAGAAGTCCAAGGATATGCATCTTTGTCAATCTATCAGGATGTTAAAAATGGATAAAAATAGGAGTTTAAAACCTGATGTTGAACCTGCTTTGAAAAAGGAAAGTGTTTGTCTGTATCTGGCCTCTCTGCCAAGAGAGTGGGGACATACGGACTGGCCTCACAAGGGTTTTTAGTGCCTGAGCATCTCCTGGTTTCCTACTGCACTGAGGTTTCCAAAGGTTCACACAGCAGCCACTGCTTCACAGGGAGAGTTTGTCCCAGAGTACCCCAAAAAGGGCAAAGAAATAAATAACAATTATCTAACCTAACCTGCAACTTCCTCAGCTGGGAAGCAGAGAACTGAAATGAACCGTGAAGAAAAAAAGGCAGGGGGGTGGGGACCCAGAGTGAAAAACAAAAATCCAGTCCAAATTTTGTCAGAGGCTTCTCTCTGCTGCACCCACATACAGTTGGGATGGGGACCCAGGGACACCCCGAGGCTTGCTCAGGCATTTACAGGACAATTCTCAGATTTGCTCCTTTCAGGCAGGACTATCCAGGGCATGACAGATGCACAGAGCTACCTCCATCTCTCTCCATCAGATCTTTTCTCCCGCTAAATTAATTTAAATGCCAAAGACAAAAGTTTATAGTTTAAGCAGAGTGGACATGCTACATTTACTGCATTTCTTTAACAAATTGAGGCCAGATTGTAATTAAATTTGAAAGTGACTCCTGTGCCGGGGCCTGACAAACCTGCCTGCAGCTGGAACACAGTGACATTTCAGAGACAGCCAAGCTCAAACACTGAACCCAGATTCCGTTTAAGCACTTCGGGCACCTTTGGGGAGCTGGAGAATTTTCTCCCTTCCAGTCCAGCCAGCTCCTCCAGTGCCGGAGGGGAGGGCTGACGTGCCAGAGCCTGCCGGCAGCTCTGCTGCCAGAGCCGGAGCCTGAACCCCACAGCTCCCAGCTGGGAGCTGAGCAGGGGCTGGGAGAGACCCTAAGGAATAGGGAGTTTTCTGTCTAAAGCTGGAAGAATGGAAGGAGACGATCCTTGGGGATATGGTGACCACAAGTTCAGTTCAGTAAAACCATGTTTAAAAGAACACATGAACACACCCCCCCCCTCACCCCCCCAAAATGCACTTGGTTAATTTGAGCCAGATGCTTACATTAAATTTAAAAAAACCAGAATAAATGCGTACTAGTTGTACCCTGCTTAAACCAAATGTGTGTTGGGACAGCAAAAGAAAATCCAGAGCAAAGGAAAAGCTACTTTTAGTTCTGCTGTTTGTTTGTTTGTTTAATAATTACCAGACAATAATCATTTAGGAGAAACTGAAAGTTATAAATGTTGAAGAGAGATTGTTATAAATTTTTATTATTACTATTATGAAACATGTCAAGATTGCTTGCCAGTTTAATAAAGACATCTTGATTTGAAAGGAATCTAAGCCCTGATCCAGCATCTCTTAAAAGCATGCCTCAACATAAACATGAACTTAGATCCTGTCTAAATAATTCAGCTTTAAAACATGGGCTTTAAACCTGGTGGAGAAAACTTCACCCCATATTTAATGCTTCCCTACTTGGGGACCAGAACCCCATGATTTCTGGAACACATGTTTTTCTGTGATGTTCACATGGAAAAGGGAAAATAAAGCAGTTCAGAAAAAAGTGTTTTGATTGAGTTGCTGAACACAACCCTGTCTCCTCCTGCTTAGATATCCCCATCAAAGGGAACCAAGCTCTCTGGTTGGGAAGTTCCACTGCTTCCTGCTACGAGAAGTACCAGGAACTCAGCAATGCATTGAAAGTTACCCATACAAGTGAAAAATGAAAATATAAAGAGTCTCACCAAGTCGGTACTGAGCCACTCCTCAATGTCATCCATGACAGAGGACTGTGCAACAGGGATCTAGGGAGTGCAGCGAGAGAACAGCAAGGCAGGCAAAAACCAAAACACATCCACAATCATGGCCACAGAGCGATGGAAAACGCCAGAAATAAGATTAAAAACAAAAACAAAAAAAACAAAGATGTAAGATGTGCTGGAAAAAAAAAAAAGAGGCAACAAAATATAAATGGCATTTCAAATAAAGAAACAACTTGGAAAGGAAATTATGAACAACAAGGCTAAAAAAAAACAAGAGAAAGATTATGGGGAATGACGTGACGATGTCAGCATAAGACGGGTAACTTCTCGACCACGTATTAAAACCATCAAGATGGACTGATGATTCTAATCTTGATCGTGAAAAGCTTTTAAGGGTAGAATACTGGATACCAGTTAGGTTTTGAAATGTTAAATTTACACCTTTTATTTGTTTTTTTCTTTTTTTTTTTTAATGAGTGTTAAGCCCCAGTGAAGAGTTAGCAAAAAGAGGGGCTCAAAGTCTTCAGGCAACACTCCTATGAAAACAGTCTGGTTTTCCCGGCAGGTGGAGGAGTCAGAGCCCAGGGTACAGTCATCCTTCCTCCCAGATCCTCCTCCCACCACACCACTGGGACCTGGCAAGCCTTGACACAGTGGTTTAAAGCAAACCTGTCCCAGCTCCCTGTTCCTACACCTCGGCAGCAGAGGCAGGAGAACCCAAGGTTTGGCAGTGCAAAGTGCGGAGTCTCAAAGGTGAGGGTGAGGAGGAGGATGGGGCAGAGGAGAGCACAGCACACACTGCCCTCGGCTCCAGAGCTGCAGCAGGGCTCTCCACAGCTTGCCTCTAAGTCTCCAGGGATAGTTTAACACCCAGGCATGGGAGGTTTGCCTCAGCCCCTGCACTGGTGTGATTGCTACGGACAGCACAGGGGCAGCTGAAGTGCAGTGATTTCCCACAGCACGAGAGGCAACTGGGTCAGTGAAGGGAAATTACTGGGTATTAGGTGTAGAATTTCCTGACTTAGCTACACTGCTTAAATAAAAGAGAGGCCTGCAGAGGTAAACAGGAAAACACCACAATAGATCTCGTAAGGACAACCTGAAAAATACTTGGAAAACAATGTCAGACACGCAGGTTCCAGGCCAGAGGACAGCAGCCAAGCACTGGGGGCTGGCAGGCAGGAGACCCAGCGCTGCTGGAGAGGATTTCCTAGGCAGAAAAGGTGTCAGGGGTTCTCCACAGCTTTGCCTGAAACCTCTCCGAGGAATCACCCTCCCTCGAAGTGATCAAAAAACATGTAGACGGGGTGGGTGGGGACATGGTTTAGTGCTGGCCTTGCCAGTGCTGGGTTAATGGATGGACTTGATGATCTTGGAGGTCTTTTCCATCCTTAATGATTCTGTGATTCTATAAAAGAGCTGAAAAAGGCTTTACAGATAAATTTACTGGGAGATGTAGTTTTCTCAGGCACTTCTAGCAGAGGAAGACAGATGCTGGATCATGGAGATGGCAGCACAGGCTGAGGCTGTTTAGCAAAGCTCCTCTGGAATTTTTTCATGGAATCAAATGGTCCTTTGTACTGAGGAGGTCAGTTAAGCCCCTGCTTGAGGTGAGGTCTGCTAAGGTGGGTTAGTTTTGTGTCAAAGCACTGGAAATCCAGGGCTCAACCCAAAGCATCTCCCACCAAGACAGGCACTGGGAAGGTGGCTGGGCTCTGACTCGGCAGGTTCCTGGCCAAAGTCCACCTGACAGATCCAAGAAGGGTCAAAGGTACAAGGTGTCATTTTGCTTTCAGCCAATATATGAAGATCCCAAACAGAAAATAAGCTCCTGGAGTTTCCTTTGGAATGGGCCAGTTTTAGGATAAATTTGCTGGATCATCTATTGCAGTGTGCTGGGGCTGCTGTGAGCTGGCCCAGACAGCCACTCACAAGAGGAGGGCTCTGTAAGCATTTTCCAACATGTTCCTTCCCAAGGACAAGTTGCATCTTGTAGAATTGCCTTGTTAGTTTAACAGCTTTATAAAACACTGGCTTCAGAGATATAAAGTAATGAATTTATTCAGCCAGCAGCAACCTAAAACCCACTGCAGGGGCTGCACTGCTGTCTCTCTCTCTCCTGTGCTGCTTAACCTGCACGCAGTAGGTGAAGCTGTGGCTGCCCCATCCCTGGAAGTGTCCAAGGCCAGGTTGGACAGGGCTTGGAGCAACCTGCGATAGTGGAAGGTGTCCCTGCCCATGGCAGGGGGTTGGAATGAGATGAACTTTTTTCCAACCCAAACCATTCCAGGATTCTATAAGTCTATGAAAATAAGAGCAGCTGTTCTGAAAAAGCGTAGCAGTCCTGTGGTCCCTGTATTAGAAGGAACAGCAGCTCAAATCTTGGTTATCCTGAAAACATGACAGATGATTGGATTCCCGAGAATCACAGGACTCTTGAGTTTGCAGGAGTCCTTGAAGAACAGCTCAACAGCACAGGAGTTTGTGCTGTGGTGTTTCATAAGATTTAAAAAAAAAAAAAAAAAAGAAAAAAAAGGAATTCTACTTTCAGCTTGAGCTACTTATAACAAACAAACAAAGCCCTCAGAAGTGCAAGAACACTTCTTGCAGAGAAGCAGACAAAGCTGTAAGATAAACATTTGAGTGTGTCAGCCGTTTGCTATTCAGCACTGACCTTTTAAAAAGCTTCCCCTGTCTCCCAGCACACCCACAGACGAGCTGAGGGTTTCTCTCTATTGCTTAAACTTCCCATTTGCTTTCCTCAGACTCTGAGCCCCATTTTCCTCATAAAACATGGGTTACACGTGTCAGGTTTCATTTGTTCAAGTATAAAGAGGGGGGAAAACTGTCAAAAAGCAACGGGAAGTTTTAAATTATTTTAACTGTACATTGTACCATTTATATTTCATTTTAAACCAGCCACACAGAGAAGTTCATGTTTTGCCAGTCACTTGGGTATTTGGCAAGTCTTCCCTTTCCAAAAGCCCTAAACTGAAAAATGTGGAGGGGAGATTTGTTAACTAATCCCTAAATCCCAACAGGAGAGATGTAAAAATAAATTAACTAGTTTACACATTAAAAAAAGACAACAGTTTCTGGGAACAAACAGCAGTGGCAGCCACAGAATACATGGAAAAGACTCTGGAATGGGGTTCTGTCTTGTTAATACTTTGATTATGCAAACATCCATGGTCTAGTGAAGCTCTCAGTCTTGGCAAGACGGTTCCCCAGATAGTCAGTGCTGGCTGCAAGAGCTGTTTTTATAAAGATATTGTGAATTCTTTTTTTAAAAGTCTATACTCAAAGTAAATGGAAATTAAGTCACAACATATTTTTGGGTGCTTTAAGTAACTGGCTTTAATTAAAAGTTGGGCTGGTTGTCCAAATTCCTTTTTTATTTAGTCTTTGGAAAATTCTACAAATGGGATCATCCCAACAGTCCTGAAAGGGAAATGGAAAAGGAGGGCTGGGAGAACAAAAGCAAGTGTTCAATCCCACAAAACCCACAGGAACCTGGAATTCAAGTTCCTACTTATCTGAGTTAGATTGTGTTGATGTTCTCACTAGCAATCAAAAGCCAAAGAGTATTGCCAATATATTTCCTCACAAGTCATAAGATCCAATATTCTACCCTTAAAAAGACAGTTTAAGGTTATTATTATCACATTTTATTTCTATTAAAAATGATCCCACTGGAAAAGAAGCAGGTATGAAATGACAATTCAGGTCTCTAGGTGAGCTCATTAATGTTCTTAAAATGTTTAACAAGGTTTATGCTAATTGTTGCTAGACTACCGCCTTGTAATAGCTTAGTTAATTCCACTTCTTTCTAGATGTTTAACAAAGCTGACACCAGTACGTGGTTAGTTGCTACTCACTCCTCCTCGTTGGTTAGGAGTAGTAAGGAAAGGTCTGTCATTCCTGTGGCAGCACTAAGAGCACACTAGTAGGCTACTCCAGCTTACTACTACAGCCTTACCATCTATTTAAAGCTGTTGTGATCTTGAAATAGCTGCCTGCCCTCAATATTAGAGCACGCTTGACTTCACATGTAAGGATTAAATTAACGACTGGATCACTTGTAACTGTGTTTACACACTGCACAGACGGCGAAGGCAGAGCTGGGGTTGCAGCGTGTTCCCCAGCAGAGCCTGTTGTGCCCGTACAACAACCAGCCCATCTGGATCTGACAGGCATGTCCAGGCAGTGACAGACCTCTCTCACGTGGGGTATGGGATCACCCTTGTCCAGCACTCCGAAAAAAACGTCACAGCTGGACAGGTAAGGAGACCCACGTGGTCTCCAGCTGAAGGGGACACACCTGCTTGCCTTCAAGAGGGAGAGGGTCCCACCACATGGAACAAATGAGACCTTCTCATGTCTGTTTTTTCGTTTATCCACAATTCAAGCACTTGGGTCTCCAAGAGGATGACGTTATTTCTACAGTCTGTTACCCAAGTGATTCCCACATCTCAGATCCTATCTCTCTCTTGAAGGCACATAGCGGAATCCCACTTGGCTACTAATTAACAGAGGTTTCATTTAATCTTTGCTTAGATACCTTTACTACAGAGAGGGCTCTCCTCTCTAGCCAGGCACACTGCTGGTGGTCAGGATACAATGCTGAGAGTAGTTCATAGCACTTTCTGGGAATTCTGGTTCAGTTTCATCCCTCCCTTGCCACTGTCCCAATTAAGGTCCTGACCTGGTGGCTTAAGCAACACCCGCTTCTCACTTTCATAACAAATAATCCACTTGGCATGTGAATAGGGTGACAGATTATTCTAACAAAGGAATATATGCAATATTTTTGCATACTAATGCAAATCTCAATAGCTGTCCAATCTCACGAGAAGGGAACTGGAACTACCTGCACTAAAGTCTGTCCTAAGAGCTGCTGGTACAGACCCATGTGATACCTGCATGGCAAAACCCTGACCTCACACTGCAGGCAGATCTGGCACTGCAGCAGTTCATCTGCCATTCCTAAATCATGTTTGAACCAGAAATATTTTCTGGCTGATATAATTTTGCCTATATTAGTTTTGTAGGCAGAGCTGGAATGGATAAAGGTGTGGCTTGTGTCTGCATGGTCCTGGCATCACCTCGCAGCAGAACTGAGCTACAGGTTAAGCTGAAACAAGAACAATGCTGCCAAACTCACTGGGAGAGTACAGCCAGAGATTGCCTCTGCAAAGGTGTGTGGTGAACTGAGATGCACAGAAACGGAGTGGGAAGGACTCAACCCTAAGCTGTAATGTATCACAGTTTGGGCAGAACAACGTCAGGCCATGAGGGATGTGAGAACCACTCTGGCAGGTGGAGAATTCCTGAGTGGTCTCAGTGTTGTACAGGCACAGGGAACAGCAGTGTCAGCTCACCCCTCTCTCCCCCTCATCTCAGAAGTACAAAAGGTTACCACAGAGTGGGCACATCAAGTTCATACCTGGGATTCTAGTTATCCACTGGCATTGCAAATGCTACAGGTCATATTAATAAATACAGTTAAGAACTACAGCCAGTTAAGAGAGAAACGGAGTTAATGATTAGTTTAATTTTATTTTAGGTATTTCTCTCTCATATTTAGCATACAAACAGGGGGACAGGCTTGTAAGAGCAATGACTGGTTGCACAGCCAGACCCCCTTCCCTCCCCAAATCCATATGCCTCCATGAATGCTGCAGTATCCTTTTTCCAGACTGAATAACCACAAGCCAATGAAGGAATATGCTGTTTGTTTTTTTAATAAAGGAGTGATGTGAGTGGTGTGAACAGCAGGGGTGCTGATTTCATGCTTCCCCGCTCTTGTAAACAGTGGAAAGGCAAAGAAGAGGAACTAACTCAATCACTGGATTATTCATTATGGATGAACATCTAACAGTGGCACAGCACATCCCTGGCTGCAATAGAGCCACCAAACAGCGAGAGCCTCTGTGAGCCACAGTCAACAGTATCACAGGCAAAGCTGATACTGCTGCTCCTTTTACAGCTTTTCACTCTCATCTTTTGAGCTTTGGGTCTTGGACAGCACCGAAATGACACTCTGGCTCCCAAGGACAGGTACCCACAGTAGGCTTATCCAGGTGTGTGAGCAGGCATGGAACTGCTTTTGGGTGCTTGCATGGGCAGGCAGATACAACACGAGTCCAGTCACTGGGTGTGTACCAGCCATGCAAACTTGGGACAAATTCCCAAGCTGTCCCTGAGAAATAATCTGGATTAGCCCTAAATCCAGAAGAATTAATGCAAAATGTTTCACAGAGTTGATATTGTGCACTCTGGATTTTCTCAACATTAAATTCCCTGGGCTGTTTCTCTTTTTACCACTGGGCAGCTTAGTCTGGGACATTCAAGGATCTCCCTGGAGTGAGGCATTCCTGCTCCACGGGCCTCCTGACACCAGCCCCACACACTGCACTGCCAGCACACCCCAGCCCAAAGGGATTCTCCCTGCACCTTTCTGAACTCGGCTACAACCAGGACTGTCTCAGGAGGATTTTCTACAGTTAGGTCACATTACTGGTACTAATCTCAAACACTTAAAAGTGATGGATTGCATCGTCCAAAGGTATAAAACTGGTCTTAGAACTTGGCTTTAAGGCATAGTTGAGGCTATTTTTTCCCTACCTCTGGCTTCTGCACCTAAAGCAGGCTTTGAACTTCTCTCTGCAAGCATGTTGATGAAGGACAACTTCAAACAAGGCCAAAATGTGCACAGGTTCAGTGATCTTCAGAAGCCCGATTTTATCAGGGCACTGGCATCACTAGACACAGGAATTAAATCCTTAAAGCCAGAAACACTATTGTACCTTTTGGAGTCTGATTCCTAATGCCAGTGGTGTGGAAGAGGTAAATTTGGGTAGGAGTTCTCCCATTCCCTTCCTTTCATAAAGAACTATCCCTACATTACTCAGTTCAATTAGGTATGATCCCACAACTTCTCTATGCTTATTCCAGACCATGAAGTTAAGCACTACCAGAAAAGGCTGCTTTAAAGACAAATAGCAAGTGTCCTCTTTATGAGTAAGATCCATGAGACTTGTGTTTATCCCTCGAAAAGTGGATACTGCATAAATAAATCAAGACAGTAGAAGGAACCACTTGGATCCCCAGGCCTCTTCCGAAGGTGACATGGGATCCTACAAATGATTCAGTTGTTTACAGGCCTTTGTGCTGTATTAACCAGAAATTGGTGCAAATCTTTCCCTTTTCCCCAGGTAATGATGTAGGTGGGAAATGAACTCCTTGTACTGTCCGATTTCAAGCGGTTCAATAGGGCAGGACGAGAGGTGAACAGAGGATGGTTATTCTAGGTCAGGGACTGGGGTGGACAGTAGGAATTGCTTCACTGGTGAAGTCCTCACCATTCCTTGTGTAATTAGCCACTTGTCTATGGGCTCCATGTCTGAGCTCCCACCTTTACCTCTCCTCTGTGTTGAGAACAGAAAGGTCCATAAAGAGAGAAACCACAGCAACAACCCGTAATAAAGTAATATAACAATTAAAAACTTCACACACACACACACACACACACACACAAAGCCTATGGTAGCTTCTGGCAGCAGCTGTGTTCCCCTCTGCTGCCTGTCAGCTCTGTCCGTGGGGGGACAGACCTCACCCTCAAATCTGCACTTCCTGCAGACAGTTCACAGCGTCTTAGCTCTTCTTTCATGCTGATATTAAAAATAAAAGTAATAATAAAATAAAACAATCACTGGCTAGGAGTGAGGCTGATGTTTGTCATCTTCTTAGAAGAAGGGAAAGTGAGGCTGTACAACCTACTGAAATCAGTCAGAGTGCACTGGAAACTCTCATGTCACGCTCTGTGGAGTTTCCCTTGTTTATGAAGCTGTGGGGTGCAGCACGCCGTGCTCACATCCTTGACCTCAGCAGACAGACTCTGCCCCACACCAGGAGCACGGCAGCTCTGGTGATGGTGCTGAGTGCAGGGTAAGGCAGGGCAGTTTGCTGCAGTGTCCTGGCAGCCTTTCAAACTGCCCCTCCTGAAGAGCGCAGAGGTTAAAGGAGCGCTGATGCATCCAGTTCCCCTGAGCAGGCTGCTGACTGCATGGCACAGCACCACAAACACTCTAAGATGGCTTCTTGTCCTTCAGCATCTCCTCCCTGAGCCAGGGCGGGATGCAGAGCCATTTCTAGCTCTGAAGGGCCTTCCCTGGGACCGTCAGAGCGCAGCGGTTCCAGCCCAGCAGCCCAGCCAGAACTGGGCGAGCTCAACGGGGAGTGTTATGTGCATCCACCCAGATACCTGCACACATGGGACACCCCTCCTGTCCCCATTACCACAGGTAATGGAGAATCAGCTGTAACCTTTTATGTCTCATTTCCTGAGGAAAAAAAAACAAACAGGGGAAATCACTCCAATTTCATCTACTCTCCGTGTAACACCAGAGAATTGTTTCTTGGACACCTCTCCTCCCAGCTGTGATCACGCAACAACTGTGTGGCAACAAAAGCAATTCCCAACATGGAAAAGCAATATTAAGAAAACAGTGTATTTTTAGCTCATCTTGTTTCCAGCTGCTAAATCACATTAAAAGACAGCTAATGCCACGTGATCAGCCCCCTCTCTACAGACCGTTCCGAGAATGACTACATTAGAAACGTGGGATGTGCTGAATTCTACCACTGGACAACTGTGCTGGAACGAGACGTGTGTGTGAAGAATGTGTTGCAAAGCTTTTGGCTCCTCCCTAGAGCTGTTCTTAAATTAGCTCTACCCAAACTAAAGCCTGTCTTTCGTTTACAAAGCACTGCCAGTTTTTTGCTACACATGCTGGGGCTGGTAACTTTAGGAGAGTTTAATTTTTGTTTCCTTTAAGAAGAGACACCCAGAAGCCTCACCACAGTTGAGAAAAAGTAGTGTTTACCAATTACTGAGCGAGTTCATTTCAAAACAAGCTCTTCTGATTACATGATACAGCCATCAGGACCTTTGAAAAGAGGCTGAAAGTCTCTACAACATCTCAGAGCCCCTAGTTCCACAACCCATAAAGCATTTGCCCCCAAAAACTTTGACCGTCAGACGAGCTTATCTACAGCCCTTTGAACTGACAACACTTGGGGCAGAGCAGGAGCTCTGCTGGTGTGAATGACACGTTGCACTCGTACCTCAGGCAGAACTGGCTGGGAACAAAAGTGTTAATAAATAAGGACATGACCCCGAGGCCACCAGGGGAATGCAGCCCCCTTGACCAGCAGCTAACTGCAAGCTCCTTGCGTTTGGTTAGCCAGCAACAAAGAGCAGAATCTCAAATCCTTCCCCAGGTCCTGCCAATAATAGCTCAGCCATACTGGGGGCTTGGGATGTCTCTCTGGATTCAGGAATTCCTCTCTCACCACTACCCTCAATGCACTTCTGCCCTTGCCTCCCTGTGCTTCCCCTTTTCCCTCAGTACTGCTGGCATGAGTTTTTGTGGGGCTGAGCTCGAAACTGGTCACGGGGTTGACCTGAGTTATAAATCACCCTTTTAGTAGGAGGGCAGGGACAGGAAGAAGCAGATTAGATTTGTGGGGTCGGGGGGATGCTCTGTAAGAAATCATGGCTGAGGCCCTGCTCCCACTGAAGGATGGCCTGGGCAGGCAGCTGTGATCTGACCCCAGCTGGCTCCCAACACAAATTCCCCCTGGCTCAGAGCACAAGCTGCCAGGCATGCCAGCTGCCCGGAGCACTCCCATTTCATCTCATGAAAGAACCAGTGCGGGATCAGCCAAGGCATGGGGAGGCAGTTCACACTGCACTGGCTCTCCCATGCTACGCTGGCTCTGCCGTGCTCCCTAGTGGTCAGCACAGCCCAAAATTGGACTGGGAAAGGGTCTGAACTTGCTCGGACCTCTAAAAACTTACACACAGCTGCATACAAAAGAACAGGACAGTTTTAAAAAGCAGGGTGGTAGAAAGGGGTTGAGGGACGATCTGAAAGCTCTTTCACTTCTGCCTTCACTGAGAGATGCAGACAAAACTGGCCAAGCTCTCTCAAGCATGTTTTTAGTGCTGGCTGCTGCAAGGTGACAGCACATGGGCCTCTTCTGCCCACACAAGACAGCAGGAGCCTGCCCTGGGCACACAGAACAGGCTGCACGGGAGGGCAGTTACGGCAAGGCACGTGAAGCATTTAAAGTCTGCATAATTTCTCTCCCTGTAACTTGCTCATGTATCCATGCACTTGCAGCAAAGTCTAGCAGATTAAGACTTTATCAACTTTCATAAGCAAAACCAAACCAAACCAATGCACACCAGTGTTCACAGGACATTCCCCACTTATTCCTTCCAGCAGTGATTCTAGCCAAAGAGCTGGACCCCCCAGACAAGCTGCAAGGACACAGGAGAATTTACCCACTATGATTCTGAAGTCTTTTAGGCTGGAGTGCTAAGCAGCAGCTCTTTAGAGATCATTACTGAGCAAGTACTTGCTCCCAGATATCAATTTGAAAATAGCCAGTGCTAGCACGTTGCTGGAATACAGAATGAGAAGCTCGGTCAAAGCAGCTGCCTACAGCTTGGATTCCACATGGATAACAAAACACAGAGCCATGACCTACCCCTCCCGTGTTCTGTTTCCGAACATCCAGGGCAGATGCCAGTCCTTTGACAGCCTGTGGATCCTCGTACGTCACACTGAAAGAAAGGAACAAACCACAGAACTAGAAGGAGGTCCAGCAGTCACCCATGCAGAATCATGGAATCATAGAAAAACCTGGGTTGGAAGGGACCTTAAAGACCACCCAGTTCCACCCTCCTGCCATGAGCAGGGACACCTTCCAGTAGACCAGGTTGCTCCAAGCCCTGTCCAACCTGGCCTTGAACACGTCCTGAGATCCACAAACCTCTCTGGGCAACTTGTTCAGCACCTCAGCTTCCTCACAGGGAAGAATTTCTTCCTACTATCTAATCTAACTCGACTCTCTGTCAGTGTGAAGCCATTCCCCCTTGTCCTTTCACTCCAGGTCCTTGTAAATAGTCTCTCTCCATCTTTCTTGTAGGTTCCCTTCAGGTACTAGAAAGCCACAATTAGGTCACCCTGATGCCTTCTCTTTTCCAGGCTGAACAATCCCAATTCTCCCAGCCTTTCCTCATAGGAGAAGTGCCACTGGATACTTGGATTTACTCCCCTGGAAATCAGAAAGCACATTCTTTTTTTCAACAAGACTTGGAGTGCACTGAGTGTATCCCAAAAGGAGGAGAGTGCTCTGTACAAAAACCATCGGTTTCAGAAAGCACCTCGAAGCAAAGAGAGAAGGATCAGCATTATGGAAGGCAGGCAAACAGGTCATGAGGCACTCTAAGCATGTCCAAGAGCAAGCAGGGGACTGTGAAAAGAGGTCTGATTCCAGATTACATTTAGCAAAGCTCTGGAGATGACATTTGGAAGCCTGACCTTGATGTGTGCAAGGGGGGAGGCAGAGGGAGACTCAAAGACAGGTGGAATTATGCAACTGCAGTGAAGCAGACACAGAAATGCACTATTTACAGAGCTTTAAAAGCTTCTTCAATTGCAATGCAAGAGGGACATGCAGCAGTCAGGTGACAGAGGCAACAGCATCATTTCTCAGAGCACAGTGGTGAACCATGAGCTGCAGCAGACGCCAACATGTGCCCATAAATCAGCCCCTGGGAGGAGCTGCCTGAGCAGGAGGAGCCCTCTCTCCTCCAGCGTGTTGGCTTCTCCCAGGCCGTGAGCACAGCACCCGGAGTTCTCACCTACACACCACAGCAAGTCACACTCATGCCTTCACTCCTCCCTGCTGCTCTGTTTATGCAGTGTACAATCCAAGAAGACAGAGCAATCCTCCCTTGTGAAATCACGGACTGATCCGTGCTCCTTGTTCCATTAGGTACCATGTGGGAAGACTAGTTTCGTGCTTCATTTAGCACAAGAGACAGAGGGACCTCGATTAGATCTCTCTGCAGTGCATCTCCTTTCTGACTGTACATCAGGGCTCCCAGCCCAAAATCTCCATATCCCTCTACATTAGAGCACATCTTCTCAGCACTGATACCACAGCTGAGGCAACTACTAATAGCTACACTGATAACTGCAAATAGAAGATCCTAATAAATTTGCTGGCTCAAGTTTTCCAGAGCTGGTAAGTTTTTTATAAACTACTTAACAACATTCCTTAGCTTGAGACAAGATACCGATATTCTGACTCCTAGTACCTCCTTTAAAATCTGAAATCAGAAGGAGGCAAGAAATAATATATGAAAGAAAAACACCTGAGCGTGTCCTTTTATTGAATCTCATTTGACAGGAATCAAAGGATTTCTTAATAAGTGCATAGATTTATTTCACATTAAAATAATTTGACCTGTTAAGTGCCCTTGAAAGTGCCAGATTTGCAGTTCTAGAGATGCAAGCCCTATGCATATGAACAAATTAGGGGTAGCATGGCAGCCAGGCAAGCTACACTGCCTTGACAGCATGTGAGAGTCTGACTGGGGCCAAAGGGAGAGTTAACTGGATGGTAACTCTGTTTCCAAGCCCTCGATGACAGTAATTCAGTCACCAAAGTACATCCATGACCTTCAGGTGAAGGACCCTTATGTTCCTGTATCTCAAGCATGGGTGAATGGGATCACAAGCCTTTAGGAGAGGAAGCAGAAGTAAAGGCAAGTACACTTCCAAGTTTCCAGTGAGCTCATTAACTAAGACAGTCATTACTCAGCCAGTCTGCTCTGTCCAGCAGCAGGAACTTCTCCACTTGCTCATATTAATAATGACCGAAAGGATAGGGATTGGATTAAAAACACAAAGTCATACAACAAAACTACTTTTTCAGACTGGACTGAAGTCAGGAAGTTCCAGATTTATACCCTTTAGAAAACAGCAATGCTGTGACTCAGAGCTAGAGACAAACTCCAACTTACTTCTTTCGCTGCTCAGCCAAGGAACTGCCTCTTGTCTGTGCAAACATGTCGAAATCATCACGAGGGTTACTGTGCTGGAGAGAGCTGAGTGTGCCACTGACGCTGTTTGTGCCCAGGTCTGCAACCAGAGGCAAAAAAAAAGTGAACCAGTGAAACAGCAAACCACATACAAACACCATCACCCCGTTAACAGCTGCAGCACGGAGCACAGTTCCGTCCAAAAAAGGCTGGAGGCTGCTAATCATGTATTTCTTTAAAGTAAAATGTAGAGATTGTCTGATCCATCCTGGAAGTAGCACTCTGTAAGTGCTCCTTACTGAGAAGCCAGCATCTGGGGACTGGCGTTCACCTGCTGCCAATCTCATCCTGAGGTATTTACTACTCACTAACACGGTCCAAAATTTTGGGCATGGCCAGTAGTTTTCTCCACAGTGTTTTCTCTCAGTTACTGACTGTGAAACCAACAGCTTCAAACCAAGGGCTATGGTATTGGTGCAGTGCTGAAGGAGGTGGAGAACCTTCAGTCAATCCCAGTGATGCTGTCAAGCAATCTTTGGCTTGACATAAACCTTCTAACAGTTTCATAAAACCTTTCACCCAAAGGTTTCAAATATTGTTTGTAGAAGGGGAATCAAGAGCATTTACCAGACTGATTTCATATTTTAGCTATATCTAAGGAGAAATAAAGAGCAGCTCAAGTTTTAGCATGGACAAGAATCTTCACCCTTTCCTGCATTCTCCCCTTAGGTTAAAAAATCCCTCCCTTTGTGCCAGGCTGGTTCCCAATTACACATTGCCACAGTACAGGGGAGTGGGGAATGCCTTCCTAAAATCCTGTAAGCCACATTCCCAAACCTTTCAGAGGCCACATGGCAACATTAATCAGATACTGGAGAGCATGATTTAGATCAGGCACTCACCAAGCCCTGCAAGCTGTGAAGAAAGTGAGGACGGAGGTGCTGAGTTTCCAACCATTGGGCTCACTACAGCTGGAGAGCCAGGACCCAAATCTATTAAATTATCTTCTGTCACCTCATTCAGTACCTGTTGAGTACACAAAAACCACAGGAGTTACACATGCCAGAAATTTCTAATTGCAGTGCAACGTTAAACACCACAAAATTAACGGGCACTTCCTATAAAGATCTCTTCTCTTGCATGCTGCTAAGTGGACCAGTTTCTTGGATACTACAGTGATGAGTGCAGAATAAAAAGGGTCAGATACCAAAAAACCTCACTTTGACTGCTCAGCACAGCAGGAAGCTCTCCTGGAGGTCATCTACATCTCTTCAGAGTCAGCTAATGTGTTTAACACCAGACCAATATCAGATCTAAGTCAAACTGACTTTGGTTCCATATTAGGTATAAACTGTTTTCAGAAACAAAACTTCTTTTGATATTGTGACTAAAGTGTCAATGCAGAACCTGTGCTGAAGTTTGCATCACACTGCAGGAGAAGGGGCAAAGCAAATAGAGGAAATAGCTATGAGAATGCAGAATAGAAAATGTAATAGAAGTACAATTCATCATGAACTCAGACCTTGAACACTATAAAAAACTACAAAAGAGCTTTCAGTGAAAGAATAATTAGAACTCTTCCCCTTGGAAAGGGGCTGCTTAAATAGGAGAGGAGAGTAGCTCCGAAAATTATGAGTGGCAGGAAGAAAATTAACCTGAACAGTGGTATTGTAAGACACAGTGAAGAATCAGGTGGAGCAAACAAAAAGCATTAAGTGACTTGATCAAATGTAAACAAAATATTTGTTATATATAAATGTAAAATAAATATGTAAAAATGTATAGTGAAACTGTAAGGACACTGTGAACTCCTAAAGTCCACACAGACTCAAAAGCAATCAAAAAAAAAGTTAATAGAGGAACAAAACTCATCAAGGATTGTAAACACAGAGATGTTTTAGTGAAGTGACTTCCTGAGCTAAAAGTTGTCACCTGGGGTTTGTCACATCCTTATGCTCTTTTCCTGGTGTCCACCCTTAGCCACCACAGGCAGGGCACAGGGCTGGACAGGCAAAAGGTGTGACACTACTGGTATTACTACAGCTAGTACGGTGCAGCTGCTGACACAATAAATGGAGTGAGGTACTTACTCCGTTGCTGGCGTTTTGTGTCGAACGTCCTGATCTGTATCGTTCGAATCTGTTTGGAAAAAAACCAAAAACTCAACATGGATTATCAAAGCCACCAATAAACAATGAGAACCATGAGTTTATAACCAAGTCATAACATGTGTGCCACTGACATTTAGTTTTCTCTGGTTCAAAGCCTGAAAGCTTCAACTCCAAGGCAGGACAAAGGGAGCATAGCTGAGAAGTTGCACTCTTGGCAAGTGTGGATTTTAAGTTGATTAATCTGATCTTGCAGGACAAACATGCCTGAGAAACACTGTAGGATTTGTCTCCTGGTTTCAGGGGGTTTTTAATCATTAAGTGCTCTGTGATAGACTGTTGTGTTAGCTGAGGGATAGGAGGAACTGCAGCAGGATTGATGCTCACAGCTCAACAAGCCAAGCACCAGCATATCTTACTCCCACTTACCAGCTCCCTCTTGCTGCAATAATGTAAATGAGGAGCCATATGTGTGTGGCACAGCCTGACCCAGGCACACGTGGCAGGAGGGACAATGATCAGCAGATTCATTGCTTAGAACTTTCTGGGTCAACTCAAAGATGCTCTGAGATTGTGTTCAAATAGGTTGGTACTTTCCAAGAAGGAAAAGTAATGATGTTGGATAAAAACCTCTTACTTCTCAGAGGAAGAAGCCTGGCTAGTCAAGGCCTGGTCTCTTCTCTACTCTGTGCATCTGGAGCCACAACCCTAAACCAGGCTTTCATGAAAGTCTTCAACGCCAGGCTGAGCTCTGAGCAACCCTGGATACTGGAAGGTGTCCCTGCCCATGGCAGGGGGGTGGAATAAGATGACCTTTAAGGACCCTTCCAACCCAAACCATTCTGTGATTCTATGAACTCAAAACAGCAGGGGAACCACCTGCTCCCGTGGCCTGACTGAAGCCAGTCCAATCTCCTTCTTTACCAGGAAAAGCACCGTGATTTCTTGGAGGTTTGAATTTTTCCTCACTCAAAATTAGTTTCAGATGTAACTTCTCTTTTCAGTAAAAAGCCCATAATATGCATATAATCCTCTGGGTTTTCTCCCAGATGGACGAAATGCAACAGGGAATCTCAAGCAAACTAAAATGTTTTCTTAATGTAAAAGAGGCAAATGCAGACTTAAAAGGCAGCAAAACCAAATTCTGGCCCAAATTTCAATTTTAGGAAACTGTGGGTGTTTGCTATTACTGGAAATCCAACTCCCTTTGCTGGAAACCTAAGACACCTCCCACCTCATTTCTCACCAAAAGGCTTCTGTTCATTTACATCCCAAAGCTTCACAGCGAAGGCCAGAGCTCCTGCTTGAGTCACTGACAGAGCCTGGTCCCCCTGCTAGAAATCAGCATGATGGATGTGGAGCTTTTGGAATAGCAGAGGAGGAACTGGAATTTATTGAACGCTCAGCCCACACCACAAACAGCTTGCTAACATCACTCAGCTCCCCTTCCCTGAATAATGACTACAAACACATCAGCCCCAGCCAGCAAAGTCGCAGATGGAGGAAAATAGAAAAACTATTAAGGGTGACCAGACTGAGCCTTAGTGACAGTCGCACTCTCCCACTTGTGCAATCCTGCTCGTGCATGAAACACACACCATTTCACACAAAAAGCCGGCGTTTGTTTCAAAGTTTGCCCCGATCTCCTCTGAACGGCTAAATCAAAGGCAAAATCGAGGCCACCGAGTCATGTTTCCAGCCTTTGCCGTGACAGCACAAATTCACAGATCTAGAGTCTAATTTATTTTTAAAGGCTGGAGAAACAAAGCCCTGCGCTAAGAGCAAGGAACAAAGGGTACTCTTTTAGTGCCTCGCTCCCCAGGCCTGTCATTAAGGGGAAGATTAAACTTTCCCAAGACTGCTGCATCACGTGTCACCTCCTGCAGCAGATGTGCCTGACAGCGCCTTTGTCTGACATGTCGAAAGTCCTGTGCCCCAAGTCCTGTCCCTGGGGATGATTCTTGCAGACCAGCTCTTCAAAACATCAGTTCTACGCAAGACAGGCTTTTATTTTTTTTCCCAAGCTTTTAAGTGTTACTTAAAAACAAAACCCTTACATGCATTAAGTCCCCGCCCACCTCAGCCACCTCCCTTTGCACCAGCTCTGGAACTGGAGAGATCAGAGGACAGAGAGAGCTCACAGGAGCCTCCCTAAGCCAGGAAGCAGCACAGGCTTTTGTGCAGAGCCCAGGCTGGCAAGGGGAACTAGAGACTGTGGCTGTGCTATTTTTGGTCCCAAGTCCCTACATCTGTACAGCCCTGCACAACGGGGACTTGCAGACTCAAATCTCTGCTAGTTCAGAGAGTTTTGCACAAGGTTGCCCTGCATTTTATGGATGTGTTCCACAAAAATTCAATGGCAGGACCAAAAAAAAACCCCAAATCATAGTATTAAAGGAATCAGCTGAAAAAGAAATGGTACCATAAAAGACCACAAAAAGACTTTGTAAATGCTTCTCTGTGTTGTGCTGGATCATTGGCCCAGCTGGCCCCATCTTGCCAACTGACCTGTTTTAATATCTAAGTGAAAACCCAGAATGATTGTAAACAGAGGATGGGAAAGGTGCCCCACCTTTCGTATCGGAGGAAGACGTTATTTAAATCATCATTCACGTGCAGCAGCTCCTCTGTGACTTCTTCATTGGACACTCGTGAGATAAGCTCCACAATTCTCTGCTGCATGGCTCTACAGGTTCGGTTCAGTTCCTAGGAGGAATGCATTGTGCACACACACTCTGATAAGCAACAAGCAATAAGTAGATTTAGTTGAGCTTTGCTCACAGCCAAACATATCCCCCAGCTGAGAAACACTAAGACAAGTTTATCTTTGCGTGATTAAATGTCACCCAAAAGCACATCTAATCAAACGCCCTTCAAGAGATGACGGCATAAAACCTTGAGAGCCTATTTTACAATTCGACTTCCTGATTCTTCTTTAACTCTTAGTACTTCAGAAAATAAATATCTGTGTTATAGTCATCTGTTTTAAGAATAAAACACGTTAATACAACAGCTTTCCAGGAAAATTCAGTCTGTTTTTTTGGCAATACCATCCTTAAAAACGAAATGATGTGCATGGTGGAAAAAGTGGGGAAAAAAGGTTCTTTGGGGCTAAGTGGATGCTAGAAGGAGAGTGTTGAGGAGAGAGAACTCACCAGCTACAGAGAGCATGAGGGTGAAGGCAAAACAAGAACCAGGAGCGTAAAAAGTTGAGTGTTCCACGCACCCTCCAGTACTGAACCATACACAGAGATGTTCCCTTCCACTGAGCACAGACAGGAGACTGCACAAAGGCAGTGGGGAGTTTCAGAAGAACATTTTAAAGAATACAGAGTGAGGGCATTTATTTTAGAAGTCTCTCATCAAGAAATGTAGATTCGAGTTTGCCTAGACCAGGAGTTCTCAAGCTTCCAGGACATCTCTTCCATCACCAATTACTTAGCGGAATTCTGTACTCCTGAAAGGCCTCAAGACCAAAGGTCAGACTGATCTGCTGAGGAGAACTGCAAGAAGAAACGTGACATATGGCAGGGTGCCTCTGATCAGGCCCACGGTTTTACTTCAATGAGCACTGACATTCCAGCTAAAGCATGTCCCTCTGTCATCTTCCACCCCTCCCAGCTCCACTTCACAGCAAAAATTCAGCACTAAACAAGGATGACTTGTTGGTACACAACCTTGGGGATGAAAGCAAAAATGTGTTTGTTTTCCTTGCATGGTATGACATCGTAAGCTCTGGATAAATTTCACCTAGTGCAATCCAGCTGCCTTAACAGCTTGAGGAATGTGTTCTCCAATGTCAGTTTTGATCCCATCACTTTCGAAGCAGATTGTGACATTTCAGAGGTTTGTTTGCTGCCTTTCCGAGAGGCCTGACAGTACCTATCTATTCTGCTCAGAGCTGGCTCTCTAGCAGGCTGTTTACATTTGATTGTTGGAGAAAATGTCAGGAATTATTTAAGGAGGAGGGCTATATAAACCTCAAAGCAGGGAGTCCTTGCATGCAGCACCCAGCTCACAGCTCTCAAAAGGCTAACCATCCTTTGTGATCAAAAACAGGTTCTCCCCAGCTCTATGATTCAGATTTAGGCTGCATCAGTCAAAGAAGGGAACCAGTTGGGATGAAGAATCGTTGCTGTCACTCCATTTTATGATCAAATCCTTTCACCTTAAAGCAATGCTGTAAGGTTACGCTGTCAAGATGGTGGTGGTTGTTTCTGAACGTAAGCAAACTGCTCGACGCTGTTTCGGCCTGTCATGCTTTCCTGGAAGCTTCTTTTGTTTTGAGCAGTTCGACCCAAATGGGCAGTAACTGAAAGGCTCTTTATTGCAAAGCCTCTCATCAGCTGCCACGATGGCTCCGAGACAAACACACAATGCCACTGCATGGGAGAGACCAGTTTTTGGATGGATTTCAAATTCTGATGTATCACAGAGAGCAATTCCCTGCCTTCCCCTGAATGGACTGCTGTGGGAGCCCATCCTCCCTGCTGGAGGATCAAAACAGAAGGCTATTTCTGAAGCTCTGGAAAGGCAAATACCACGCTAAGGGCAGCAGCTGGAATGTCAGATCTTGGTGCTTCTCAGCTGTGCTGCATGTGGGACTGCATGACCTTCCTCAGCCAAAAGGCCACCCCGCGACCACTGGCCTTGGGAAAGAGGTGTGAAGCCCAAGACACGAGCTCAGTTTATACTGTTTACCCTCTTGAAATGCTAAATGCTTCACTGGATTGAGATTTTCCAGCAAAGAAATCCCTTCTGGTTACCCTCTGGACACTCTGAAACTTCACCTGAGCACCTGCCTTAAGACCCTGAGAACACAGCTTCTGGAAAGACATTTTGTTCATATATAAGATTTCGACTGGCAGAGAATCCACAGACCCTTGGCATTATTTAGTCCAGCTGGAAAGATGGAGTGTTTTTTTCCTGCACAGTGACTGGGAATGTTCTGACACTGTCAAAGAGATGATGGAGGATGTAAAAGAAACAGAGATGCTCAGGGCTTATAGAGTCCATGGCAATTCTAAGCTGCTCTGTGGTAAAGGAGACCTGATATTCAACATTGGGAAAAAATTCTGGCTTACATAAAGAGGAAAGAACAAGTTTCAATGGAAGTCAGGAAATCCTTGTCACTGGAAGCTTTAACAAATGAAGAACATCACGTGGTGAGACTCACCAGGGTCAAGCCCAGCCCACATTCATTATGTAAACCAAGCAAACCCAGTTTGTAAAGCGAGTTACAGCAAAACCCACCCCCTGAGAAACTCAAGCACAGAAAGGATCAGAATCATATTTGGAGGAAACCGTTACCTGGAGTAACTCAAGGTCTGAGGAATCCTCCTGTCCAGGTACCATTTCTGTCAGCATTTCAGACATCACTTTTGTGTTCCCACGAACAATATCCAGTTCACTGCGCAGCCGGGCAATCTGAATTTGGGTAAAAAGACAACAAAACTGCATAATCAGTTCATTTTCAAGGCAGTTCATTTTCAAGGCAGTTCATTTTCAAGAACTGACTTTCTGATATCTCTCGTTCTGTCTGACTTGATATCTGAGGCTCCAGACATTCTAGTGGGAAGAAACAAAAAGTAAAGATAAAAAGTGTACCCAGGAGAGAATTTTAGAAAAGGAACAGAAAAAGAAAAGAACTATCTTCACTAATCCAGATGTGCTGTGCCTGTATGGAAGGGAAGCAAATGAAAACAGCCCCTAAAACTAGACCTTGGCTGTGCTACACCTTGCATGCCTCACTGCAGTGTGGGGAAAGCTGTACACATTTTAAGTAGGATCTTTGGCTCTAAAGTTATTATTTTTGCAGGGAGAAAAGAAAATTCTGTTTTCTATATTAGGGTGCTTGTAAGGGCTTGACTTCCTGCATCTGCAAGACATTCTGGGCCTTTAAAGGAGAGAGGTTAATGGGAATAACTGCTAAATTACTGCTGAGTGGACTGGTAACACAGACACATCCAAAGCCCAGACTTTACAGCATAATGGGAGCAAAAATTACCAAGTAGAGCCAGACCTACGAGACAAAGTCCAACGAGTTAAAATGAAAGCTCCTCTGCAAACTGGTTTCTAATTTGACTTGCTGGAAGAGTCTCACTCGAAAGATTCATGATGGCAATACCTGTTCAGAATTAGCAGTGATGGGACCAGTCACATTCAGGGCTGGGGCCTGAGGAGCAGAATACGCCGTTGGAGAGGACGAAGAATAAGAGCTGCTGCTCATCCTTTGCTGAGACTGTGAATTGTGCATATTTGCTGCAGGATCAACTTCAGGAACACTCTGCCACATCAGAAAGACACAAGTTCAAAAGCTGAACTGGGACAGCACTTGCTTTATCAGCAACCTCAGGCCAAACGGGCTCAAATATAGAACGTAATTGCACCTTGCGGGAAAGGTCAGTGCAGCTACGAGAACAGACTGGCAGGACAGCCCATAAACAGGCAGCTCCAACAGTCTTCCACACCCGTATCTTTTGACCCAACCCACATGCATTTAAGTCCATTTACCTTTAGAGGAAAAGTGATAAGCAAAATAAAAACAAGAGCCAAAGCGAACTAATTATAAATGATTTTAAACTAGGAAGTAAGTTGCAGGCTTACACAAAAAATGATGTGATACAAAGATACTGAGTTTAATTAACCTTGACACAGGAATTGTAATCTCTCAGTCCTTGATCACTTGCATTTACCGCTTCAAAGATTCATTAACTTCAGTTTTCAGAGTGAATAATCGGAACACCTGTGATCATTAAGTTACTTCTTAGCAGCAGTTCTGTCAACTTTCCAGACTTAACTGTCCACAGGTGTGAAACCTCGGATGATCAGTGAGAGATTCAGTCTGTGCGCCCCCAAAGGACAGGCAGACCTTGGCTCAGGGGTATCACCAACAGAAAACTCCACACTTTTGAGCAAAAGAAGTAAATCTCAGTCACGTATCCTGCTGGGTTCTCTTTGCACATATGGGTTGCATTTGTCTGGTGGTTTTGTGGTATAAGTGTTGCGAACTCTTTTCCCCTTCTCTGATGATTGACTCAAGGGAGGGGATACCATTAGCTTATCAGTCTGTATTATGCTTCTCCTACAGGCCCTTTTACTATTAAAATGTCCTTCCAGGAGTGAGAAAATGAGCCAAATTCAGACAAACGGAGGGGAAAAACAAGTAGTTATCCAAGTACTTAGGCATCTTGGGAAAATACCCCCGGAATTGCAATGCTGCAGCTTACCCTCTGTGGTGTGTGTATTGGAGACAGAGCATCAAGATCTGCCATGGGGAACTCGATGCCTTTCCTCTTGAGCTCTTCATAAATATGCACTACTCCAGTTAAATCAGGGCTACTTCGAAAGGCGTCAGCCCAAGCCTGGAAAACACGAGGGATTATCATCCATAAACCTCCCAAAGCTCCAGCTCCACCCTGACCTCAGACACTGACTATAAAAGCTTTCATGTATTTCAGCTTCAAAGGGAAGCTGTAATCATCAGACCTGGTCAAAAAGATCCTGCAAATATTATTAAGACAGTCACATACAGATTTTATTCAAATACAAACCAGAAGTTAGTGCACAGCAGCTCTGCACAGCCCCTGACATCATCCAAATCTGTGAACAAAATTGAAGTGACTGATGCTGATCTTTCTGGCATATTCTACAGCCAGTGACCCACCAGGAAAAGTCTGTGTGAAAGATTCAATTGATCTAAGCAAGCCAAATGCATAAAGTCATACAAAAATCTTAAGTAACCCCCATTCACTTTGTGAAGCATCTTCATTTGTTGCCAAAGAAAAAAACACAGCTGTCAAGTTCTCTTCAGTGTTTTATTTGGACCAAACTTCACAAAAATAGGTAGTTTCTGAGGTTCTTGTATTGTGAAACAGGCAGTCCCTGAGCAGCAGAACTAACGGCGCCCGGGTTCCTACAGAGCATATCCAACACTCAGACACCCCGGTGGGGCACAAAGAACAAGTTTAAAAGAGAGAATTTCCCACAGCCAGAACACTCATAATATCTCTCCTGCATGAATTCTCTGGTGTCTAAAAAGACTTCAATTCACATTTGAGCTTTTCCTTCAGTGGGAGTTCTAAGTGCTTCTCTTGGCTAGCCGGGCTCCCGCACTCACGGAGCTGCTGGGAGCACAGTATCCTGGAAGCCTCAACCCCCTTTCCCTTGTGCTGGAAATCAGCCAAATATTACAAATTTAGAGGAAGGGGGAAACTGCAATATTATGACTCCATTAAAAAATGAAGCATTCCACAAACCCCCACATATGTGAGGCAGAGTATCAGCATGCTGGATCCAGAACTACTGCGAGACGGGTGTGTGGGCTCTGAACTTAATTCATTCAGTCATCACTTTTACACTAGGTTCTTTGACTATTTTTACTTTAAAAGCTGTTTTAATCACTTCTGATATTTGAGAGGAGAGAAATCAAAGATAGCAAAGCAAGATAAGAAATAATGTTAATATTTAACTTGCATTCCTGTTCTGTTCAATTCTCAGAAAGAGCATTTCCTACCCTCCATGTCAAGGAGACAATCCATTATCAGGTACAAGCTGAAATCCTGGGTTGGCTTCTCAGCTTTGTTAACAGTAAATTAACTGCATCCAACTGTTCAGATGCAGAGCAAGTCCAGACAGCCCTGCCTGAGCCAGAGAAAACAGCTCCAACTGCACACAGCCATTGTTTCCTTGGAACTGACCTTCCAAACCATCCCCAGTTCTAAAAGAGATTTTGACAGCACAAGTAACTTCACCTTTACTCTTTCACTGCATTTTCAATTCACATCACAAAGTCATCTGAATGATTCTTCTACATAATGGTGTTCCCCACTTCGACTCTATTTGCAAGCAAGAGTGGAAAACGTTAGGCAAGGGATGTTCTATTTAATAATCATCACTCAAAAGAAAGTTAGAGGCCAAGATAGGCTGCCTTGCTGCCCCCAACTTTTAACATGGCCTGTTTGTCCAGGAAGATGTACTAGTGCACCCCCTCTTCCACTGGCTTCCTATGGATTTTGCAAAATGAACTCACTTCATCTGCACTCCACCTTTTTAGTGTATTCTCTCTTCTGCAACTCTCTGCCCTGGAGAAAGGAGATGCTTCCATGTGTATTCTTCCTCACCTGAGCTGAGAGCATTATCTCTATTAGTGTCTCTCAGAGGTCACAAGCAGGACAGGACACTATTGTCCTAAGTGCTGTCTACACACATTGAAGACAATCCCTGTTCTAGACAGCTTACAATCCAACTAGGCGACAGTAATATTATCTTTGCTTTATGGATAAGGAGCTACACTAGACCTTAGGAGACCTGCCCATTGTCCAAACAAGTGCAAGACAGAGATGAGACTGAATTCAGATCTTCCAAGACTGTAGGCCAGGCTATCAAAGGTAGATACTTCTGTATAAATCCCACTGCTGTATAAATCCCACTTGGATTCTCAGTGTGCCCAAACAGGTTAATTAAATACCACTGTAAATCCAGCCCCTAAATCAGGGACCATCCCAAGACAAGTTTGCCAGCGTTGGACACTTTTTACTACATGTATCCTCAAAAGAATTTGGCATGCCAGTAAAAGTCTTCCTGTGCTTCTCACCTTTGATGAGGGTGCTCAGCTACTTTGCAGTACGTGGCATGAGCTCTGAGACGGGCAAGCTCTTACCAGGAGCACAGAGACAAAGGATATTTCCAAGGCCTTTTAGAAGGGTAAAGAAGGAAGGATAAGCACTGTGTAACACGCACTCATTCATGTACACTAAGAAATGGGTTGAGAAAGTGAGACACAAGATGCTCAAGATCTCAAAACAGTGAAGTCTCTAGATAAGAAATTGGATGGCAGCTTTATCTACCCTTGTTGTGGAAGGGCCCAGGAATACCAGAGCTGTGTGGCTGAAGGCACGCACTGTTTGTACAGCTCTTTTCCATGCTTCTAAGTCTGTGCTATTAATCCTCTCATTTCTGTTCTTATTAATTCCCTGATAACAAATTGTGAAAGGGACACAGAGAGGGATAAATGCAATGCTGGTGGAGAAGAGCTGAGAGAGCAGCCCCCCCCAAAGGGGGTTAACTCCAACCTCAGAGAGCTCCACCGAGCAAAGTCTAAGCTGAGTGAAGTGGTCACGACACATGAGGTATTTTGAGGGGGAGAGTCCATAGGGCACCTGGGATGAGCTACTGCAATCACTCTTCCCAACTTGTCAGGCAGTCTGGAAAACAAAGTCCCCTACCACCTCCAGCTAAAGAGACACTAACAGAACCCACCCACAGGCAACCTCCATAATTTTCAGGCTTTTTATATCGAAAGGCATTTAGTACCCAGAGTGAGGCTTTTAGCTCTACTGCACTAAGTCTCCTCAGATGAAGCTCTGTTTAATACACTGAGGCAATGACTGTGGCTTTCTGATTATGTTACAAACACTTCCTTCTTAGCTGCACTGACGACTGGGAATCCATTTAAATCTAGGACCCAGCATAACCAGCATTGTCTAAAACAATATGGAAACACACCCAGTTTCTCTTTATGTGACAGTATTTAACCTCATCTCCTGGTCACTGCAAGCAGGCAGACAAAGGAGGGCTCACTCAGATGCACAAGAATTGCTTTTAATAATTTCATTAATTTTGTGCTCTTTAAAAAAAAAAAAAAGCCTTAAAATCAGAGACCAGAAATAAAGGGGCCCAACAGACCCCTATGCAATGCCCACCTAATTCCACCACCCTGCCTATTTTCAGTTTAAAAATGACTTATTTACATAGTCGTGCTCTAACGATGCCCTATCCCTGGATCCTAATAACAAATAAACCAGCAGAAATCCAACTGCATGCTTTGCCATAAAAATCAGAAGTATATCTGGTAAATGATGCTCTGCATTTGTAAATACCTTCCCACAAGGAACACTGCAGCAGGTTTATATCATTTTAAATACGCAGTGTCTTTTAGTCTCTGGTGTACGCAGTAGCCTGTGGAAGCTTAGTGATAAAGCTTCCTATAATTGTCAGATTTCCTCCAGGCAGGCACCAATGTTTCCTCATGTGTGGCTAATGGTTTGTGGAATTAACACGGCTGTTTATTGTTGTGCTGCACAGAAGGAGAAGTGGCAGACAGGCCCACGTCTGAACTTCCCCACTGCAGGCAAGGATCTGACAGGGTGCTTTTACTGCACAATAACCAGAGAAAAGACACCAAAAGCATTTTAACTCCTACATGGTCATTTACTCCTCTATAACCATCTTTGAAAGGAAAGCAGAATGCTTTCTAATGGGAGGGAAACAGCTCCATTTTATGGTCAGGAAAACAGACAGAGAAAGGCAAGTGTTCTGCAGCTGACACCGAAAGCACCAGCCTCTGAAATCTCCTGGCCTCGGATGACAAGCCCACTGCAGCAGCAAGTCTCCAGCTTCTAAGATACAACTGTTAAATTGCAAAGCCATCCATTTATCTTCTATTAAATCCTCCTGTTTTAGAGTAGAGTGGTATCTCTCTAACTAGAATCCAGACAGTTCTCCCTGGATAAAATATCTATGTGAGTGCACGTCTGCTCTTCCCTGCCAATCTGGAAATATTGTTTGATTTTATATATAAAAACCTTGCCATGTTTTTAACGATGACAGCATGTTTAGCGATGCGTAGCATTGAAGCAGACAGCCCTTATTTCAGGCAGCAACATATGGAAGCAGAGACAAGCTGGGTACCTGAATCAGTGCTAGGACTTTATCCTGTACAATAGTGGGGGGATTGTTCTTGGGCGAGATGATTTTCACCAGAACACCATCGATGAAGTCACGGTTTGCCACTAAGACATGAAAGCGATGGCCACAGTTCTTCACACAAGTCTCCAACACCTACACACACACAAAAAAACCCCATTTATTGTTGGAGCAAAGCTTGATCACACATACAGCATCTGATTTTTTAGTCCATTTTGATCACACATACAGCATCTGATTTTTTAATCCATTTAATTTTAAAGTTTTTGATGGGAGGGCGAGAAGATAGAGGAGAAATTACATTTGTACTCTTAATTCTTCTTTCTTCCCCAGTTTTACCAAAAAGCTTTCTCTCAACACATACATTTAGCTGTACCTCACCCACCATTAATATATTGGGCATTTTTGTGATCCACCTTGGCCTGTTTTCAAGGCAAAGAAACAGAAAGTTTCTTCCTCTTCAGAGCAGAACCTTCCAGCCTGCGCAGCTGAACAGCCGAGTACACAGCCGCACATCAGGAGCAGGTAAGACAGAGGACACCCTGTCACAGTGAGATATTATTGTGCTGTGGCACTCCACCATTTTCGGTGTGCCTGGAACACAGCTGGACCCAGTTGCTCCGAGCTATAAGCCATGTTTCAGAGTTGGGAATTCAGGTGAATGATCTTCACTCATTCAAAACACTCCCCTGTGAATGCTCTGACAGGTTATACTTTGACACATTTTCCCCCTGCAACCTAGCTGGAGGCACCTTCCACTTGCCATTCAACTGCCATGGAAGAACAGCTGTTGATTTTTCTCTGAAGAACATGATTAGCATGGAGATAAATCCAAGGCGTCACTTCTCCTCACAGCCATGCCTAATAACCACTGCGACTCCGTATCGAGCAGTCTGTAATTACTCTCCTACTTCAGCTACTTTCATCAGCCATGATGACACGGGCTCATTCCTGATGAATTTCTCTCTTTCCTGCACAATGGATAATCTCATGGTTTGGACTTTGGTAATCTGTCAAAATGACAATCCAGGATAGGAAATGGCAAGAAGACAGAAAGTACGGTTACGCCTCGTCAGGGAGATGCAACGAGAGCTCTGTGAAAGAATCATACAGATCACCTTCCCACAGCAGGATAACTCCATCTAGTTACTGCTGCTCATTCCTCAGGTCATCGTGGCACAGAGCACCACGCTCAGGGGGTGCTGCACTTCCCAGGAAACCCCCAGCTAAAGTCATCAGCAGGAAAGGTCACTGGCAAATTATCCCACACCTTTAGCAGCGCTGCCTAAATGCACAGAATGTAATTTACACTTTATTGAGTGAAATTAGATCAGTGCAAATTAATGCAAGTCTCCTACAGAGATTCACTCCCGAGAGAAATTGTGCATCAGCTACTGATGAAGCTGAAAATATGGCAAGTTCATCATCCTCACTTGCAAATATGCCCACAGCTGTTGCCTTGGAGTGCAGGAATGGTTGGACACAGGGAGACGAGAGTAGAAGGGAAAACCTCAAGAAGTAACAGACTCATTTGGGCTACTTTTAACTTTCCTCAGACAGAACTTGGGAAGAATAAGAGCCATGAAAAAAGCAGAAATCAACTGAGTCAGAAAACTGCTATGCAAAGCTTCCAGCAACACTCCCCAAGGAAGCAAGGAGGCAATTGGAGAGAAGCAAAGGGCAAAGCAGTGGCTGTTAAAGGAAATAGTGTGCACATTCAAGAGAGTGCCAGGAAAAGGCAAATGACAAAGGAGGAGGGTTGCTGCCCTTTGTGGCATTCCAGCCTGCCCCCACTCACCGTCAGCGCCAGCATGACCTCTCTGTAATTCTTGTTTCCATTCAGCCTCTTCTTCAGCGCTCGAATGGCATCCTTGGGCCTGAAGGAGAAACACACCATTTAACAGACAGCTTAGACAGGCTTTTCACATCCCATAAACTGTGGGAAAGGGAATCCTTTACCATTTCCATCTGGACATAAGCATGTGTGTTAACTTCAGATCACTTGACTACAACCAAGATCATGGAGAATTATGTGAGGAGACAAGGTATCACAGAATTCGAGACTGGAGGAGTGCCTGAAGTCTCCAAAAATCCAGGCTGTTGATCAGGCAGGGAAGACTGACAGCCACCCAAAGGCCCAGGGCATAAGAGCAGTGGTCAGTGCTCGTGCAGACTGCCAAGCAGCACAGCTTTCTGGTGCTGATGGAGGTGTGTCAGAGAAGCTGTCCACACAAACAGCTGAAATTAAAGGCATTGCAGCACTGCAAATAGATGCACCTGCCGAAATCAGGAACCCCAGATGCACAAACTCGGTACCCTCTCCAAGAATACATTTTTCATGCCAGCCCTCCCAAGCAAAGACTGACCACAGAATGTAGCACAGAATTATTTAGGTTGGAAAAGACCTCTAAGATCATTGAGCCCAACCGTCCCCCTTGCACTGCCAAGCCCACCACTAAACCACATCCCCAAGTGCCACATCTGCACGTTTTTTGAACACTTCCAGGGATGATGATTCCACCACTTCCCTGGGCAGTGTATCCCAATGCCTGATCACCCTTTCAGTGAAGAGTTTTTTCCTGGTATGGTAGGTGCACCTCGTCCTGGATCCTACGAGCACTGTATCATACAGTATTTCCTGAGAGGTTTAAAGAGCAGGAAATGTCTAAGGAGCAGGAAAACTAAGCAACTGATCTGCAAACTGCGTCCAAACCGTGAGCATCTGCCCCCAGCCTTGCTGCACCTCCTCATATGCTGAGTAAGATTGTGTTCAGGGACCTTTCAAAGTCTGCTGAAGTAGCACATACCCTTCTTCTGTCTCGTTGATAATGTCACAGATCTCCATGTTAAGTGTCCAGTCTTCACTCTGCAAAGAGCCATCTGTGGCCTTTTCTGTAAAGTAAAGAAAAATAAATCTTTTCACATCTTCCTGATTAGGTCTGCACCTCAATCCATCTCCAGTTACTCCGAGCTGAAACTATCCAGTGAAAAAGCAGAAAAAAACAAATCCCCACTGACAGTAAACACTGCCAATCCTTCCCTCCTGGTTTTAGGGATCAGCACAGAGGTTTCCAGACAGAATCAATTATCCCTCAAGCTCACTACCTTCAGCCCACATAGATGGGCTGTTCTTCAAAGACTCCTGAATTCCTGGGAGAGTAGGAAAATGTCAGCTAATTCCAATTTAAACTCCTCAGATGCTGCATTGCTGGCAAGGTATGAGGTAGGAAAATATCCCCCAAAATCAACATGACCTCTTCCCTGCTTTAGCAGATAATACCTCCCCATGAGTCAAGGGAGGAAAAATAGCAACCTGGAGACAGAATTCAAGGAATTTCAGCATGAAAAAAACCCATTACCACGTGAAAACATTTAACACATAACAGTTCAGGTCATGATGTCACTCATGGGCACCTCTTTTGCTGGGGGCTCCTGTTACCACAATCCCTCCAACATCTGCTTGCCAGGGGGTCAGGCACTGCTTCCCTCTGTCCCACACTAGGTCCTCAGTCTCCTCTCCACACTGGGGCTACTTACACACCTCCCAAGCACACTCTGCCTTCCTCCCGACTCCCAAATCCTCCCTCACTATTTCTGTGGCAGGTAAGTCACTCTGGCATCACTCAGTTCCCCGGGAAGGATGACCTATAGCACTGTGACAGTGGCAGATGCCAACTGTTGGCAGTTTAATTTATAGGCGTCTGCAAGAGTAGCATAACCGTAACTTGTAGTAATCAGTTGACAAGAACTATTTCCTCCTTGGGATTTCCTCCTAAATCAATATAGTTCTGTCTAGCAGTGCATAGAACATCCCTGGAATTTTTCACACTCCTCACTTGCAGCATTCAAATCCTATCTGCTACCCACAGTCAGGAATGATGATGAGTGGAAGGTAAAGCCTTGTCACCAGAGAAACCTAAAAAAAAGGGACCTTCGAGCCAAACATGACCTTCTCCTCTAAATTAGTCTGGGTTTTCTACAAATCCCTGGCATCCAATGCTGGAAGGCAAACAGGGTAAACAAAAGCATTTTTAAAATGTAAAATAAACCAAGAAAAGAACCCCAATTTTAACATTTTAAAGCAGCAACCAAACCACAAGTACCATTTTCTCCTCTATCCTTCTGTCTTTGCATCCAACCCCGATCTGTCCCCCGGAACAAGGTGGATTTCGTTTGGGAAGACCAGGACTCCAAGGACTTCACATCTCTCTTTTTGCTTACCAACACTGTTTTTTTCTGTTAACATTTCCATCACTGTGACTGAGGATACAGATGCCCACAGGCCATAATTATGGGACGTTATTTGGAGAAAGACTGTGTCTGGGTAATTCAAGCTGCAGCGACTCCTCTGCACCAGAGTCGTGGTTAAGGCAGCTCCACCAAGGACAGTAATTACAGAAGTCTGAGAGAAAACTGGCAGCTATGAAAAATCCCAGCAGAGAGAGCTGAACAGAAGGGAGAGGACACCATGGAAAAGGAGATTACGGAAGAGGAGAATGTTCTTTGCAGACCTCACTTCCCATTTCGAGCAGCAGCACTGCAAGGCACCCACCAGGGAGGGAACAAAGGCTGAAAAACTCCCAGCTGGATCTTCTTCAGCCATCAGCACCTCGTGGTAGAGTTCACTTTGCTCAAGGAAAACTCTTTCAGAGATGCACAGCTTCCAAAATGTCCAGTAAATATTGGACAGATTACTGAGTATTGTTAATATACTGCATTTAGACTGCAGGCAGAGCTGTTTAATGTATTCTGGGATACAGGAATTTATCTATGTGCAAAGCTACTTGTAACAATCACTTTTATTAGTTGCTTTTTGTTCCTATACTGTACATAAGGTTTTATTGCTATGGAATGTGATCTGCCTTCAGCTCCATATAGTCCTTGTTGCTTAGGAAAACAGTTTATCTAACATTTGGAAAGAAAACCTTAATAGTCAGAGATATCAAGAAAAATATCACTACATCTGATCTGCTGGAGAAGGTGATCCCCAGAGCTGTAAAGGATGTATAAGCCAAATGCTCCAAAAAAAAAAGATTATGCCTTAAAGAGAAGGTATTCCTGAAGCTGGGCACACAATTTGTTTCCTTAAACTATATTAACAAATTTGTGTGTTCTTCACAGCATTTGACATCCGACAGTGTCTTAGAGATGTTCAGACTCTCTGATCTGCTATAATCACTTTTTATATATGATTATGGAAAATGCTTATCCTGCACAAAGTTGTGCTGGCAGCCAATTCACTCACTGGTCTTGTAAAACCCATGTAGTTAAGGTTTATTTTGACAAAATGTGAATATGGCAGCACTCCACAGGTAAAAACTGTGGTGTTTTGGAGATGGCAGAGCGAAGAGATGCTGCTGCGGCACAGTATGGAGTTCAGCACTGGAACACTCATCTGGGGCCCCGAATAACCTCCTTCGTATTCCCCTTCTGAGATGCTCTAGGGAAAACAAAATCCCCTTTCTCCCAAAAACCTCGGTTACCACCTTTTTATTTTTGCATTTCTGTTCTTTGGTTGAGAGCAATACACGGCTGAGACTGTGTGGGTTTAAGACATAACAGTTGTCTTCTTGAGAATTAGTTCTTTTCCCCTTGGGTAATTTTTAATTCAAGTTAGAGTCGAAAGCTAATTTTAGTCTCTTTTTCAGCAACAGAGAGCACACGAGCACTTGTCATCTGGAGTCGTGTGTCCTTTGTAGGGTGTGTGACCCAGATTTGCTGCTGCAGTGCTCTCTCAGCTGTACAAAAGAGTTCACTGGCTGCAGAGGAGGTTTGGGTGGGATTTGTTTGAAGAGCAATATTACACTGCAATGGACTGAAAGCTTGTAGAGCTCTTCTAGAACCAAAACACAGCAGGTTTTAGTTCTGGATTTCTGGTGAAACAGCTCTGCCTGCACTCATCTGTAAGAGAACCCCTCCCCACCACAGCCAAAATGCAGTAAATTAAAAATACTCAATAACCTGTCCAGTGTTTAATGGACATTTTGGAAGCCCCGCATCCCTCGGAGGCTCCTCCTCAAACAGCACACAGGTATGACTGACAGGGTAAACAGATCTTATAACAGAAACTATCACAGAACAGCAAAGGAATGGCATGCAAATCATGCAAATCACCTTTAAAAGAGCAACCAGTTCCTCGACCTTCTTCACTCATTAAAAGGCACCTAAATGTCACTAGCTCACACGAGGACTCTGGAATGTGACCAGCATTCCAGGGTGCAGAAATGTTAAATCAGACAAGGAAGAAGGCGACGTGGAGGAGTCCCCCCTGAACTGGAGAGTTTATAGTATAGTTTAATTCCATCACAGAAGGGCTGGCAGCTCCCAGCCTGGTGCCAAGGGCTCCTTGCACAGCTCCTGACTCCAGAGCAGCTCCCAGACTGCTGGGATACAGCTGGGGCTGGGAGTTTGTGTCTCGCACAGAGACTTGATACCAGTGAGATTATCAGAAAGTCTCTCCCTGAAACAAGACGCTATCAGTTCCCACCACGTGTCCCAAATTAAAGCATAAATGTTCTGGTAGGGAGAAAGACAATCTGGCCCTGCATGCCCGACACGTGGCAGACCTTGGGCACTGCATAAGCACAGGCAGCTCCAGCTTATCTGTGGTCTGCAAGGAAAGGGAGGAAAAAAACTGTGCTATTTTTTCCATTCACACCTTCCCTCTGAGATCCAACTCTTGTGGCCGCATTCCCACACTCTGCCAAATGGCAGTATCAGCACTTCCCTGCTCACACCGAAATCCTGGGCATTTTATGGAATTCAGAAGGTTCAGTAGTGTAAAGTTCCCGGTGTAAACAGTCTTGGGCACACACCCCCAGCCAAACCTCTTCCCAAGCAACCTGCTCTGACCCGAGATGTCGCCACAAGGAAATCAGGTCAGAAATTCCTGTGTAATTACCCCGTAACAAACTGGTTGCACAGGGCAGGGCAGGAATTATCCTATAAATGCAGGGAAAAACCAGAAGAACTTTTACGACTCATCCTGAACCCAGCCCAAAAGCAACCTCACAGAGAAACACCAACACTGATTGTCCTCGAGAGGCTCCTCTCAGCCCTGTTCTGTCCGTATCACTTCTGCTCCAGAGTTGATAACACTCTTAAAATTTGCCTGTATTCACAGATGGATGAAATAAAGCATAACTCCTCACTCTTCCCTGCTTCCCCCTTCCAATCTCGCCTCTGACCATTATATGGAACCCACCAACAGAGACAGCCTGGAGATTTTTATCAGGATTGCAACTGCATAAGCTGAAATCTTTATGTTACTTCAGTCGCATGCTATATGTATTTTTAAGCTGCTGAGACTGAAAATCTGACTGCTGGAAGCTCTGAGAGCAGTTATTCCATCTGAATGATGACAGGGCCAGGTGAAAATTGCCCCAAAAGGTCCATCTATAGGTACCAATAAGTCATTGTGGTGGTGCAGAATGTTCTTGGCACTAGCTAGAAATTAACATTAAATGAAAACAGCAGAACTGCTGTTTTCTGTTTGAACACCAGAGAATCTCATGAATGAACAGATCTTTGTGTTTGGAGAAATCAGAGTTTTCTCTCTTGGGTCTTCTCCAGATGTTTCAGAGGCTCTCAGTTCATACATTTGGGACAAATTACACACACAAAATCACCTTCTATTTATGCGAAGAAACGTGCACACCAGTGCATCACGTTAGAGAGATCCAAAAGCAAGAAAGTTCTGATTCCAAACTTCTCCCCTTCCCTCCAATAGCGTTTGGTGTTCAAGCAGCATAAAACATCCTGCTTTTTGTGGCTACCTTTTTTATTTTCGCTTGGAAGTTCAGAAGATTGCGGATCTTAGATCTTTGTCTTGTCTCTTAGCAGTCCACCTGCCTACCAGCTGTGCTCCACAAGTCAAATTAGTGAATCAAACAGTCAGATGTGTTATATTTCACTCTGCATAATATGTGACAGGGATCAGAAGAAGCCACACTATCAGCAGCTTTTCACTTCCATCCTGTTGGTCGCCCTCCCTTCAGTGCAGTGTTGCTCTCTCAGAAGTGAGGGCTATAAGCTGAAGGCAAAAGCAAAATGCTTTTAGAGACTGGACTTTGAGGGAAAAAAATCAGGAGTTCTGCAAGGCAGTGAAAACCAGACAAGACTGCTCAACTGATCGAGGCAATGACGTCTCTGAGCTGTAGCTTACAGAATTGTTTTGCTTTAAAGCATCATTACGTTTGTGACTGCAGTTGCCTCTCTTGGATTCAACAAATCATCAATGACGTGCACAGCACCATCAATAAGACCAGGGGAAAGGCCATCCAGAGGCCATGGAAACATATTTCAGCTGCCCAAGCAAAATGAAGATAAGACTAAAGACCCTCAGTGTTCACAGACCCGCTGAGCTCAAGACACCTCATTTGGAAGACAGAGACACACTCAAATAACACACTTGGATACTCCTGGACCCAACAGTCTATTCTTGTTTCTCTATATTTGCTTTTAGAAAGACAGTCACGGCCACTTAGACATTATGGTAACCAACAGGAGGATTGTTCCTTTTTATCAGAACGCTGCTATTAAAAAATAAATGCGACTCATTCAAAATTCAAGATCAAAACTCCACTGTGGAGTGACTTACTCATAAAAAAACCTGCCAGAGCTTCTTTGTTAGAGCACACGGCTCCAAGAGCATTTTTCAATTAGCCACCTCACTGCTCCAAGTCCTTTTTCTACATTCCTTATTTCACACTGCTCTGAAAATGCTGAGCTTCACACTTCCAAGGAAAAAGCCAGTCAGCTAGAACAAACGGGCTCAATCTGAACGGCAAGGCATTACAGAAAGTGTGATTTGGGTTGGACTGCTGCATGCAGCACTGGCCATCCCCTTTGACTGGTGCGATTTTTCACTCCATTTTTAGCTACGCTCACACTGAAACTCTTTGGGATCTAGTCATCTATCCCCCACTCATTGTTTTGCCCAAGTTTCTGGTGCTGAATAAATGAATAATCATAACTGGTAATGGCTGTGGAGTCTAAGTTAAAATAAAATAATGAGACAGCATGGACATGCACATGTGCAATCCTAATGAGTATTTAGCTGTTGGAAGGCACAGCAGTAAACTGGGAACTGTCATTTTCTCCAATTAACTTCCAGGTTTTCTTCTTTTTGAAGGTGCCACCCAAATGCCAAACTTCCTCCAACCTGCTTTCCAGATCACACGTACCTGCAGTCATGAATATGTAGCACGTAATTACTGTGCCTTTTTAAGGACCACATGGCAGTCACAGCCATGCTACAACATTCCCGTGATTTAGATATGCTGCAGGAAAGACATCACCCACCATCTCCCACAGATTCAGCCTCTCTGGAGCAGGAAACTCCAGGTGATTAACTGAGCATAGCTGTGCTGCAGTTTCAGAAACAGAGCAAAGTGAATGGATTAATACATATTAAACAAATATTAACAGCTGTACAACAAAGAAGATTTTTCTTTCATACTCAGATCAGAGCTTCACCTGAACTAAAAGAAAAACAAAACAGAAAGACTTATAGTAATATCAGAGCAGGTAAGGAAGCATATCAGCCTGACTCGCGTCGTTTATCACATCTCAAAGGTCCTGATGCATTGGAAAGTGTAAAACCGGGTGGACTTTCCCATCCCCTCTTGTACCACACAAAAACGGCCTGGCAGGGGAACCTGGTCCAGACAGCTTCTGTGCTCAGATGCCATGTTCATCTCAGGCACAAATAGTGGTTTAGTCACTGTCCCTAAAGGCATTTGGAAGCAGGATCCCAAGAAGAACGGTGTGTTTCTATACAATAAAGACTCTCGTTATGAATATTCTCCCTAAAGTTCCCCCATCAGCAGAAATTGTTGCTGCTGACACCAAGCTCCCCTGAACGACATGTGAGTGTAAGTTGCTCCCTTCCAAAACAGATGGCAGAGAGAGACGACTGCTTCTTTAAAGCACAGTGAAATCCCTCTGACTTTTCCATTCTACACGGCCTGAGAAACAAAGCACAGAAAACCTCCTTCCTCCCATGCCCTGACACTCATTAGAGCTCACATGTTGACCCGTGTACCGTAAATAGCCGTCCTTCAGCGCGAGGTCATACGGCAGCAGCTCCCAGCTCATGAAGCCATTTGCATGATTCAGAGGCACTTTCCCCCAAAATTCAGCCTTTCAGCAGTGACCTTGGCCAGATTCCCACCTCACCGCAAACCCCTGACATTCAGATGACGGTGCTACTTGACAAGTGACAAACAGCGACCCGCTCACGTCAGGAATCGATACGCCAAAGCCTTCAATCAGAAATGTCAGAGCAGTTTTTAAAATCTACGCCCTGTATTAATGGATTTTAATGGATTTGAATGGAGATGTTTGCTGTGTGATTTACTGTAGGGGAGCAACAAATCAATGTTCCTTTATGACACGTCACATCTCGTGACAGTGTCCCCTCGTCCTGCTGTGTCGGGGAGGGGGGGATGATGATTTGCTGCTTCACAAACATCTGTGATCTATTAGGCGACACTTCCAGCAGTTTAATATCATCCCACTCTGAGTGTCCATCTTTCTTCTCCGGATGAGAGGCACGAAACCATAAATTAAAGCCTCCCGGGTGACAAAACGGTCTCCCTTGGATTTGCCTTTTCTAAATTCCACCACTGCAACGCGTCCGTGTGATTCCGTGTGGGAGAATTTATCAGCACAGCACTGTTTAAACAGGTCAGTGCATCGGGATGGTCACCCAAATCTCCTCCTCCTTTGGCCACTGTACAGCAGCCAGTGCTCTGTAACAACTCAACATTTAGTCATTTCCACAGGCAGAACTTGGATTTTAGCTCACCGCTTGCCAAAGAGCTTTTATACTGTTTTAATTTCTCCATGGAATTTGGATGACCTTGTTCCTTAACTGGGGCTACCAGTTCCTTAACTGAGAATCTCAGGTGTTAAAACACTGACGTACTGGATGAGTAACATCGGTTGATCAACACTAGAAGTACCAAATTTCTTAATAGCTGAGTCTTTGGCTCTCCCTCACTGCAAAAAAAAAAAAATCCAGAGAAGAAAAACCAGGCAAAGAAGCTGAAAAATAGTAACTTTCAAAACACCTGACAGTTGCTGAGAAGCTTTTCTCACCACTGAGACAACTCACACAAAGAACCCCAATATTCCAAGAAAATCATCTAATACACGATTTTTTTCCTGATGCCAAAAATAAAAAGAAAAAAGAGCAGACTCCATTCATTTTATCAGCCTTAACTTATGAATCTGAGAGAAAGGGGCAGTTGCAAGTTGTGAAACAGGGCAGAGAGGTACCACAATTCAATATGTCAGCCGCACAATGTGCTGTAATCACCATCAAGAGCAAGGAAGTGTCCTGATCTGTGACTACCTGCCCCATTCAGGACTTCAACAGCATCCAGTAATTACAGGTGAGCCCAAAAAAATGTCTTTATGAAAAGTTATGGATGATCAGTGTGTCAGTGAGCTATATTTGAAATCTATCAGCTCTTGATGGCTAATTTTGTACTACATGAGTAAAGCAAGTTCTAATAACTCACTTGGGACTTCACTCCAGTACTTACAAGCTACGTGCTTTTCATATTCATAAAACAAAACTAATTGCCTTTCATGGATGAAATGTTCTAAGAATTTTTAATCCACGTCAGCTGCAAACTCTAAAAATCCATCCCCGTATATTTAAAACTCCCCCTCCCACCTGCTCACTTGTAACATGTTGTTTGCTGCAAACAAACTATAATGCAGAGAGAATCATCAGGCTCCTACATTAGTGTTATTTGTATTATTTTTTACAGGTTACAAGTCAATTGCCCGCATTTTCACATGCTTAAAATAAACTTAAAATACTATTTAGTGAGGGGGAAAAAATAGGCAAAATCTCCCATTCCTACAAGGAAGCAGTTACAAGAACAATTTTACTCCTTTGCTACAGCAGATTTTTAAGCAAACATTCATACATGATAATTAAAATGTGTTGTGAATGAAATGAAACAACTTTTTAAGTAACTATTCCACATTCCCACCCCCAGCTCTCCTACATATCTACAACTATGAAGCTGGAAAACCACAATTATCCCACACGTGGAGTGAACTAGACAGAGGAGTCGGCGGCTTTTGCGGGCTCACAGCGCACGTTTTCTAGTGTGAAAGCTCCAGTTTGCTTTTCAGTTTTCCAGCCTTCCCTCTCACTGCTCTACAGGACCTCAGCAGGCCTACGCAAGAGGTAGCGAGCTCCCACCCCATCCCAATTCTCCAAGACCTCCGTGGCTTGAAGATCGGCGTCTGGAATGCTCTAAGTGTTTTCACCACGGGAAGAGGGGAGAGCTGGCTCCTCTTCCACTGGGTAACAGGAATTACTTTTGCCAACGCTGCGGTCACTGAAGGGCTCCATTGCCAGCTGCCCATTCCAAGAAGCCAGGCTTGCTATGCCTGCAGAAGCTTAGCGGATAAACACTCCCAAACAATCTTCTCAGGAAACCCGAGAGCAAATCAGGCAACAGTAATAACAACATACATGTGTGCAATCCCATCTTGGAGGCTGAGAAATGCGGATTTCTTGGTCTCTAATAACCCTGCTAAAAATTCTGCTCCGTTTCTATAGCCCTGTTTCTCATGTGCCACTGCTGTAGATAAGCCTGGAAAAGACTGATAAATAGAAAATGTAAATACCAGAAGTTTAGGTCAAGTATGCAAATGCCTATTTCTGAGACTGTCATATTAATTTTCCCTTAAGTCCCCATTCAGCAACTTGTGTTATCTAGTCACACGACTTTGTAAATTCTTCAGGTCAGGAGCTGTCCCAATCCATTTCACGTTCCGCTGCAATCGCCTCCATTACATCATACTGTGGCAAAATTAATAAGAATGTAAATGTATCAGGGGACTGCAGCATGCTCTTGGAAAACAGCTCTACCGGTCCTTGGACAGTTAAAATTCTAACTAAATCACAGGTTTCGAGTAAGACTTACAAACAGTTTGGCTTATTAAACACGTGCAGCAGGGAAGCAACCCCCAGCAACGAAATAGGCTGATCTGGTGCAGAGTATGGATGGGAAGGTAACTTTCCCAGTGTGAACACATCCAATCTTCTGGAATCTGCAGAGAACCAGCTCCTGCTTGGGAATGCCATGAGGACCACCAGCCTGCCCTGTCACTGGTGACCTGCCCAACAACTGAGCTTCACCAGCTCCAGCGTCTCCTGGGCATTCCCTTACGTTTCTGGGTGAATCAAGAATTTCTTCCCTTCTTTTGGGTTTGATGTTCATGCACACTGTGCACGTCCTTCCTTTGAGCCCAGCAGCAGCTTCCTAAGCAACCAACAACAGCACAATGATGCCTTTAATGAAAGAGAGCCTTTAGAGGTGCTCTGAGCCCTGAGCGAGGCTGCACCGTTTCGGCTCCCTCCTGGTGATCACCGACAGCCAGGAGATGGTTCTGCAAACCAGCATCCAAACTGAGCTTTGCTTTGAGGAATGCTTCACGCGAAACACCTCATTACCCACAGCAAGACCCCAGGTCAATACCCGTTAAAGAACCCGGCTGGAAAAGGGAATTTTCATTACTCACTGGCTATGCCAAGTCATTGGCACGGATGGGGATTTTAAAGGCAGTTTTAATTATAGTAGGTAAAACCCACAGATGATCAAGCTGCAGTGTCAGAAAACCATCAGAACTGAACACTGACCCATTTGGGTTGTTTGCTGAACTTTAATCACTTTCCAAGTCTGACAGCTGCTCAAACTTAATTGCTCATTACACTTGTAAATAAAAACTGATCTCACTCTCTGATTAGCCAACCATCCTATAGTTGCCATAACAACTTCTTGTCTAATAAGTGATTTCAGATTTACCATTATTTGTACTAGCGGAAAATTTCACAAAGGTCTGAGATCGCTCTTTTCAGCAAAATACCCTTCTAATTAAAACAACGAAAATCAGCAGAGAAAGGGCAGCTCAAAGATAATGAAAAAACAAGCTATTTACTACAACAGCTTAAATGTGAAATAAGGGTACCCCAACCCCAAATATATGCTGCATCCAGCTTAACCCCTACCTCCCACTATCAATCATCTTATTATCATGCCTGTATCCCATAACAGCTGCTCAGGAAAATACCAGGCAGCGTCCAGGAAATAACTCGGGTCACAGTGTGGAGATGGATTTCCAGACTCACTCCAAATGAAATATTCCAATAAACTTTGCATATTTTCTCTCCTGATCTTAAATTAGGAACCAATTAACTGGTGAAATTCCTTAACACACTGTTAACTGATTGGAGCAAACAGACATATTTATTAGTCTCAGAAGACAAAGTGATTGGGAGCTGTGAAACACTGCAAGCCTGTAGGTCCAGAATATCATAAAATCTTTCCAAAATTTGCTGGCAAAGCTGCTGAAGCTTGCAATTTATTTAATATGCTCAAGGTAGCTCTTTGTGTTTATGGGCAAGGAAAGACACCCCCTTCCTTCCAAAAGGAAAATAAATGCAGAAAGCTATAATTGAGACAAAAGTTAAAAAAAATAAAAAGAAGTCAGGAAATACCAGATTTTAAAAAGGGACTTTTCTGCGTTTACTCAGCTAGGCAAGAAACATGCATTTTTGCTATTTGGGTCAAACACGAAGCCAGTCACACTTCTTGCAATAGATTTATCCCATGAAAATACAGAGGATGCAACATGCCCAAGTTAACAACATTCCTGACCACATTTGGGATGCAACAAAGTCTTTCTTGCCTTCAGAACAAGAAACCAGTGCTCTGCAAAGTTCTTGGGATTCAAACACAGTTTATGACACCAATCTGTGCCTTCACTTTGTGTACGTTCTCTTTGATCTGAATCTGAACAAAGAATTTCTTCCCGAAGTAATTCAACCCAGAAGGTTTCCGAGGACCAGCTGGGGAACAGACTGCCTTACTCTCGAGGACTAAGCAGGCTTACAAGCTAACCAAACTATTCAACAGGTTTCTTCTGAATATCCTCTCTTTTTTTTTTTTTTTTTGCATCTCCTGATGCTCTCTGAGACTACACTGAGCTGCCAAATGCTGTGAACTGAGACATAGAGCACCATGAGTAAATAGTCCACACACAGCCAGGCCAGGAATTGCTCAGACACAGACGGGGCATGTACGTACATGGACTTTTTTACTTCCCTAGTGTTTTGGTTTTGAAATGAGTTACTACGTTATGGAGCCCACCTTAAAATTGTGGCAGGTATGGGACAATCACAGAGCTTATAGTTTGATTTAAAGACAGCGCTGCGAGTAAGAATATCCTCTCATTTATTTGCAACTCCCCTTCTTGAGCAATGGGAAGAGTTCCCTAGCGATGGGAAGATCTGGTTCCATGGGCTGTGTAAAGACATGTTTACCTGGAGCAAAGGAGCTGCTCTTAAGGGAGGAGAGACCCAGCTCTAGCAAACCCTTTAGACCTGTATCTTTTGTCCTGAAAAATCCTCAGTTTTAAATGAGCCCTTTGCCATTGATGGTAACGGAAAAGATCGGGGAGAACTATCAGCAGAATAAGAAAATACGGAAGACAAAGCTTATTTATTCTTGACAAGATTTTTATACTCAGCAACAAGAGAAAACTAGGAATTCCCCAGGCAGATGCAAACAAGAAAGCGGAAGACTAGTTCTGGATGATCTGTGCAGACTCATCACTGTGTTTACCCAGGCTGGGTTTTCGGGTCACTCCCTTGCTTCTCAGGGCTCCCACAACGTCCGTTCTCCCTGTGCTCCCTATCGACTGTACAATTCGCAGAGACTTTGAAACCAAAACTCAAAGGGTGAAATGATTTTTAGTCAGGTGTGAAACACCACGTGAGGAAGGAGGTTGCCAGGCCAGCCCTGAAGGGCCCCAGCCCTGCAGGTGCCCCGCAGCACCTTCCCCAGGAGGGATCATCTCACCAAAACTTCTGCCAGAGCTGCTGCTGTCCCTCCACTCACCACTAGCACTGAGGATACCACCAAACGCCTTCATCACCTTCAAAGAATGGTTAATTAAAAACTCAGTGTAGCTTGTGAAAACAAAAGGAAAGCCTGACTAACTTAAAGCTGTTCTTAACTAGGGAAAACACACAATACTTTTTTGGTGAACACTGTTTTGGGTGAAATATTGGATCAGTTGGAAGGGTTTGTGGGGATTTTCTGTGGATTTTAGGCAAGCATATTTTAAATGTGCAGTTTTAAAAAAATCTGCTGAGTCCATGAACAGAGCAGAAACAAACTGGGAACGAGCTGCCCTCACTCTCACATATAGATTTATATTAGAAGCATATGGAATACACATTTAAGCGTATCGTGCTGAAAGAGATAAAACTGCATTACCCAAAAATACATGTTATAATACCTTCATGAACTACAATCTGCTTTTGTGCCTATAAAATAAATCCAGTCTTAGAAACCCAGTATTAAATGGTATTATACTAATTACCCAGCTTCACACGTGTATGTAGTTTCTCTCCAAGTTGCCAGATTCATGACTCAGTATTTATTTGCTCCTTTAAAAGCAAAGATATCCATTTTCATATTTCATGGAGATTTTCCTTACAACATAATCCATTGTCGTGAAGTGAAAGCAGATCCAAATAATCTTATAAAACTAAAAGCACTTTATCAGACTCTCTTTTTGCACAACAAGCACAATTCTGAATGAGCAGTGGGGGGCTGGATTTATAACAACTGACCAGCTACAGGAGTACCTAGGAAAGTGCTTAAACTCTGAGGAGAGAACTTCTTGTGCCCTTTTCACCGCAGGCAAGGACAAAACTCATCTTTTTGACACAGCAAGAAAAGTTACCGCCGCCTTGTACTGAGGAAAGCTTCCCTTAGAACAGGGCACAATCTTTCTGTGGTTAGGAGTAAATGCAAATGACTTTTTATTATAATGCAGTGAATGAAGAGAGATGATTCTGAGCCCAACAGCACGCTGCAAAAATGGAATTTTATTGGGAGCAGATCCTAAGATTATGGTGTGCACTTTAAACACCGGCTTCTAGCACTGGGAAAAGGCTTGTCTTTAAAAAAATGTTTCACTTACAGCACAGCAAAGTAGTAAGTTTACTCTGAAGGGAACTTAGGGAAAGTGTGGACAAGAAAGCCTGGATTAATGCCTCCCACAGGACTGCCATGGGCTGCTGCCTCTAATGCATTTCTCTGTTCCTGCATGTAGCCATCAACTCATTTATTTAGGAACCAGTTTTATTCTAAGATTCATACCTGAAGAAGGGACTCAAGTGCTTCTTATGGTAAGGAAAATAAAAAGGTGTTTTAAACGCCCCAAGCTGAAGCATTTTCCCATTAAAAAGAAAAAAAAGGGGGGAGGGGGGTGGAAAAAACAGCAGCTCTGGAAACAGACACTATCCACCATATATATTATCAATTTAACAGCCTTGGATGGAAACTGCAAGCGCTTTGATAAAAATCAATTGAAAAGCTGTCGGCCTCACTGTTGCTTCAATAAAGTGCCTCTGTATCTTTTGCTGAAACCTTGTTTTTGTAGCCTCCTTAAACAATACTCTGTATTAAATCACTGCACTATTCCTCCTCCGAAAACAGACTCCAAGGCAAGCACCCAGGCCAGCACCCTGCACTGAAACCTCCCTTCATCAGCAGGGACCAGGGATGTAAACCAGCAGCACCGGAGCCACCCCCACCCTCCAGTCACACAGGACAACTTAATTTCCACTATATCGTCAAAAATTAACTTTCAGGTCTCAGTGCACTTAACTGAGGTGCTGAATGTCTCTCCCAGAGGTCTTTGGCTCCAGGTCGAGCAGATTTCGGGCTGCAGCAAGAACAGCTGATTACAGCTGCACTCGCAGCCCTGAGCAGAGCCCCAACCAAAAGGGACCTTGATGCCCCCATTCACCACCCCATTTCACACCTCGCTGTCCCAGCTCAGCCCTCCTCACCTGAGGGAGTCAGGCAGGGGGGCAGCAGCAGGGCTTGGTTTGGATTCAAACAAATAAAACACTTCCCTGAAGCCTTTGCGAAGTCTCCAGAGTAAAAAACCCAAAAGCACTAAGCCAGGTTTTCCTGTGTTCTCATGTGTAAGCCATATGGCCGATATCAAATAAGCAGAATGGCCAAAAAAAAAAAAAAAAAGCTCACCAGCACTCCACATTCCTGTAATTCAATCAGCTTTAATCATCGGAGATGTTTGCGCTAACCTGCAGGAAGGGTATTTGTTCTAATAACCTTGAATAGAGCGGTGACACTTTAAAGATGGCTCCGTTGAACAAAGAAAGATAAAAACGCAATTTATGGCAGGATGGTGAATCTCAAGGCAAATTCCCACTACTGTAAACTGCAGCTGTTTCCCCAGGCCAGCCCCTTCTCCACACAGCGAGCACTCTGTCAGCACTGCTTTCCTACACATCTTCCTGCTCTTCTCTTCCTCAACTGGTCAGGGTATCTTTCAAAATAGACTTCTTCTAAGGATCTAGTATTTACAGCATTAGCTGGAAAAAATAAAGACTTCAGTTGCAAGAACAGGGCCAGCACCCAGTGCCACAAAGGATCCTGTCAACCCCAACATACTCAGCAGCCTGCAAAGCCACAGCACCAAATTCCACCCTCTGGACTCTCACCAGCCTCCACGAGGATCTTCTGAAAAGCACCTCCCAAAACCTCTGGGAAGTTTTGGCTTCTACTACAAAAATCTTGAATGGGATTTTTAGTTTATATATGTACATATTACCTCCCTTCTCAGCAACCTCCAGCCAAAATGTAATATGGACTGAAAACGATTTTGTAAGTTCGGGAATCTCTTAGGCCCAGCTGCCTGCCTTCCACCCAACATCCCACCAAAACTCTACCCCCTCTGCTCAGGAAAAGACCTTGCTGGAGACACAAGGACAGTTCAGTGTCCACAGGTCAATCAAAGTATTACAGCAAAATTAAGAGAGGTTTGTAATTGGCAGCCATGACACCACTGGGAATTGAACAGAGGGCACCATATAAGCCAGCCCAAAATTCAGGTAGCTCTCAGCCTGGCTGAGGAACCTGGCTGCCATTTCAACTTGGCACTTTAGATGCAGGAGACTCTATCCATCTCCATTACAAATCCTCTGAGCTCATCCCAGCATTACTTTCCCACATTAAGCAAAAGAGTTAACATAAAAAGCCTGCCTGGCTTCAGACGTTATCCAGATAAAGAGCAGAAAAGAGAAAATCCGTTGTATTACCTCTCTAGGCTCTCCCCAAACCTTCTCTGAGATCTTTGTTCTTTCAGACCTGGCATTTATCTGCAGACATTGTAGAGCCCTAATTAAATCTTCACGTGAACCTCTGCTACTTCCTGGCAGAGAACACACATTCTTGGTGTGCCGATGGACCTACGGGATTTTCTGCACTTCTCCCTTATGGTGAGTGTTAGGCCTTGCTTGAAAACATCACAACTGTGTTCAACACAATATGCTTCAACAGAAATACAGAATTACTCAGTTTCTTTTAAAGAATGAAGAGAAACGTAAGTGAAAATTACATTCCACGAGCTCACTGGGAAAACAAACTGTGGAAGCACTGGGCAAATAGCAGTGTCCGAGAACAAGGCATGCTTTTGTTTTACTGCTGTCTCAGAAAGGGATAACTGGCAGTGACAGGAGAAGCAGAAAAATTTGTCTTCCAAAATAAAATCTGCAGCTATCTCTTCCCCCTGGGAGTGAAAAAACCCCCCATTCTTAAAGAGCAGCTGAATTTTGCATTAAGGAAAGCTGCACACCTGACCTTATCTGATGGAAGCAGCTCAGTGTTCAAAGCCCCAGAGCTGGCAGCAAGCAGAGGGATGTGAGAGCTGTGAAAACTTTTGCACTCCCGAGTTAAAAGAGACTAAAATAGCAGATTTTACTGCTCCCACCCTCCCCCACAACAATTCTTAAGTCCCTCCAAACGACTGACTGATGCTTAAAGAAGCTGTCAGTAAAGAGATGAGGCAGAGGCCTGGACCAGGAGCAGCTTGTCCTGGCAGGGGTTGTCCGATGGCCAAACACAACAAAGCAAATTCCCTCTGAAATCATTTTTAACTTGTGCTGTTCTCGTTATTATCCTCTGACTCTCGGCACTTCTCTCCCTCAGCAGAAGAAATAAACACCCCAGATGGCTGAGGACAAACAGCAAGTTGTACATATGCTCCCTATATCCTGACAAAGAGTCCAGCCCTGCTCAAGGCACAGCGTGAGCCTCACCAGTTCAAGGGCCTTTTACCCCGACCAGGGGCTGCCCCTGCACGTGGGGGTGAGGGGACTACAATAAAAGAGGTTTGGGGCCACGAGCAGGTGCTCTGCAAAATTTTTCCACGGCAATTTCCAAAGACTTCCATCGTTCCATAAATTAACATAGAAAAGCTACAGGCTACACCATGCATAGCTATACGTTATAGAATTGTAGGTCGGGTTGGGTTGGAAGGGACCTTAAAGACCTGCCATGGACAACTTCCACTAGACCAGGTTGCCCCAAGCCCTGTCCAACCTGGCTTTGAATATTACATTCTATATAACCCATAAAAAAGGCATTAGAATTCCTGTTGCTTAAGAAATCAAGGAAACAGAGCATGGTTTCTCTGGAGGGGGATGCCAACTCAACAGCATTTATAGAACCATAGAATGGTTTGGGTTGCAAGGGACTTTAAAGCTCATCCAGTCCCACCCCCTGCCATGGGCAAGGACACCTTCCACTATCCCAGGTTGCTCCAAGCCCTGTCCAACCTGGGTTTCCAGGACACTTCCAGGCATGGGGCAGCCACAGCTTCTCTGGGCAACCTGTGCCAGGGCCTCCCCATCCTCACAGAGAAGGACTCCTTCCCAATATCCCATTTAACCCGGCTTTCTGGCAGTTTGAAGCCATTCCCCCTTGTCCTGTCACTCCAGGCCCTTGTCCAAAGTCCCTCTCCAGCTCCCTTTAGGCAACTGGAGGGCCACAATTAGGTCACCACAAAGCCTCCTCTTCTCCAGGCTGAACAATCCCAATTCTCCCAGCTTTTCCTCCCAGGAGAGCTGCTCAACTGAGCCTCACCTTGGCTTGGGGACCGCCTGACACAGCCTTGCACTGCGGGAACCTGAGCCAGACTGTTCCTTCCCAGCACAATGTCAGAGATCTTATATTTCTTCAGGGCCCAGGAGAGGAGTGCAGGAGGCACTGAGAGCCCACCCAGCCGAGGTGAGAACTCAGAGTTATCAAACTCTGCACAGGTGGTGCCCAGGCTTTCCCCGGGGGCCCTCTGTGGCAACCCAGACTGAAACCTGGGTTGCCACGAATGAACGTGTCTGTGGGAGGCAGGAAACAGCCCCAGCAGCCCAGGGAGGCCTTGGCTGGCCAGGCAGTGAAAGCTGGCTCAGAACAACCCGCTAATGGCACCAGAGTGTCACCAAAACCACAGTTCAAGCTCCAGGCTGAACACTGAGCCCGTGTCTGTGTCTCTGAACCACGTCACCCCCCTGCCCACACACACGTCCACGGGGGTTTCAGCACTCTGGGAAAAGGTGGATCAGTGACAGGGCGGCCTGGAACAAGGCGCTCACACAGTGCAGGAGGAGGAGTTGGGGGGTGCAACAACTTTCCTTCATCCATCTCGACGTGGAGTCGCTCCCTCCCCATGGACAACAGGC
>VZRE01011286.1:8847-32528 GCA_013396775.1 Cephalopterus ornatus | reverse complement strand
CGCCCGTATCCCCGCCCCCCGGTTGATGGACGTCGGGGACACCGTGACTGCCGTTCGCCATTGGGCAAAGGCCAAACCGACTTGTAAAGTTATTGGGCAAGGGAAACGTCAATCACGCGAGCCCCTTTCCGCCCCCGAGGGCACGGTCCCGGCGCTGATTGGCTGACACGGATTTCTCGCTCCCTGATTGGCAGCCAGCCTTCCCACCCACTCCCCGCCCATTGGTGGCCGATGAGGTCATGTGACTGCCCTTAGCAACGCGCCCGGGCTTCCTTAGCAACGGGAGCCGAGGCTCGGGGGGGGCCGGGAACTGGGGATCGGGAATAAGGAATTAGGAACTGGGCACAGAGCCGACCCGGAGCCCCGGGGACTTGCGGGTGAGAGGCCTGAGGGGCCGGGATCTCGGCCTCGGTGGCTCTCGTGGGGGGAACCGGCGGCCTCTTCCCACCCACGGGGAAGGGGTGGTTTAGAACCGGCACTGACTGGAGGGGCTCATCCCTGGGAGTGTCCAAGGCCAGGTGGGACGGCGCTTGGAGCAACCTGGGGTAGTGGAGAGTGTCCCTGCCCATGGAAGGGAGTGGGACTGGGTGGGCTTTAAGGTCCCTTCCAACCCAAACCATCCTGGGATCCTACAAGGAAAGTGGAAAGGAAAGTCAAGGACAGATAGACCCAGAACCTGCTGCTCCTTGGTCTTTACTGAGCACATCCATAGGTTTGGTTTGTTAATGGAAAGCCTTGATGAGGACAGAACTCTCTAAACACAGACATTTATCCTTCCTGTCCTATGCACAAAAATCCCCTCAGAACAACTTCCATAATTACAGACATCTTACGCCAGCAAAAGCTTGACTATTCCAGTCCTTCACACAGCATTAGCTGTGCACGGTTCTGGAAACACAAATAGTCTCATTCCTCCAGGGCAACATTGGGGATATTTAAATTTCCATGACGAATTTGGTCACTGAAAGGGTTGTCAGGCGTTGCCACAGGTTGCCCAGAGAAGCCCCATCCCTGGAAGTGTCCAAGGCCAGGCTGGACGGGGCTTGGAGCAACCTGGGCTAGTGGAAGGTGTCACTGCCCACGGCAGGGGGTAGGACTGGATGAGCTCTAAGCTCCCTTCCCACTCAAACCATTATCTGGGATCCTGTGATTCCATGACTGCTGGAAATTGCAGCAGGGCGGTGATTTAATTTATTTTTCTCTTCTGTCCTTTAAGGCTGACACTTCCCGCAATGAGTCAGTTTTACAACGACGTGGAGCCAAACGTTATCGATGACGAAATGGTTCTGAAAGCCGTTGAAAAGACGTGTCCAGAGGACCTTGGAGATCTTGCCCGAGGGGAAAATATTAACTTGAAGGATGTGACAGAGCTACAGCTTAGCTTTAAAAGTGAGTATCAGAATATATACATTCTTTCCTCCTTCTTTTATTAGAAGGTAATAGAGCAAAGCACAAAGCGGGTAACTGGCAATTAAACAATCATGATTAGCTGGGATTTGTCATGTGAAAAGTAACATCTGGACTTACATTTTGGGTCGTCCCTGTGCAAAGTATGAGCGAGCTGGGTGCTTTTGCTGATGGGTAATCTCAAAGCTGCTTCACTTCCCGTTGTTATTGCCACTGCTGTTCTCATTTAACATTTATATTGTGGTGACACCTACAGGCCACGGGCCTATAGGGCCCCTCGGTGCGTGGACGAATCCAACCCTGGGCGGGCTCTGCCACGGGTGGTGATCGTGTGAGCAATTTGGGGGATTGTGGCGATTGCAGTGCGATTTGGTGGTGTCCTCTGGCCATCCATGGCTTTACCGCAGCTTGCCTCTTACCGCCAAACTTGCATTCAAAAAGTGAAAAGGAAGAACATTTGGCTCAATATTTGAGTATTGGGGGGAGGCTGTTGTAGTCTGATGGGCAAAAATCTACTTTTGTTTATTCATTGTGTGCTCCAGTAAAATAATTGTGTGCGTGAGTTGACTTCCCTAGAAAAGCCTCCCTTGACCTGATCCTGCATAGATTTGTTTGCACATACAAAATACAGACTGTGCGAATATTTTGTGCATGCAATTCCTTGCTTTAGTCTGCCCTCAGTAAATGAGGATAGCAGGAGAGCAGCTGATGAGATCTGGGAAGAGAAATGGGAATGAGAATGTTCTGGTGTTCCTGTCACTTTGGCCCTGATGTTTTGCTGTAGCGCCTAACAGCCTGCCCTTGTGATTCTGCCTTTTGGAGGAAGCTAAATGCAGGGATATTGATTAGTTCTAAACTGCAGCCTTCACTGAAAGAGTAGACTCCAACTTCCTCTCCTGCGATGAGAATGCCAGGAGCAGGAGAGTCATTTACAAAAGCAGGAGCTGGGAGCTGCTAGACTGCAAATGCAGAGAAAAGCAGAGCTCATCCCAAATGTCCCTCTTGGAGCTGGAAGGGAAAATGAAGGTCAAGGCCTCCTAGCAGTGGATTCATAAAGCCACTGGAGTGCAGGGCCATAGTCAGCAGCCCCTCCGCGCCTCGTTGGCCTTGCTGATGAGCAGCGTGCACTGGTGCAGGACACCGAGGTTAACTGGGCTGTTTCATTGAAATCGCATCCAGCCAGCGCACCTCTGAGCTCTCCAGGGCACTCATCACACGCTGAAAATCGTTTTGGAGGTAGGACTGGACGTGTTTCCCCTGTGCAAGGCAGCGTGTCTGGTAAACCAAAAGCTGTCTCACATGAAAAGCAATTTTATTTTCTTTTTTTTTTTCTTTTTTTTTTTCCCGTGGCTTTAGGTATCCTGCAGATTGATAATCTGTGGCAGCTGGAGAATCTGACTAAACTGCAGCTGGACAACAACATCATTGAGAAGATAGAAGCTCTGGAGAGTCTGGTTCACCTTGTATGGCTTGGTGAGGCATAGGAGGTTGGATCCTTCACAGGTGCAGAGCAATCTGTGATAAACCAGGATGTCACCTTCCTTCTCAAACATGACTGATAGGAGCTTTCCCAGGGAAGGCTGTCAGCTGTCTGTGTGTTTCCTTATTTGACTGTCAAATGTCAAAATGCCTGAGTATCAGAGCTGCGAAACAATCCTTCGCGTGTTTCAAAACTGGGTTTAATACATTTGGTGTGGAAGGAACAGGTCTCAAGGTTGTTTCCAGGGTTTGTATTGTATTTGGAGGTGACTTTCAGGAATATTTATGGAAACACTTCTGTGATTTAGCAGCCTGTTTTCAAATCTACGGGAGGCATTTCAGAGCCTGAGACACACTACCTTTGCCACTGTACCCTTAAAGGCTCGGTGTCGTTGTTGTCCCAAGAAGTGCCTGTCCTTGTAGCCTTATGTGACTCTTTTCAGCTGCACAGATGCACAGCTTGGAGCATTCTCTGGAATTGCAGCCACGTTGCTGGCTGGAAGTCTAAATATATCCTCAGCACCTAGGGCGGCAGCTCGTAAGCGCATCGTGAGATGTCTAATGGGCTCTTCCGCCCAGTTGTCTGCACTGTTCTGCTCCACAGATGACTGATGCACTTGTGAATCACCAACTGATCACCACGGTGTAAGCAGAGTGTTTTGAAGCACATTCTCATGTCCCGTTTGCCCAAAGGCTGCAGTTGTTCAGCTGCTGCTGCTACACGAGTGTCTCAGCCACCCAAGTAACCTCATCAGCTGTCTTTGGACTCTTGAATTGCTCAGTACTGGCCTGAGAGCAAATACTGCCCTTAGTTGTGGTGTTGGGAGAGATGTTCTGGCAGGAGAAGAGGATGTTTCAATGGGAGAAATAGCTAAAGTGGATGTATGCCTTTGCAAACCTCCACTGATGTGGAACTGGGATATGTTGGTCCTATGGGAATGACCACAACAGTGGCATTGGTGTGGCAGGTCAGAGCCTGCAAGAAACAAGGCAAGGAGTGTCAAATTTGTCACAGAAACTCCCCTCTTAGGGCATTTCCCCACCTCTTGTGTTTTGGGTTTCCCCATAAGGCAGAAGTCCCTTTCAGGCGGTGTCTGTGGACTCTGCACAGAGTAACTTCAGCTGTTCCTCTCATTTAGAAGTTGCACAGACAGTTGCAATGAGGAGATAGGAATGAAGGATGATTTGATGCCAAGCCTTTCCTGTGGGACACTGACCACCCCCAAGGAAAATCCGTACATAAACTCCTAAATCCAGAGCCAGGCTAAATGCAAGGTCTGAATCAGGGCGTTCTGCTAGAAATAATTTACCTTTGATTTCTAAACTCTTCCCCAGACTTGTCCTTCAACAATATTGAAGTAATCGAGGGCCTGGATACCCTTGTCAAACTGCAAGACCTCAGTCTCTACAGTAACAGAATATCTAAAATTGAGAATATGGACACACTGCAAGAGCTGCAGATTTTCTCCATAGGGAAGAATAACCTGACCAATCTGGAAAATGTGAGTGTTCCCTGCCTTTGAAAATATTCCTTGGCAAAGAATCAGATATTCTGAAACTGACATTTGCCACTGTGTCCAAGCCCCTCCTTAGGGGAGAAAATCCTCCTTAGGATTTCTAAGCAGTCTAATGTCCACTATGGTTTGGGTCCTCTGTCCTGGTGTTGAGTGCTTCCTGCAGCCATTTCTCCTTTAGATTATTGACTCCTGGGGGCTCAGTTCTGTCCCTGCTGTCAGCCGTGGCAAAATTCCCATTGGCTCCCATGAAAGCTAGATAAGGGATAAATGGTTACATACGAGAAAAAGAAGGAGACTAGGATTTATTGGGTGTTCTTTTGAGGGCATTTCACCAATCTAAGACCTGTGTTTTGTCTACCCCATCTGCCTTCTCTCTCCACCCCTTGTCTAGGTATTCCCAATGTGAATTTAAGTTTTTCCTTTCCCAAAAGGATTAGAAACTCGTAATTGAGTGTCATATGAATTTTGCAGTGGAGCAGAAAACATATTCCAACCTAAATGTAAAAAGAGCAATGAATTTCAAGGCTGTGTTCCCCCAGCAGCTGGAAGTACAGGTCTCGTTCCCTTTGGCACAGGTTGTCTATCTCAGGAGGTTAAAAAGCTTACGGACACTGAACCTGTCTGGGAACCCCTTCTGTGATGATCAGCAGTACACGATGTTTGTTGTTGCTCATCTTCCAAACCTGGTGTACTTGGACTTTAAGCTCGTGAGAGACATCACGGTAAGATTTCTGCAATTCCCTGCTTGGGAAATCAGGCAACAGCTTCTTACAGAGCCTTTCCTTTGTTGGTGTGCCAGCAATATTCCAGCACCGAGGGCAGGCTCCCTGCAGAAATCAGGCTCACAGAAGCACACAGTGTTTATTCTGCTTCCACCTAACAGCTGTGAACCTGTAGGCCAAATTCTATCAAATCTGACAGAGGGGTAGAGGTGTCAGAAGCACGATGTCTTCACAGATTTTGTGAAAATCAGCAGCTGTGTGTGGGAGAAGGGCCTGGTTCTTGCTGCCACAGAGAGGCTGCAGTGTGAGTGCAAGTCTTCTTAGAGAATCTTGAGGAAATGAATTTTGAGACAAGGATCCAGGGGGAAGGAGGCTTGGTGGTCCTGCTGCTCACAGAGACATTTGTTTCAGTGGCAGACTGACAGACCGTCCGGGCAAGGAGGTGTCTCGATGCACTTCCCACTCCTGATTTCTGAGAACAGGACAGTTCATCCTCACCAGTAACCGGTGGGATGTTTTCTCATCCCACGGCTCAAAGGAACAAAGATGAGGGGTTTTTTGTTCAGGTGTTCTTTTAGTCACCAAGGAACGTAATTAACTGTAAATTTGTTTGGCACAGAGCATGAGCTGTTCTTGGAAGATACATTGCTCTTAGCATAGGACTGGAAAAGCTTTCCAGGTCACGGAGTGCACAGTCCCTGCTCATCAGACAGTACGTCAGAGAATTGCATACTTAAATTTGTCAAGCTTCAGTTTCAAGCTAATGAGGTTCTTGCCCCTGGTACTGCCTTGCCATCCACTCCTCCAAAGAGCCTTCTCCTCCCTAGAAAATGTATTGACCTCACTGGCTGATCAAATGAGAGCTCAAATTCTAGAAGTCAAAGTAGAACTTCCTGCCAAGAGAGAAAAAAACAACCCCAAAGACGAGAAAACGGGGAGAGAAAAGTTTCCTGGGACTGTATCAGCTCAGATGCATTGAATGCAGAAGCCGAGTAATATGCCAACAAAAAATGGGATGAGGAATGGATTAGAAACTTCAGAAGTAGTTTAATAAAAAGCCCACAAATAGATGGAGATGCAGATGCCACATGGGTGCATTTTCTAGAAAGATCAATTACCTATGGCCAGATTTGTCGAGCAGTGCTGGATAATCTAATACAAACACTTCATCTGTATTTCTCAGAGAGAAGCTGCTGTTTCAAAGTATCAAGATCTTACTAAACCTTTGGAACAAGAGGAAGCTCGGGCCCTCGCTCTTCAGGAGATAAAACAGGCAAAGCAGGAAGAGCTGGAGTATCATGAGGTAAGTTTTCTTTGGCAGGTTGTGCGTTGTCTCAGGAGGAAGAAGCACAAACACATATTGACTTGTCTTTTACATGCTTGGAGATTTAATGAGAGGTTAACATCGACTCTGCTAAAACTAAGGCTCGGATTAATCTCTGTGATCTCTGAATCTCACCTTTTGAATGAAAACAGGAACTGCTGTGGAATACACATGACGTGGGAGAACATAATTCTTTGGGCTGAACAATGAAACTACAGATATAGACCCTGCAAAGCTAAATAGTAAATCATACCCGAGGAACTTCTCAGCCTGACGTGAGATTAAGAGAATTACAGGTTTGAGGGAACTGTTGGAATTTTCGTGGTGAAGTGACTTTTTTTCGTCCTTCACACTAAGTTAATGGCTTTTCATTAGTTTTATAGTTAAACTCTTCAGGGTTTTGAGAGATCGCTGTAGTCCTGTGACCAGACTGAAAACAACGCCAGGCAGAATGATGCTTTCAGTTGTGGCCTGGCTCTGTATTTCAGACCTCTGGGAGGTCACACAGGCTGAAGAGCAGGAGGTGGTTTAGTGACAAGGAGGCTGTCTGCATGTTTTCCCTCCAGCCCTCTCCAAAGTCCACTAACACTTTCTCTGAAAGGCTTAAAAGCCTTGCAATATGTGTTTGTGTGGAATAATGTCTTATACTGGCAACTGGCACAGGTTGCCCAGAAAAGCTGTGGCTGCCCCATCCATGGAAATGTCCAGAGCCAGGCTGGATGGGGCTTGGAGCAACCTGGGATAGTGGAAGGTATCCCTGCCCATGGCAGGGGGTTGTAACGAAATGCTCTTTAATGTCCCTTCTAACCCATTCTATGATTCTATGATATAGGATTAAACAGTGTTTTCTATCCTTAGGCTACAGGGTTGTAGCAGCAAAGCTCCTGGGATGGGTTTCACTCCAGTTGCAAGGTGCTTTCCTGTCTGGGTTGGTGTTTCTGCTGTGTTGGTATAACTGTGTCTGCACCAGTGTTCAGCTGCTGGTGAGGTGCTTATAGGAGAGACACATCCTGAGGACTGGGAGCAGGTTGCATCTTTATTTTACTTACTTTCCTCTGCTTCTCTTCAAAGACAGCCTTTGTTGAGCACCTGAATGGATCATTCCTGTTTGACAGTCTGTATGAAGAGGATACAGAAGCTGCCAAACTGGCTTCCCTCCCTGGAGTGGGGGACCTGCTGCAGGCATATCCTTCCTGGGTTTGGAATACCTACAGCTAAAAGGTAATGCCTGGAGTTAAGAAAGAGGTGTACCCACAGGGACTCTTCATCCTTTGCTTTTGTCCAGGGCTGAAAGCTACATTGATCTAAGATCTGAGGCAGTCTGTGTTCAATTTTGGAACGGTACCAAAAATTACGCTGCAAGACTGTGAGACCACTGACAGCTTTAAGGCTTGATATCTTGTGAAATATGAGGGCTCCAAACAAATGGTTCATATTACTGGCAAGCTGGCCAGCCCAGCTTGAAACATCCCATTTGTAAAACCACTCATTTCTATCCCCAACAGGTCATGAGATCCCAGCGTTTTAAATTCTCACCGTTGTAATTACCATATTCCTTTTCCTTCCCCTGAACCAAACACAATTTCGGCAGCCTCCTTTTGTGACCCTGCAAGAATCAAGGCTTTGTACTTTGCTTTGAGTCTGGAATCCACTTAAAGTTTAAAATGAGCTGGAAGATAAATCTCTGTCAGTTAGATTGTGAGAGCGCAGCCGCTAAAATCATGTTGAAATTGAAGTTGTGGGAGATAGGAACAGACTAATCAGAATGATACGAGTCGCATATCTCACAACCTGCCACGACTGGCATCGGGAAGTTTCCAGGCCAGCACATTTTTCTGATCATTGCTCTTACACGGGGGAGCAGAAAGCAGACACTTTTTTGCCTTTTTTTTCTTTTCTCATTCAGATTAATAGAGTATTGTCAAGGCCAGTAACTTGACCTTCCTTAAAATTGCATTACACTGTTGGGGAAAAAATGCATCACGGCTTAACTACAATAGACTCCAAAAACAATTCCGTTGCCAAGATAATAGCAGAAGAAAAATTGACGTTATTTTTGTGATGCTACCAAATCAGTAGTTTATTCTGTGCTCTGGCTGTAGGCTCCAGAGCTGTATTTATTAACTACACAGGCACTGTATTCACACTTGTGAAGACGGATAGGGTTGTACGCTTCCTTCTGCTGCTGTGTCGGAAGAGTCAGACAAGTGTATGTATTTCCTTCTTTTCCTCAAGGCTTTTTGCCCCCTCAAATTGCCACAGCTTTCTCCACACCCTTAAGGCAGCAAAATCCTATGCATAAAATGAGAAGGGGTGACCCAGTCGTTCCCCAGACAGAATATTTGGCAGCCTGCTCCCAGCAAGAACCACAGTTTACATAGAAGTATCTTGTAGCTCTTGTTCCTCAGATTTGCAGAGGCAGGAGGAACATAACACGTTGCTCCACTGAACAAGCAAAGCCCTTGACTCTGCTGTCACATACAGGAAGGCGTTTGTCTCAGTTTGTGGGAACCTGTATAACTATGGACTGGAAGAGTATGAAAAACGAGAAGCTGAAGTCTCTGATTTCTACAAAAAACTTCATGAAATTCTATTAGCCAGCCAGGAAGAGAGCAAGAAAGTAATGTTTGACTTTGAAAATCGGAACAAACAGGTAATGTTATACTTTTGTTTGTTTGATACATGATTTCTCTACATCATCTGCCAGCTTTTAATCTCACTGAAAATGAGGGTAACTCCACTACAATTAGGAAAATTATTCTGGATTGACACTGCTATAATGGGAATCAGTATTTGATGCCTAATGGCAGAATCACAGAGTGGTTGAAGGTGGAAGGGACCTCTGGAAGTCATTTGATCCAATGCCCCTGGTCAAGCAGGACCACCCACAGCAGGCTGGCCAGGACTGTGTTTGAAGATCTGCAAGGATGGAGACTCCACAGCCCCTCTGGACAACCTCTTCCAGTTCTCACTCACTGATATTTCCTTACAAGTTTCTTACAGTTTAAATTTGTGTGAAGAAAAAAATGGGGTATTTTTTTAAGCTGATATGACACCATTACCATAATGTTAAAAGTTTTCTAGTATTTTATGTTGGAAAAAAATTTGGGGATTGAAATTTCCCCCCTTTGGGCAAGGCACAGCCAGTTAACACACCCTTCATCTATACTGGAAATTCAGCATAGAACAAAATGAACATGTCATAAAGTTATCCTCTCTAAAACTAAAGATCCTTCAAGGCTTTGCAGAAAAAAAGTGGCTAAACAAGGCGGGGTTTTTTAACTTGGTTTTTGCCATCCAGAAAAGTTACCGATATTTAAGAAAATGGAAATGCTCAACCTTTCTTTTAGTTTAAATATTTTTATGAAGTTGATTAAAAATATAGATTTATCAGATTTAATGCCATTCCCCTTCTCTTTGAGATCCCCAACAGCTCTTCCTTCATTGAAAAATGGGGAAGAAAAGAAAGGAAATTGCAGGGTATTCGGTTTATTTTGAAGTAATTTTCTGCTTCAGTTCATTTTGTCAACAACAGCTCAAAGAACTATAACAAAAAAAAAAAACCTCAGATAAAGTTATTGTAATGTATTTCTAGTCTTTTTAAAGCAGAAACTCTCTCTTTTCATTCTGTTCAACTACAGCCACCCATTGTGGCTGCTCAGGGCGTAGCTTCTAGCTGGATCTCTTTCTAACCACGTATAATAGATGGATCATGATTTTGTTTCCACAGGAAAAATAAGGGTGGGACGGGGGGCGGCTAAAGCCTGGTAACACCGTCAGCTGAGAGAGCAGGTCCCTGACAAGTGACACCAGCAGAGTCACGAGCGCTGGCTCCCGCTGCAAACCAGGTCGCTTTTGTTCCCGTGCCTCGTCACAGGCTGACAGCTGCTGAGTCACCCTGCTCCCGGGGCCTTGGACCTTGCTGACTCATGCTGGAAAACTGGCTCCAGCAGCTCTGGCTGGGACACGAGTTGGCAGCACTGCCAGAGCCACAGAATCGCAGGATGGTTTGGGTTGGGAGGGACTGAAGGATCCTCCAATTCCAACCCCAAGTTTGACATGCATGTTCAGTTAACTTGCACTTAAATTCTCGTTATACTTTCCATTAAAAAAAACCTAAAACCAACAAAAGAGAACTACAAAACCCCACAAAAACAAAGAAATCCCAAGAACAACAAAAAAAAACCCAAAATCAAACCCAACGAAACATGGCAAAGGCCAGATTTTTGCCCTTCATCTTTGGTGACCTACAGGCTCAGCTATGCACTGAGCTGCAAGGGCATGGAGGGACAGGACGAGGAAAAATGGCCATAAGCTGAAAGAGGGGAGTTTTAGGTTGGATATTAGGAAGATATTCTTCCCTATGAGGGTGGTGAGGCCCTGGCACAGGTTGCCCAGAGAAGCTGTGGCTGCCCCATCCCTGGAAGTGTCCAAGGCCAGGCTGGACGGGGCTTGGAGCAACCTGGGCTAGTGGAAGGTGTCACTGCCCAGGGCAGGGGGGTAGAACAAGATAGACTTTAAGGTCCCTTCTAGTCCAAACCACTCTGTGATTCTCTGAACAGGACACAGCATGACAGTTTTCATATAAATATTGAGGGAGTTGATACCAAAACTGAACACAGTGTTTTAACAGCATTTCCCCAATCATTTAAAATTGCTGGAGGAGTTCAAAAGGCAGAGAGGCCCCAGCAGACTCCAGTCTGTGAGCCATTCTTAGGGCTGTTTGTCTGGCTGTAATCCTTTCATGTAAACTTGGGTAACCTGTAAAATCACTGCGCTCTCTGAAGTTGGTTACAGAGCATTAAAGGGCCTTGAACTTTGAAGTTATTGCTCCCAGAGGTGCAGCTTGAATGGCTCTGGAGCCTTTTGAGCCTCCTAACTTGTTTACATTGGAGAAGAAGATACCTTGCTCTCCCCTTCCCCCTTTTAACACTGCAAAATTTAGGTAATTCAGTCCATATCCATTGGGAGTGGTTTTCATCAGAATTCTTTATTTTAGCCCATTCCATTCCCACTCAGGAGAAGTGGATTAGATACAGTAAAACATACATATTTTTTTCTCCTTTTTTTAAACAATTGTTAACTTATTTTAAACAGGTTTGAAAATAATACATTGCTCAGCACAAGGGGATTTTTTTTTTTTGATCCAAGAAAACATAAATCTTGCCTGATACAAAACTGACGTCAATATTTAATTCTGAAGGGCGATAAATCCTTGCTGTAGGAGGAAGGCAGGCAATGATAGGTATTCCATATTCCGAATGCTAAATCCTGACCCTATGGAAGTCAGTCAAGATTCTCCTTGGTGTGAAGTGGATCAGGATTTAGGCCTGCGTTTCTTTCTCCCGAGTAGTTGTTAATCTCTTCTTCGTGGACAGCAATGTCAGGAATTTAATATTATTCCTTTTTTTTTCTTTTTTTGCTTGAAATGTGTCAGAAGGCAAACCGAAGTTGGAAGCATAGAAGGGGCAAAGTCTTGTGCTGAGTGGAGGATGAGGAAGCATTTTCCCACTCCCACTGCACTGCCCCTGGATCGGGATCATCAGTGCAGTAGCAAACCTCAGCACTGTTGACTACCCAGTATGTAAATGTGGAGACTTCCCTGAATCATCACATTTCATTCCAGCTAATCAGCAGCAGGAACTTTTCTCACATATGTAACAAGTTAATTAGATTGCAATGGAGTGCTGAACACAAACTGTAAGTAATTTATGTATCTCTGTGTTTAGAGGCTGGATGAGATTCATCACGCCAGGAGTTACGATGTTGCTGAGTCTAAACGAGCCGAGTGCCAGGAGGACATCCTTCAGCTGTCGGATACACTCATGACCTTGGAAGCGCTGCTATCCAACGAGCTGGAGGTAAGGATCAAGGACACACCTGTGAGACCTCACAGCCAGGACATGGGAGGGGGGTCACTTTTCTATTGCTGCACCCCTGTTTAGCAGCTCATTCCACAAAGAAAGGGGCACGGGACTTCACTCAGCCTAAAGTTTTGCCTCCATCTTATTCTCCCTCTGCTCTCGAAGTTGATATGGGTGAGATCAGGCCTGCACACCTCACCACAGACTTCTGTTTCTCAGAGCGGAACACTGTATGTCCTTCACATCTCTCCAGGCTGATTTCCCCCACTTCAGAGAAAGGGAGGTTGTGCAGTCATTTTATAGGTCTGCACAAGTCGCTGCGTAGCATGGGGTGTGCATTTGGGATTCTAGAGGTGTAATTCTTTGAAGTTGATCTTTGCTATGAATAAAATTACACACATTCCTGCTCAGCTTACTGCATTTGCTTGCATAATAGCTGCCTTTTCCTCCCCAGACTTTTCCTCAAAAACTAGGGCAGGGCTGCTAATGTGCATCTTCATTTAAGGGAAAAAACCCAAGTAAATCTGTTTGAAAATGAGCAGCCAGGAGCTGTGGCCTGTGTGCAAGCAGAGGCGGCAGTTTACTTTTGGGAGTGTGGATGGCGAAAATCAGAATGGATCCTTAGTGCATCAGGATTGTGCCTTTCAGCGTTTCCTGAGTTGGCCCTCACTATCCACGGTCCCTGACGGGATGAGCAGAAGCGTTTCCCCCGTGTGCCTTCCTGGATGTGCAGGATTTGGGTATCAAGACATTGAAGTGCAACACTTTCACAGTGTCTCCATCAGCCATTTTTGAGGGAGGGAATAGGTGGCAGCAATTTTAATTTCTGAAGACTAACCCAAAAGCTGCAATAAGCCCAGGCAGTGGTTACGCTTCTGACAAGAGGCTTTTCACACAGACAAGGAGACACGGCAGGGGATGGGAATCCAGCCCTCTCCAGGCATTCCTTAGGTGAGGGTAAGGAAGGATCAGCTGGCTTGCCCCAGACACTTGGTAAAGGCATCATTCAGTCAACTTCCCTCCAATAAACTGATTCTGATTTTCTGTCCCTGAAGGAGGAAAGAAAATCTTGCAGCACTTTGAAAACACTTTAAATGCTCGAGGCAGTTTAGTTTCTGCCTGTGCTAATAACAGCAGTGAGTCCAAATTACAATAAATTGTAGATTCCTCCTAGACTCCCTGACTCCCTGTTATGTTTATGCAAGTTTTCATTGTGATATTTCCTCTTTTTCCCCCCTGTTAAGGAGCTATTACAGGGATTTAAAAGAAGCATTGATGTCATAACATCAGCATTCATGGAAAATGTTAAAGAGATATATCCTTTTCAGAGTATGTTGGCCTGGACCTCCCAGTGATGTACCTACACCTCACCTCTAAATCCAGAAATGAGCCATCAGTATGAAAACTTTATTTTTTAAATTGGTTTTTTTTTTAATCATCAGAAAATGTCTTTTCCCAGCTTTGAGGAACAGTCATTTAAGGTGCCCAGCTTCTTTCTGTGGAGACTGTGGAGAGCACAAAAAGATCTAAATTCTCCTGTGCTGAAAGTCTGTAGGACTTAGGCAGCTTTCACCCTGTTGGGAATTTTCCTTTCTTCTCCATACAAAGAAGACAAAACCCTGGGCAGATCTGGTCAGAGTGTTTCCTAGGTACATTCCTGCCATAACAGCCAATGAAATACCTACAATTCCTGTTGAAATTTCTTTAAATGGCCTTTATTTTTGTGTTCATGATGTCTTCTGGAAAAAAAGGGAGATGAGAACACTGAAGTGCTTCAGTGACAGGTTCCACTGCTTTAAATCTAGAAATCTGTTGGCCTTGTGCAAATAATTGCACTGCATTCAGAGCTCAGCTTGTACCTGGAGGCCTCCTCCGATTTCCCTTGCAAAGCTGGGTCCTCTCTCAATTCTGTGTCATTTTTAGCAGTGAGATGAGGCCCAGCATGTGATTAAGAGCTGCAAGTAGATACCCTTCACCACAGCAGCTTCTGGGGGCAGCCAGGCTCCTTCCTGCCAAAGCCCACTGTGGACACTCAGTCCCAGTTGCAGGAAGTCGTTTAATCTGCACTGGTGAGGGGTGTGGTCATCTTTTTCCTTAACATCTTCTGTACGATGGGCCAGTGCCGGGACCTGGAAAACCAGCATCATGAAAAGCTGATGGAGATTGCCCTCGCCACATTGGAGAAGTCACTCAAGGGTGAGCTGGAGGAGGATTTCCCAGCTGATGTTCAAACGGTGAGGGCACCAAAAAAATCCATCTCTGGCAGGGAGTCAGCAAAAAAAGGAAGGCCACAGCCTCTTCTCTGAAGGGACAGGATTTCCAGGAGGCTCAGTGCTGCCAGAGCCCTCCCTGAACCAGAGCATAACCTCCTTCCCCACTTGGCTTTGGACATCTCCACTGCCTAGGAGAGGGGATAACTGCACTGCAGGTTTCCCTTGGTGCTGCCAGAGCTGGTGGCAGCAGCTCAGGAGGGATGATGAAGAAGTATCTCTGCTGCCTCCAGCACAACTCAGTCCTCTGGCTGATTTCCAGGCACTCAGGCAGCATCCTTGCAGCATTCACTTGCAGCTGGTTTTGTTCAGACTATTCCCTGCTCCCACAGCAGAATCCCAACAACGCTCTGAATTTCTTGCACCTCAGTGATTGTTTGCCTCAGTGATTTCAAAAGCCCTTCCTGGAGATCCCCCCGCCCGTGAGCTGACCTGGAGGCAGGACATGACACTTCAAATGGAGCCTTCCACCGGCCCCTCAGTCTTGCTGAGAGAGCAAAGATTGCAGGAGCCTTCCCAAAACCACTGGGATTGTTGCAGTGCTCCTGCTGCCCTTTTTGCCTTCGTTATTCCTTCATTTAGTGTCTCAATTACTTGAGTTTGCATTAGCTGCGGTTTTGCTCTGTCCAGATTATCCCAGCCCTCTGTAACTCCAGGTAATCAAGAGCTGACAGACACAAACCAGACCCCTGAGCCCCGGGGGGAGCTCCCTGCTTTATGGGCCGTGCAGATGGTGGTGGTTCTGCTCCGCTGCCACGCACCCATTTTGCCTCACTGCCATCCATTTCCAGGGAGAAGCAATCTCCATTCGTCCAACAGCTGCACTTGGCTGCAGGAGGAGAGTCATTACGGGTTAGCGAAGCCACCCTCTATTTACAGCCATGGGGGAAGTCACTGCTTCCATTAGAAGCTGGGACTCTCCAAAAATGAAGATTTACAGCCAGTGCCTCCAGTGCAGGAGACCCTTCCAAGTGTGATTTTCCATTTCCAGGCGTGCTGGAGCATATGCAGCCGTGCTTCAACACCAGCTGCACAGCAGCCCTGCCTGCACAGAGCTCCCTGCTCCAGCATGTGAAACCAAGGTTGGTGCCTCAGTTTCCCCACCTGCACTAGGGATAAAGCTCCATTACACCGTAGTGAGGCCAAGGGTAAAACACCAGATTCATCCCCATGACTAGGGATATGCCAGTTTGAGACAGATGGCTGACCTCTTCCCCCAGAGCACTGCAGTTGCTGTTCCGCTCCTTCTGAGCTCTGCTGCTTTCATTGTGTGCCCACCCCCTCCCCTCATCCGGTCACATTACCTCCCAGCTCCTCGTGGACAAAAACACCATTGTCAACGCCGTCAACATGTCCCACAGCATCCGCCTGCGGAAGATTGATAAGCGGGAGAGCGACATGCTCTGCAACACCTACCACTGGCACATCTCCGTGACCGAGAAGGTAAGAGACCTTAGGGTGCTCAGGGGGACGGGGCACAGACAGGTCTGGCCCAGGTGGCAAGGACACTGCAAGGAGAGACCCTCCCAGACCTTTGCTGGAGCTCTCTGTGCTCCAGGGACCCCGGGAAGGGACCCCGACACACCTGCAGATTCACTGCTCGGTTTCAATCTGTCCAGGCTTTCCAAACTGAGAGTGACAGAAACCGCGCATGTATCAAAAAGATCATGTCCTACATCAACAGTCTTCAGAAGGAGCTGGATAACACAAAGATCTAGGAGCCGGTGGAGTAGGGCTGGGCAGCTGCCTCAGCTCGGGGCACACAGGACAGCCCCCAGCAGGAACAGCTGCCTCCATGCCCGAGCTGCCTGGGACGTTTCCGTCCAAAAGCATATTTCTTCCATCCCACCATAAACCGCAAATAAAAGCTACTTCTTGACTCTCGAAAAGCATCCGAAGCTTTGTCTCTTCCATCATGTTGGCACAAAGCCCGTGCAGGCAGCTCAGACCTGGTCACAAGGGGTTATGGATCAGCTGTGAGCTGATTGAACCAAATCATCGTAGCATATCATGCCTGAAAGCTCCGGTACCTGCAAGCACAGTGGCAGGAACCTGTGAGCCGCAGGCACGAGGCAGCAGCTCGGGAGAGGAGTGCTCTCCATCAAACCACCCCCGAGATAACAGCAGGTTTCCAGCTCAGCAGGCACAAGGCTGGCGGGGGCTCCGCATGCCTGGGAGCCTCATCTTCCCACCGCCTCTCGCAAGCGGCTTTTCTGCAGCGTGAGCAGAGCAGCCCCCAGCCAGCAGGAAGGGAAATCAATGGTTCCACGGGAGCTCACGCGCCGCCGCTCGCGACAGCCAAGCGAGGAGTCATTAATTCCCCTCCTTGCTCGGTGACAGCCGCTGCCACGCTCGCTTCTGGACAGCTTCTGAGGAACGGTGCTGGCCGGGGCGGCGCTGCTCCAGGCAGGCAGCAAGGAGAAGGTGTGAAGGTTAAACGAGAGGGTGGCTGCCTGTGCACACCAGGGAGGGAGCGGGTCTCTCAGAAAACCCCGTGGCTGGTGCTGCCTGTCAAACACAGATTTATTTCATCCTGCTACGTGCTTCTGAAAATGGCTGGAGCCCAGGTTGCCCTCCTCTTGCTCCAGGACTGCACAGTTGTTTCCTTGCTATCTCCTCAGCTGCATGGAGAGGCTGGCACAGTAGTTAAGTGTGTGCTCCGCTCGGCAATTTTAAATGCCTGGAGCCATCCCAACACCTGCCTGGAGTCAGGCAGCTCAGGACCCACCCCATGGTTTGGTGATTAAAACAAAGAAACACACAGCTTTTGGTACCTTGCAGGGGCGAGCCTTTAATGGAACACAGAGACCCTGGTGTTACAGGCAGGCACGCCGAGGGATGAACAACAGATGCAGTGGAGTCTGTTTTCAGATTTCCATAACAAGTGTGTGTCAGGAGCTGGCAGCTATGAAGACATGTGGCATATGCTGGGTATGTCTGTGCCGTGCCCTGCCCAGGAAGCTGTTTCTTCCATAGGAGCTCCTCAGATGAGTTACAGACACCAGGAATGGATAGAGCTGCTGTCCTGGGGAAGCTCACCTTAACCTTTCCTCCTTGTGGGCTCAAACTGCTGGCACTGCGCTGCAGCCGGCAGGCCGAGTGAGGAATTTCCCACAAAGTCATTGTACATGAGGCTGATCCCAGGGAAAACTGGATGGCAGGAGTGCTGGCCTACCATCCACTGGGTCAGGCCAGCAATTCCCAGGTGGGAATTTTCCCCTGTGCCCAACCCAGCTGCCTCAGTCCTGCAACAGCTTGTGTTTTACAGTCGAGCTCTCTGAACAGAGGTGAACAAAGAGAGTCCCAGCTGCCGTGCGGGCACGGAGCTCACACAGGTCGTAGTCATGGGCCCACTCCACCTTGCCCCAGCGCCGGATCTGAAGGAGAGGAAGAACATGGACTACACTCAGAGCTGTCCAGCAACCCTCAGCCTTCCTCCTCATGTGTCAAGCACAGGTAACCCCCCAGAACTGTTCTGATCATCAACTGCTGGGGTAGGGACATCTCCAGATGAGGACATGCTTCATCTCTCCTGGGGTCTGAGGCAAAGCCCCTTAAAAGGACAGTGAAAAGATTTCCAACTTCAGCCACTTTTAGGGCAGGGAACGCTTCACACCAGGCTAATTTCCAGCAAGCTTGGTAGCTTGGCATCTACCAAGGCCTCCAGGCTGGATAACCCACAGCAAGAGAAGCCAGCCACAACTTTGCACTTCAGATTAGAGAGGGAGAAAAGCAGCCATCTGGGTTCTGTGAAAAGGAACTGGCAGCCCTGGGAGCACTCTGGGCTGTTGTGCCCGTGGTGTTGCTCTGCAGCAGCACGCTCCAAAAGCTCTCAGACGTGGAGACTGGTGGAGTGGAACGTCTCCTGCTATAGCAGGCACTTCCCTTGGCAGATATTTGTGGTGGGGGATGCATTTGTCATGCTGAGATTATTGCTATTTGAATTATAGGGCTGTTTTGTAACATAATTTACCTGGTATTCTTCCTCCAGGCGAGACAGAAGCACAGCTTTCTCTACTGTAATGTGCCTGTCAATCAGGCCCATGGACAGGATCAGCGATTTCAGCTGGGTGATTATAAATTCTATACCTGGAAGGGAATAACCCAAAACAAACCAGATTCATGGCTGTTTTCTGCAGCTTTACAGCAGCACCTTCACACACTCTGAAGAGGCAGGGAGGGTGTGATAACCTCTCAGGGAGGGTCAGTGATCCTCCCAGATGCACCGGGACACTCAGATCTGTTGTTTAACAGCAGGCACAGAGCACTGTGCTGGCCCTGCCACCGCAGTGACAAAGGCCATGCCCTGGACACCACCTCCTTTTAGTCTGTCACAACCCCTCCCTGTGCAAAGGGAAGAGATATCCATCCAGGCCTGAGCATTCTGTGTCTTTTGTGGGTTTCACTGCCTGCTGCTCATTCAGGTCCTGAGCAGAGCAAACATCACTTCATTTCTTTATCTTTTAGGTGTCATTCAGCAGGTTCAGGCAAGAACAAGCAGGTCATAAGGATGAAAAAGTGAGGACAGTGGACAGTGTGGGCACTTCGGAGTACTAAGCCCCATTTCTTTTCTTGGTAACAAAGCTGGGGATTAAATAATTAGAAGGTTTGGCGTTTAAGAAGTTGTTTGTGCTAAGGGAGCAACCAGCTTACGGGACAGCACAGTCAGACCCTGAACGCCAGTGGCATTGGGGAGAGTCCCTGCCCGTGACAAACACAGCTCAGGGCCCGGCCTGCAGATTGAAAACATAAACCTCAACACTCAAAGCAGGAGAAGAAAAACATTATGGACACTCCCTGCCCTGTGGAGAGGAACCACCTCCTCAGTGGCCCACCCTGAGCCGACAGCTCCAGGCCCAGCCTCGCTCACCTTGCAGGGCCCACATGTTGTAGGATGCCAGATGGCTGATGAAGGTCTCCTTGGTGCTGGCTGGGATATTGGGCCCCAGGATGCTGGTCGAGGAGCCAATTGTCACGTTGTACCTGGAATGACCAGCCAAGCCCTTGGAAAAGCCCAGGGCTTGTGGAGATGTGGTTCTGGCAGCCACAAGCACCAGAGCTCCTGGGCTCAGCAGGGCAGGGCATAATCAGACAAAAACACCTTTGAGCTCTTACCTTTTCTCAGCCCAGTCAACCACTGGATCCCATTCATTCTTTTGCAGCTCTGCCAAGGCTGGAGGCTCCTCCACACGATAGCTGGGACAAAACCACACTGGATGGTCACTCCCAGGCTGGGACACACCTCTGGGAAGGACACTGACCCCACTAGGCCACAGCAAGAGCAACAAGGGCCTGCTTTCCACCCAGGCAGCAGTGATTGGGAACAATCCCCCCACTCTTCCCTAAATTTGGAGCTTTTTGTTGTTCCAGGAAGAACAATTCTATCTTACTACAAAACAGAGCAGCGAACTGGACAACTGAAAATTACAGGTAGCCCCAAGCCACAAGATGCAGTGAGGTTTAGCAGTTAGAGGAGGGGACAAATTCCACTGGAACTCTGTGTGGGGCCACTCATGCCTCTCCTTACCCAGAAGCTCAGTTCAGCTCTCCCTGCTCCCAGTCTGACCAAAGCCATGGGGGAAGGCCAGGGGCCAGTTTCCCTCTCCCTCCAGGAGCTGTGCAGCTGCCAGTGGAGTCTGGGACTGTGAGACTGGAGCTTGGGCATGAACAGGTTTGGTCCTGCAGCCCATGAGGACTCTAAGGAATGAAGGGCATTTTTGCTACTGGTACAGGTAGTCTGAGGTGTCTGTACTGGCACAGAAGTACGTAGGACTGGTCTAAACTAATTCAAACCCTCGGGCCCAAACCAGCATAGATCAAAGCCCTGCCATGACCAGGTTCTCACTTTCCCCAACCACCTTCCCAAAATCCAGCTGGGCCTTCACCTCGTACCAGAGAGTGTCTGTCTCCAGGAACTTCACAGCCGCTCGGATCAGCTGCGTTTTGTTTCGCTGCGTGGGATTGTCCAGCGCCGTGTTGCACAGAGTGGTCTGGGGATAAAGGCAGTTTAAACTGCTGTTATTCAAGGCTTGGAGAGGTAGCAGCTTCCATGGTACAGTGTCAAGGAGAAGCAGAGGAATTCATGGCATATGGAGAACTGAGGGGTGCAGCTAAAAGAGGGTACAGGGCCAGAACGTGGGTCGTGTAATAGGAATCTTCTCAAAATCTTTCAGAACCCTTAGGAGTAACCCACTAAGCAGCAGGGAAGAGGGCTCATGGACTGCTCCAGGGCTCATCATTTCCTCCTGCCGCTTGCTATTCCCAATAACACTGTCCAGCCCCTTCTCAAGTCCCCACAGTGACAGAGATTCCCACTGGACAAGCCCCCAGCCAGTATCTAATCACCCTCACAACCACAGGCTGCCCAGAAAAAGTCCTGACCTCTTATGGCTGTTTCTACGCGCATCAGGATAGAATCACAGAATCTCTTAGGTTGGAAAAGACCTCCAAGATCATCAAATCCAACCTTTGACCAATCACCACCTGGTCAACTACACCAGAGCACTGAATGTCACATCCAGTCATTAGGAGCAGGACAACGTGCTCCCTCCACATCCTGCATCTGGAGACCATTCGGAGGTCTCAGCATCCCACCCTGCTGTGCTCACCAGGTGCATTGTGTAGAACTTGATGGTGTCTTTCTGGGAATCCCACTCCGTTGCCACCGCAATGGCCAAGGCCTCGTTGGGGACAGTGAAGAGCTTGGCCTGGGGCGTTTTCAGCTTTCGGTGGTCCAGGTTTATTTCAAAGCCTCCTGGGGAATCAGAGTAGAAATCCTGGGGAATCAAAGAGGAGCAGGCACTAAGGAACAACAGACAACCCCACAGCGGGAGCGGAGTCAGAGCTGGAGCTGAGGGAACGAGGGACCAGGAATACTCAAGTTTCCCACCACCACTTGGAAGCTGTTTCCCACCAGGCAGCTTGCCACAGATGAGGAAGGGGCAGAGCAGCTGGTGACAAACACCCCCCTCACACAGCCTGGGCTGTGGGAGCCACGCTGATGTGGTGTGGGGTGGTGACATCCCTCCCGGGGACCATCCCGTGGCCCTACTCACCTTCTCCCTGCGAGATGCTCACGTTCTGGTAGAACCTCTTCCTCTCTGGGGACAGAAATAGAGTCACTCAGGTGGCACTTAAAGGAGATTCAGCCCCTTCCCCTGCTGCCCGTCACAGCCCAGAACAGACAGAGCCCCCACTGTTGTTGAGGTGGCCTGGCCACAAAAATCCAGCCCTTCACCCACAGCTTCCCAGCACTACACTATTCCAGTGAGCTCCACTTGGCTGGGAAGCACCAGGAAACTGGTGACAACCAGAGTGCACAGCTGGGGAGTGAATGGAACCAGCTGCACTCCTCCCAGGCTGGGGGCTCAACTCCCTCTGCACTGGCCTCCAGCGAGTTCCAGAGCATAGCAGTGGTGGTTTCCAAAGCAGACCTGTCCCAGCACTCCCAGTTTTGCTGCAGGGTCAACCATTCCAGATTCTCCCCCTACAATCCTGTTTGACAAATTAATTCCCGAACCGCCTCATCCAACTCTCTCCCTCTCTGCTTCAAAGAATCACGGAATATGTCCAGTTGGAAGGGATCCCCAAGGATCATCGAGTCCAACCCTGAGCCCTGCACAGGACCATCCCTAAGTCACACCCTGTGCCCCAGAGGATCATCCAAACCCTCCTGGAGCTCTGGCAGCCTTGGGGCTGTGCCCACTGCCCTGGGGAGCCTGGTCAGTGCCCAACCACCCTCTGGGGGAAGAACCTTTTTCTAAGATCCAACCTAAACCTCCCTTGACACAGCTCCAGGCCATTCCCTGGGTGCTGTCCCTGGTCCCCACAGAGCAGAGCTCTGTGCCTGTCCCTCCTCTTCCTCTCCTGAGGAATGTGTAACTGCCATGAGGTTTCCCCTCAGTCTCCTCCAGGCTACTCAGATCAGGAATACACCTGCTCCATGCAAGGTGAGCCTGAGGGAACTGCAGGTCTCATTTTAGGAGCAGCCTGCTTTCCTACCAGCACTGCTGCACACACTCCCAACACCTGAGAGCAAGACTACACGTATTCCAAAGGCTCACATCGCTCCTACAAGGCAGAGAGAATACCCAACCCATTCCCGTGACAACAGCAATCAGGTTGTTAATACCAAACCCATAAATCTGCCTTATGCAGGGCACAGCAAGCAGGTCAGGCTGCAGGTCTGTTATTCCAGGCTAAAAAAAACCACGTTCCCGCCGGGGAAATGGAAGGATTTGCTCAGGCTCAGCGACCTGTGAGTTTTGGGGCCTCAGAAAGCACCACAGGCACAGCTCTAAAAACAGACTGAAGTGTGTGTGTCCCCCAGAGAAGCCCTGAGGCACGTCAGTGGGCTCCCAAAACCCTGCCGTGAGTCACCGCGGCTCTGCAGCCTCACCTCGGGACAGAACGAGACTAATCTTGCAGCCCTCAAACCCGCACGATTCCACCAAAATCTGTGGAAGGGACACACGGAACACGCCTGAACACCACCCCGCCCCCTCCCCGGCTGGGTCCCATCCCCCCAAAATTCCTAGAAAACAACAAAACACAAAACCGCGAGCGAGACACCGGCGCACTGAGGACTCGGCCGTGCCGCCAGCGAAACCCCCCGGCTCCGAACAGCCCCTAAAACCCGGGGGAGGGCGCGGGGGGAGCCCCGCAACAGGGGCGGCTCTCCGCCCGCGGGGAGCCCGGTCCACGCGGGGCCGCTCTCCTCCCGCCCTCAGCGCTCCGGTCCCAGCCCTGCCCTGGCCCGGGGTGACCCGGAGGGCCCCTGGGCAGCGCCTCCCTTCCCCCACGGAGCGGCTGGAGCCGGCCCTCAGCGCTCCCTCACCTCCCGGCGGGGCATAGGCCCGGCGCCCGCACGGCCCCGCCGGGCCGCTCCCTGCAGCGGCAGAAGGCGACCGGGGAAACCAGGCGGGCAAGGAGCGATCCCACAGCAGCCGGCGACACCCGCGCCACATCGCGACAGCCGGACGCGCCTCCCGCCCCCTCCACGGCCGCGCTCAGCGCCGCTCCCTGGGCGCCGCCATCTTGGCGGCGGCCTCCACCAATCCCCGCCGCGAACTACATTTCCCACCAGTTCCCTCCCAACC
>VZRE01011284.1:199986-244794 GCA_013396775.1 Cephalopterus ornatus | reverse complement strand
GTGTCAGGGGAGGTTTAGGTTAGGTATTACAAAAAGATTCTTCACTCAGAAGGTGGTTGAGCACTGGAACAGGCTCCCCAGGGAAGTGATCACAGCACCAAGACTGACAGAGTTCAAGAAGCATTTGGACAACCCTCTCAGACGCATGATGTGTTTCTTGAGGATGGTCCAGGAGATGGATTCAATGATCTTTGTGGGTCCCTTCCAGCTCAGCATATTCTATGATTCTGTGATACTCTTCTCTTGGCACTAACAAAAGGAACCACCACTTTTCCTTGTAAAAGAAACGTCCTCCTATAGCTAAATAAGGCATGATAAAAAAAAGTGTCAGCAATTTCATATTCTGAAAGGAGTATATTTCCTTTCAAGAGTGAGACTAGGATCCTTATGCATCCAAACAAGTGGGTCCAAAAGAAGTAAAGACCCACTGAATTTAGTCTCATTTGATTCGAGTGAGGCTGAACACAAGCAGAATTTACAGTCTCAGGTCTTTCTGACACACTGTGTCTTCCAAAAAGCTGCAACAGATGAATAGGTCTTGTTCCCTAGATGAAAAACTGAGCATTACAGTTGCTCTGTCGAGGCAGCTGAGGATCAGGAAATCTTTTATGAGAGAGGTCTGGGCTTCTGTAGTGGATGGTACTGGTGATGGTTGCTTCAGAGTTATGAGCTGTCATCCACAAAACAGGTGTGAAGGGGTTCCTTCCTGCAGCCACCTCTAGCTTTCCACACCTGTACTGCAATTCTTTATTACTTGTTGCACTCTAACATGCTGTCAGCACATCTTCTGCTGTGCCAGGAATACCCTCACGAGATGTTATCCAGCTGCTAAAGCCTTTGTGTAGCCAGTTCCTGAAAACACTAGTCCCAAGATTTTGTTCACCTAGTTAACATGATGGCTCACGGCCACTCAGAAATTCCCTGGGAACATGGGCAGGGACATTAATTGAATCCCAAATAAACTCAAACTTTACAAGGAACTGTGTCCTATTATATGTTTTGTTAACTATTATAAAACAATTTTAAATAGAAGGAAAGGGACAAAGAAACTCAGCTCACTCAGTGTATAATAAACATGAAAGATCACTTGTAACGAGCAAAGCAGTTATCATAATCTCATGTCTTTGTTTCAATACAAGTGTCACACCAGTGGAGAAATGGACAAGTTTATTGACAAAAGGATTATCTACCAAAATATATAGTCTATTTATTGACTAAAAAAATCCTGAACTGCTCCCTGATTTCCAACTCCTATTTTATAAGTAGAAAAGAAGAAAAACGCAATAGCACCGTGACAACAAATAAAAAAGGAACCTTCTTTTGTTTTTCTTGAAGTATAAAGTAAATATATAAATTGGAGAAATATGTACCAAGAATGGTTATTCATGCCAGAGAACAAGAAAGCTTTTAGTCAGTGACGTGGGAAATATGAAAAGGAGTTAACTAGGCTACAGGTCATGGAGAGTTCAGATGACATAAATAGCAGAGTTGCAGAAGTTTGCCTCAGAGTTTAGAGCTGCAATAGTAAACTTTAATAACAGTAAAGTGTTTAATACAAATACCACCTTAACTAGATCTACAGTTACAGGCCTGAGCTATTGATCTCATAGTATTATACTGATGGATTATAGCTGCAGGGGACAGGAACACCTTATTCCAGGGAACAGCCAGCATGCTGCCGTGTTGATTTAGCCTCTTCCTAACTGCTCTGCTTTCAGTATGTGTAGTTCAAAATGCAGAGAGTACATATTCTCCATCTATTCCTTCTCTAAACTATCACACCATAGCTGAGTGAGTTTGCAGTGTCAGCAACCATACACAGTTATACACTCTTTGATGATAATTTTTGGACTGTGTAACTCTTATTGTGGTTTTCAAACATTTTTTGCCAACTTCACTTCTAGCGAAAACAATGGCATCATGCAGATTAATTAGGAGCTTGAAAGGAAAGAGCTTTTGTTGTATCATTAGGTACAGAAAAGTAAAAGCACTAAGATAACTTCTGTGTCTCACAGCTTGACTAGTTGCCTCAGCTTTCAGCTAATGTGAAATGAGGTCTGACGATTCCAAAAGAATATTTTCCCTCTTTCTTCCAAACCTGTTTTGAAGAATTTTAAATAAATTCACAACCACTCACGCTGCTCCATTGTGTTATTAGACACACGATGTTGACGCAAAAGAGCTGCAAATGGAGTGTTTAAGGCAAAGATGCTCAAATAATCTGGCTTTCTGCAGCACGTGGGGTCTGAGATCAGAGGCGTTATCCTCCCCAGGCACCCTGCCCAGCAGTTCTGCCGCCCCTCCCATCATTGTGTGAGCTGCCCCTGGAATGCACAGGCGAATTCCTTGGACATGTCATCTCTTGAGTTCGGTTTCATCCGGCTGAGGATGGAGACAGGTGTTAAATCAGCGTTAGCACCCACCATACCACAGATGCTGGTGAGGAAAAATGAGAAGAAAAAGACAATATTCCTTTTGTCCACACTATAATTACTATGTTAAGACAGAACCTGTGTTACTTCTTCATGTTCAGTCAAGTTCTTTGTCACAAACTCCTTGCACTGCATCCCCTGTATTAGATGACTCCAGAGATTAGGATAAAGCTTTCCTGCCACAGTGACCTGGAATAGGTTATTTGCTAGCTGCACAGTATAACAAAAAATAAAATAAGATACAGAAGTCTGAGTATGGTTGAGAGGGATTTTACTCCCTCTACCTGAAGGGACAGGTCCTTCCCCCGTTATCCTCAAACCTTAAGAAACAAAGAACATTCCCAATCATCCTGCACAGACATAATTATTACCTTGAAAGTCTTTGCTACTCTAAATTGCATAGCTTAAAATAAAAGCTATCATGCTGAAATCTTTAGTATAAAGGTGGTAGTTTCTAACTTGGCCTTGCTGTTTGTTTCTCATGTTTACTACTGCTTGCAACATTTAGTTTTATTTATAGTTAAAACACCTTTGAAAACATCTTTACAATTATGGTTCCACCTCATAAGCAGTTCATTAAAACACCAGCTTTTAGTGCAATAAAATCTGTGACAAAGTAAACAAAAATCCCTACATGAACTGCAATATGTGCACTGCTGAACTCACATATAAAGAGCATGAAGAACAGATTTAGGATTAGAGACAAAACCAAAGGAACGTGCGTAGTTTTCAGTTACCATCAATTGTGTCATAGCAGCTAATTTGTCCCAAAAATTAGGGTTCAAATTCTGAGTGGCTCAAATGTTACTGCTAAGCTACTCCTGCAGGTTGAGGTGACAGTGATCCAACTTGCCTGAGTTTCTGAATGATGTGTCTGAGACTTGGCATTTTACTCTGCCCAGATTTCTGTCTTGTAAAGACTACTTTCAACTCCCTCCCCTTCTCTCTTCCTCATCTTTTTTAACTTATCACTAGCATGTTTTATACATTTTAAACCTTTATTCATAACAATTTTTTTTTAAAAGATTTCTAGGCTGACAGTCTCCCATTGTATCTGTCATTTCCTATTACTCTCTGTGACATGACAGACCCTCATATGGATATGATACATTATGACATGATACATGACACTAGTTACCCAACATTGTACCTCATTAGAGGAAACTGTAAAGGCATAAACCAGAGGTGAGTCCCTCCTATTAATCTCTTGTTCCTTTTACTACCATCATTTGATGTTCATGTGGTTGTTTCAGATTTTCCCCCTTGGTCAGTCTCATAATTGTTTTGAGTACAGATAAAGAATATAAAGGGGGAAAAAAAACCCTGAAAGATTAAAACACAACACATCTTTTCTCTCTAAGCACAGAAATAAAATCTTTATGAATGGTTCTTCTTAATATCTGAAAGGAAAATAAGAATTTGTATATCCCTGACAGCACATCCTGGATTTAATTATTTCCTGACCACAGAATGGGTTGATTAGAATTACTGTTGGTCAGGCAGGAAAGAGTCATCATGAAAGGTGCTGGTTCATTTTTAGCCACAGTTTGGAAAAAAACATCGACCATTCTCTGATCACAGTAACATGTTTTCTGTCAAAATCTGCTGGAGAGAAAAAATGCAAATGCTGATGTGGGAAAGAAAGATTATTGTTGCTGTTCCTTCTAGTTTCTCCCCTATTCTTGATAAAAGACATCTCTGATTTTTTTTTTCTAATTTTACCTAACAAATATCATCAGAATAAACCTGTATCATTTTTTGTTCAAAATCATGAATGGAAAGAAGTTGAGGCATTTCTCATCCGCTTCTGTGGAGATCATAAGTTCCAAGGACAGGAAGACACTGTTACGAAGGTGGATATTTATTAGCCACAGTAGATTAGCCTCAGCCTGATTTTCAGTTATCACAGCTGATCCTGACTGCCTCTTTGTGTTCCGCGTGGGCACTTTATGGATTATACTAACATCTTTGGACCTGGCTAAAAAGTTCCTGCTCAGTGTGTGGTGACTACAGCTCATGAAACACCAAGGGTGACTCTCTGTGTTTTTATAAAATTTTAGTAGCAGAGAGGATGAATGAGAAATGGATGTTTATAAAGCTGTAGGAAGCAGTAGGAGGCAAATCAATCAATACCAACAGCAGATTAGACACCTGGAGACAAGCTGCTAGATCCTGCAGATAAATCAAAGTCAGGGCTGCAAACTTTTGTTTGTTATGTATTTCCCACTGGATAGGAGAGTGTATGCATATAGCTCAGGTGACTGAAGATGTTTCAGGAGGCTGTCGTTTGGGTTCCTTGACAACATTTGGTGTCGTGAAGAGATCTTATGTGTTAAGAATATTAAAACATTCCCCTGGAGTTCACTGAATTGAACTAGTTATGACTGACAGTCACTAGCCACCTGATGAAGGCAGATGTTTGCATCTCTAAAACATACATTTGGCTCATTTGGCACCTTTAATGTCCTTCTTATTGGACAAACAAAAGATTGAGTTATAGTGGCAAAAGTGATACTAAGCTGGCTCATTCAGATTGGAACGATCCTCCACTGATATGCAGATGTGAGATGGTGCTATCTTGCTGTTGCACCTGAAGGTGTATAAATGTTCTTGCTCTTTTACATTGGCATTACCTAACATTTGTTTTTAAGAGAAGGATAGAGTATTTTTAGGGTTGGATTTACATTTCGGACCTCATGGTCCTGCTACTGACCTTGCTATTTTTAGACAAATATACTCTACAAAGCAGAAAGCGAATTTTCTGTTTGTTAGCAAATGTCAGTAGAAGAAATCTGAGGCACTCGACTGATTGGTACAACCAATTATGGGATGTCTTAACATGAAAAAGATTAGCAATATCCTCAAAATCCTCAATCAAAATTATTTCTGAACATTTAGTTGCATATTTCTGACTTATGCTGGAGGAAATAAAGCCCTATAGAAAGGCTACTAACCTTTTTCAATCTGCTGAGCTTTTTTCTTTATTGGGTGTATTTGCCAAAGAGCTTCTCACAGTTTTGGCAGTTCATTATAATGGAATGAACTTCCTCTTACTGTGGGGTTTTTTCCATCTCCAAGTCCCTAAATAAGTAGTGAGTGAGCTATATGTAAGGGTTTTTTTCATTGCAGAATGCATATCCTCCATTTATAATGGTTTTATTTTGACATTGCAGAAATTAAGAGCTGTCTAACAGAGCAAACACTTCCCTAGTGGGGTGCCAGTAAATTCTAGGTTATAGGAGACCTCATTCTGCAAAATGATGTGTGCATGGGCAGCTACCAGCTGCCAGATAATACATCTGTAGGATTCATTTCCAACATCCCAGACTTCCTTTATGCACATGATCCATTTTGACCAAGGGAATGATCCTGTGTAGCTACTTTATCTAACAGAGCCATAATATCTTGTAACACATTACAATATATTTTTGGATCTGCGGCTTTGGGCTGTTTGAAAATGTAGGTACATTTCCTTCTTTATATATACAAAGGCATTGTGTACTTTCTTAAAGTGCTGCTGCCTAACCTCACTGAGGACTTAAATGTCTAGAAGATAAAATTTATCAAGAGGATTTACACTTAGAACTACTCTCCATTATTCTCAGGTGGCCCATTAGACCTAGAGTCCCTAGGCAGGTGTCCAGGCTCCCTGCTAAAGGAACAGTTCCTGGTAAGGAGGATGAGCTCGTCTAAGTAGCAAGCACACTGCCAGCTTATGTTCAGCCAGCTTTTGACCTGCACCCCCAGGTCCTTTTCCCCAGCTCTCAAGACACTTTTCCTCCAGTGTGTAGCATTGCCTGAGGTTGTTGTCACCCAAGTGCAGGACTAAGCACTTCACCTTGTTAAACTTCATACAATTGACCTCGGCCCATCAATACAGCCTGTCCCAATCTCTCTGTATAACCTTCCTACCCTCCTGCCCAACCTGGTGTCATCTACAAACTTTCTGAGGATGCACTCTATTGGCTCATCTGGGTCATTGATAAAGAGGTTAAACAGAACTGGTCTCAGTACTGAGCCTCATGTTTTAAATTGGTTGACATATGTTTTTCCTCATAGGTTGATGTACGATTAGAACATAGGATATGAGCGGCCAAAGTAATTTTTATATGATTTAGGTCTATATATTTGTCTCAGAATTATTAGGTAGTTTCAGTCTATCAGTTTATAGGTTACTTCCCCATCCTTTCTGAACCCTCAGAAGCCTGATATCCTGACTACGGATCCATGGTTTATATGCCGCTTTCAGATCTTTCTTATTTTAAAAAATAATGTGGTGATTTTATTCAGGCTCATCTGGAATGGGTAGCTCCCTCTGAAAAACATTATTGTTAATGACACTTTACCTGAAAGGTACTACTTAGCACCATGTGAGCCACATAAAAAATGAGGGACACTGAAGCACAGCTACCTTTAACAACAGATTTCAATACTTTCACTAAAAATTGTATCTTACACTGAGTAATCACAGGGGTGGAGTTACAAGAAAGAAGATGGAGGAAAAAGGATAACAAGAGGACTGTGGGAATTGATCAGTCTGGCATGCCCTTATGATCATGTAAGGACAGACTGCAGTGACCCCACCTAGCTCATGGCCGACTTGGTCTTGTGTAATACTGCTGTAAGGCGACTTGCTGTTGTTACAACCTGTCCCTGAAGACAAGGGTAACTGAGGTTCTCGTTAATATAGTGATGGGTATACACATATATAGGTATGTATGTATATATGTGTGCATATATATATATATATATGAACAATTTGGTTGCAATGGAAAGAAGGTATGCAGCCATTTTTGTTATTTTCTGTCGTAACATGATAATATAAAAATATCACTTAAGAAAATACATAAGGAAAATAAAGAGAAAGAAAGGATGTGAGTACTTAGCAAAGATATCACCACCCACAGATACACAGATGACACTCGATTGTTGCAATTTTAATGTCCTTTGGTCGAAGTGATGGTCTCAGTCTTGATCTGTTGGGGGTGGAAAAAGCCCATGAAATAAAGAGTTCAATAAGTTGATATACATTCAGGTTCAGGTGGAAATGCCCAGGTACCTCCCCTGGTGGGGGAGTTTTAACACTGCGGATCCCGTGCAGTCCTCTGCTGGAAGGCCCCAGAAATGAGTCTGGGGGCACTTCAGTGGTCATTGGAAGTCAAGTTTCATGCTATGTATATGAGCAGTTGCTTCCTTTAACAGTTTGCCACAGTGGGAATTTTTGTCTGGATAAATTAACCAGGATGTGCTAAGCAGATCTCACCTCTGCCAGGCCTGGAATTAGCATCTTCTTGTCGCAAATTCCTTTGTTCTCTACTTATCTCAAGTTCCCACTGCGGTGGCTTATCTTACAGCAAGTTCTTTCTGTGACCTTGACAGTGTTTGAGACAGGCAACTGTGTTCTTTAAGTCCTTACAGCTGTGGGGAACAAGGGATGTTGTAGCAGCATCGGGTCATTCAGGGGGGCTGGAGAACCCAAAGGATAGCTGAGATTCTGTCCAAAGAACAATTTAAAATTGTTACTTCTCTTCTAGTGTTGGCTAACCTCCTGGACCCTCCCCAAAGCCTTTTCCTCACACCTCTCTTGATTGCAACCACTTTGCCTCCATCTGCTTGGTGGTGGGGGAGAGGAAGATGAGAGAAAGCTGTGCAGGTACAAGGGGAGCAGATCTGTAAGACCTGCCTTCTGCCAGCTAAAACCACTCATTTTACTTTAAATTCTTCTTTGAAGGACAGATAATCTCTTTCTCTTTGTTCTCAGTAGTGGCTGGGCTGTGACACAGGTGCAACCCAGTTCTGGCACCAGCTAAGCTCAAGAGTCCTAAAAGTAGCTCCTGAGGGAGGGAGTCCTAGGAAGACAGCTGCAATCCTAGAAGCAGGAGTGTGGCCCAGGTCCTAAGTTACCTTCAATTTTCAAGTGGTCTTTTCCACTGGAAAGCACCAGTGCAAGATCTTCACTGCCACTTTAGTCCTTACCTAAGCATCTACAACTAGTGGACAAATCTGCACAGGGTCAGACGGCTTCCTAGAGAAGTGAAAAATTCATTGTTTAGGGAGGTGGTCTCTCTGCCAGCTTTATTTATCCACAAGGGTATGAAGGATGCTGAAAACAGCTTGGAGGGAGAAAATGAAACTGAGTTTTAAAGGCACGTGACAATGTCTGTATAATCTCAACAGATTAGCCACTACTCCTACATACCATAGCTATTTCTGTTCCTGTGATTCCCCATATATCAGCCAGATACCATATGTGAGCAAGAGAAGACTTCCAAAGAATTAGGGAGTGGTATGAAAGACAAGCACAAGCACAAGACTGATGCATCAGATTGTATGCGAGGATGTAGAGCACAAAGCTGCTTTGACCCAAGGGCCTGATATCATCTCCCAGGGCCACTTGCCTGCAGTTACCCCTCCTTATGTGTGCAGGCACGCTGCTAGAAAAAAATTGCAGTATTCTTGGGCCTGGATTCAGCTGTGCCATGACCCAAGGGTGGGAGGAAGGGAAGCTGCACGGCAGATGGCTGCCACCACTTCTGTGCTGGCCAGGTGCTGGCAGTGAGGAGATCTGTCCCATTAGCCCCATCCTCTGTAAACCTATGCTGACAATTGATGATTGCACACCAAGACTTCACCACCTCCATGCAAAGCACAATCCATATTGCTCAAAGGCTGCCACCACCAGCATTGCTAGAAAATGCTTGCCTTGATTTTTCCGGGAGGGGGTAGGCATATGGGAAACAGAGAAGAGACCCAGATGGGTTTCCAGGGCAGGCAATCAGAGGAGAAGGACTGCAGCTAACCAGAAATGGGCTGAAACCCGAAACATCCTCTTGTCTTCCTGTTCTGACTTCAGCTCTGGCCTGGAACAGAAAAGTCTTTACTATGGGATGCTGTCTACCTAAAATGGACCAAAGACTAGATAAGAGTTATCTTACCCATCTTGCCTTAGGTAACACCCACAATGTTTTCTTGAAACTCTTTTGAACATACAGTTTAATTGTTCCTCTTGTGAGCAAGACAGTGAAGACTTAATTAAATGGAATTTTTTTCTATTCACAGAATTCTTTTTTTCTAACTCTCTTTTTCCTCTAGCTGGCTCTAGTCCTACTGTGGCAAACTCAAATACTAATGAAGACAGTACATTGGTGTAAAAATATATGTCATCCTTGTCTTTTGCAGAAAATCTGGGGAACATATTTTCAGAGGTGGATTTTATAAAAGCTTGTGTTCACTTTACTTAAACTTTGGACCAAACAAAGCCAACAAAATCTTTTTAATACCAGCAGAGAGGCAGCTGGATACAAGGCAGAAAAAGGAAGAAAAAAGGAAGCACTAAACTTACTGCAGTGCTGTAGTACAGGCAATGTAATCAGTTCCCCGTGACATCAATAAAGTTTAGGCATGCTTAGCGCAGTAGGCTCCTTCTAAAGTTTTTGAATACATTAAGACAGAATTTACTTTGGTTTCAATAGCTGAGCTTTATGAAGATGAAGTTTAAAGTTTTTAAAAGCATAAGTAGAAACAATAGAGTTGTTACAGTACTGGGGAAAGAGTCTAACTGTAATCATGTCCAGAAGCATTTGAACTGAAGGATAAATTAAAAAAAATGTGGAAAACAATAGCCCATTACAATGGCAAAATCCATCAGCTGAAGAAAGCAGGGCAGACATGGTCAAGGCATTATGCTTAAAGGATATCCATAAGATACGCATATACAGTAACAGAGAGTGACATTCTTCATGTTGTATCAGTTTAAAAATCCAGATAGATCTAGATATAGATGTCAGCTACTAGGACAACCAGGCTTCATTGCCCATGGACATCAGCACAGCCAGCACCTGTCTGCTCAGCAGGTTGTGTGCCTTGTGGTGAAGAGATAAACATGATCCGCTCCTCCGAGCCCCCACCGCCCCCGTGCCTGGGCACCAGCAGCCTGCAGCCCACGGTGCACCTCCCACCAGGCTGTGCCAGCACATGGAGGGCAGTCAGGGGAGGCAACTTATAATTATTTGATGCAGACTGCAGATGGTCACTTCGTCAGCATCGATGCAGAGACACCCCTCACAAGGCGTGGGGTCGCCTTTGTCCCATTGCAGAGGGAGATGGCTGGTTTGTTCTGACCTTTTAATGCCTCTCCCAAGGCTTGATCCAGAGAGGTGCTGAGCAAGGTCCCTTACATTAAAGAAGTAGAAAATATCAGATTAAAACCCCTTTGGGATAGAGGCTTGAAAAGGAAATTAGAGAATAGAATTTCTGCATCATAAAATATTAGGGACAGAGTGTATTAAATTGCTCCTAAATGGTGACAAAGGAAATCTGTTTCACTGTCTGTTTTATAATTGTTTTAACTAAAGGATGTGTCTGTCTTGTGGGGTATTGACTGTTAGTTCCAAAAGTACAAATATTGCTGGTGTGCTACAATTAAGTTACTATGCTAATTTTTAATGAAGTAATAATCAAGTTATGTATGTTGTGCTTCCAATATTTATTTACTTGTTAAAACCAGACCTTTTATTGAGAGTGGTTTCATGCATTCTTTCACCAGTCAAGTCAACATTAGTGTCTTTTTAAAACAGCTGTAAATCTCTTTGATTGGGACTTCAGGCTGGAATCATTCGTGCTGTGTTAAACTAAACTGTCTTATCTCCTTGAGTGCTATGCAGCCTCTAGCATGTCCAGAGCTGCATCTGCCCATGGCCTAAGGAAGCCAGTATTTGAAAGCTATTAATAAAGACATTTGGGGAGGAGATGGAGACACGCCTTTAACCCTCAGTGCAGTGTGTTAGAAGAGATGACAGAGTAGGAAAGGCATGTTTTTTTCATTTTCAAGGATAAGAGAGTTTGGTTTTATTTTAAATGGGACAATCATTGCCCTACAAAACAAGCCATTATTTTCAAAAGAATGCGGACTGCTGAACATCTGCATCAGCGGACAGAAAGTTAACCCAGATAAAGGTTTCAAACCAAATATAGGAGGAAAAAATAAAATTGCCGTGAATCTGACCCACGCCAGCAGCACAGCAGGGAGACCCACACCTCTGAAGGCTCCACTTGCCTCTACTGTCTCACACTGCTGAACTGCAGACAAGGAGACCCTTCCAAGGGTCTGCAGCACCCTGGAAGTTTCCGTAGGGCTGAGCCAGGTAGAGAAAACATAAAGCACTTTTACAAGGGACAATGACTCCCTTTGCTTGGGGGATTCCTCTCTTCCTACTCAGATAGAATCTGTTGGTTTGCTGTTGAGGTAGCACAAAGAGAGTTTCACACTGGTTCCATCATATCTTAGTATTAGTGAGAATTGCATTTGCTGCATCTCAATGTGCATAGTGAGGAGAGAGTCCTCAGTGAAAAGCCAGACTTTTGAGTGAGACAGTGTGAAAAATCTCCAGGCTGCTAGGGACAGCTGGCAATAACTTCCTCAGCTATCCAAAAGTCAGGCATATAAGCCTCTGCACGATCAGCATTGATCAGCACTGAGAACTGGGGCACATCCAGAGCAGAGTTATCGCATCCATTGTGGGCACCTATCCAGAAGGCAGCTCAGTTCCCTCTCATATGACAAGTGGACAAGACACTGAAGACATGACACCCCTCTGACTTCAGCCTCCACAGAGACGGGTTTCACCCAGAGCAGCATCTGGGACTTTCATGGCAAAGCTACTGACACTGATCTCCAATATACCTCTTTAAACCAGGGTGGACATAGGGAAGAGAAGCTGGGAGATCACTCTAGAAGGCATCCGTGTTCCTAGTTTTCCTCTTAATCAGCTCTGTGGGGCATATTACCTTTCTAGTGCAGGTGTTGTTGACGTACCAAATGAGTTGCACACCCCTGTCTGCACACACCTGCCCCGACATCTCTGCTTTCAGGAGCTGCCTGTTGCTCTCAACTTACCAAGTTGACCCACATGTTTATCTAGAGGTTTATCTTAGAGCTGTCTGCTGTGCTCCCTTCCAGGCTGGGCTACCCATACTCAACATCAGGCAGCCAGGAAGAACTGTGCTTGGGGCTAGAGGAAAGACAAACGAGTTATCACACTGCAACGCAGGGTATGCCTTTGCAGCTGTCAATGGTTATTACAGTAGAAGAGGGAAATGTCCTTCTTTCTCTGAAACCAAGATTTGGCCTCAGCTTTCCTTCCTGTTGTGACCTCCTCTGCAGCAGTGAAAATTCAATGATCTTGATTCCCTCTGCTGCCACAACTGCCTTTTTACTTCCAGAATACCCACCAAAGTAAAAAAAATATCCGAGTACTATACCTTACAAAACTCCTGAGGGAGCACAGCCCTGCTGAGATACAAAAGCCCAGCCTTGTCCTCAGAAGTGCAGCACTTATCTCAAATGAAATGTTCAAGAATGGACTCTAAGTTCTTCCAGAGACAAATCTGACAGTTTTCTCACTGAGAAATACTTTTCTTTACACCTGGTATTTGATGTCTGTTTAAATTAGGAATTTCTATGAGGTCTTGATCATTTACCTATGTGACAAGCAGATAAAACACATGATAAACTGAAGTCACATAAAACCCATAGTATCTACTTCAAGATGTCAAACTGTTCTTGTGCAAAAAGCTCAAAGTGATGAAACTTGCTTCTTCAATGCCAAGTCTGGAAAGTCCCGGTGAAATCACTGCACCCTGGATAGTACATAAATGGGTTCACTCAGCAGGACTTTAAGTTCTGTTCTCACCCAAAAATCTCAGAAGGGTTGTACTGTAGTTCATTTTCCTGGCCTTCAAAAATGCCTCTAGCTTTTTCTCCCATAACAGTCTCCTTTGTTCAAATTTTTTTTGCCACCACAGAAATCTCATTACAAAAACAGGAAAACTTCATGAATCAATGCTGCAGTTATAATAGGTCTAACAACCCACTCGAAACAAATGTGTGACAATTAAAACTGTCATTGTTTTATATAGAATTCTGATGTTTTTATTTAAACACAAATATTTCTATTTAGACTGAAAAAGTATTAATATAGGAAACTGCAGTTGGAGACTATGGAGAGTACTCCCACAAATATATATGCTACTTTCTGACTATCATTTTCTCTCACTTCTAAAATTCCCATCACTGCAGTAACTGAGCAGCCTGAAGTCCAGATCATATTTGGTTTCATTTCAGAAGTGCTAAAGAGATTAAACATCTTGCAGATTAGATGATATTGCATGATCTGCCCTATACATAATCATAAAAAACCTTGAGCTCAGCTTCCCATTAATTGTGCATTGATTCACTTTAAACAGGCTCTAGGTACAGGCTGAGATGTATTAATAATATTTTATTGTATTTTAACTCACTTCTGCTCTTATTAACTTGTTAATTTGTTTTAATGAATTATTTAGTTTTTCTCATAAGATTTATTAATGTGACAGACCATACTTTCACCTGAAGTTTTATATCTCTGGCTGAGACGAAATACCAAGGAAAAAAAGCAGAAAGGATTTTTGTAGAGTATCTTTGTTCTAGTTGTACTATGTTTTGTAATTTATTATTATAATTTTGTTGCCTTACTCTCCACAAGTAAATTAACCAATGAGTGCCTAAGGACATGTAGCACATGTTCAGAGTTTGTGGCATAGGAGTGGATAAACAAAGATGGCAATATCAGCTAATAGAACATCACATCCCACAAGGGGGGTTAATTTCTTTTCTTTGTACAGCTCCAATAAGAAATGCTAACCCTTTAGAGGAAGAAACATTTGTGCCCATGAGGTTTAGGCTAACAGGACAAAGGCTGTCTGGTTGCAACTACTTTTTCCCAATCAGCTTGCAGCTGGGTGCAAAATCATGCTGTTTGGCAGTTCTCTTGCCTTCATCTGACCTTCAAGATCATCTGGAGAGTCACCTCTTCAGCATCAAAAATCACAACAGACTTGGGCAGAATTGGCATGTGAAACCTGTGCTAGCAGCTCAAAAAAGAATAAGAAAATTAGTGAAGCAGTGATTATTTCCCTGCAGTTGAAATAGATCCTTTCCTTAAACAGAAGGCTTTCAATGCCCCACATTTGGTAGAATTGAAGACAAATATGCAAACATTAGAAGTTTTAGCAGCATTACCTTTAGAATGAAAAATCTGCCATTGTCATTACACTCAAATCAGAATATTTTAATCAGTGCTCTTCTTGTGACACTTGGGCTCCGATCATCTTATATCCTTTATCATTTAACTGCTTTTTCCCATTGCAAAATCAAAATGTCTGCGTGAATCTACTTGGATCAATGCAGACCCTGAGCACTAGGTACACTGTCTTTCCAATCAAGCACAAACCAGCTCATACCCTAATGCTCACAAGTTGTGGTCATTCATCTAGGATCAAAGATTTGTTAAATTTAAGAAAAAAAAATTTGTTCAAGTAATTTATTACCCAATTTCTCTTGATTTAAAGATGCTGAGAAACAAAACTTCCCTGGCCTCTTTACTTCACATTTAATCACCCTCTGTTTTGAGAACCTGCACTTTACTTCCTGTGTGAATTTCTGTGGTTTCAACTTCCAGACATCAGTTCTAGTTTAGAGCCCCTCAGTGCCCAGTAGTTTTTCCCTCTCAAGGTCCTTGTACTCATACACCACAGCACAACTATGTGACTCTCTTCACTGCTCTTTTTCGTTCTTCCAAATTCCCTTTACCATGTGAACACAAGGTCTGCGGGTAGCACACCAGTATTGGTCTCACCAAGGCTTTCACAAAACAACTATTCCTTCCCTGCTCTTACCTTCATAGACCTAGAGAGTCCCAAAGGGTGTTTGTTTTCAGCTCCTTTTCTGAGTCCTCTCTGTCTCCTCTGCTATGCCCTGTGGACCACCTCCCATGTCCCTCACTTTCAGCTTGTTTATCATGGAAATGCTTTTTGTTTAAATGGTCCCATTCTTCCAAGGTATTTTGATCACTGTGTGATTGTCCCCACTTCTGCTTATCACTTAGATCTGTCTGCAAATTTTGCCAACACTGAGGTTGCAATTCCAGACCCCTGCAGAAAATGTTACAGAGTATTTTCTTTAATGTCCTCTAGTTTTCTTTCCCCTGTTGTTCACAAGCCACTGAATTTGTGTGTTTACACCCTTCTCTTTTGTAATGTCTGTGATACAGCTTTTTTTGGAGTGATGCAACCCACACTTTGTATTTGAAATTGTGCTTCTCCTTCAGCTTTTCCTGGATAACAGGCTTCAGGCTTTCTGTGATCCAGGAACCTTTTCTGTCTTTTGGCAAAAGAACACATCTACAGCAGATCCAGAACTTGTTCGTTCTGCTACATGGTGATTCTTTTCACCTAGGTGGAAAAAATCAGCCGTAAAATCCCTCTCAAAACTTTTCTTCACCCATGCAATGTGTCAGTGATGAGGTCTCCTTACACAGCTGTACCACCAAGAATGGATCGTTCTGTTGGAGGTATCAAATTTTGGGTTTGATCAAGAGTTCAAGCCCTGGGTTCTTCACAGGAAACTGTATAGCTGGAGGCAGAGGAAGGACGCAGCAAGGTAACACTTGTGCATGGCTTGGGCAAAGCAAGCCCCCATCAAGCCCACATCTGCTCCATGAAGGCCATGCAGACATACCCCAGGGCACAGTCAGCAAAGCAGTCTCATGTGGCCTCCCCCTCCCTTCCAGCATATGCTGAGACAGCCAAGGAGAAATCCAGACTTTATGCACTTAAACAAATGGGAAAAAATTAAGCAGAGATGTGCCTGGCAGACCTTTAACTGTAGCAAAGGTCTATATGGAAGCACTTTTCTCTAGGGAGTGAAAAGGGCAGGGACTGCCAGAGGAATGTCCTGACTACTGTAGCTCCTGTGTGGGAGTTGCAGCATTCCAGCCAACATAGGCAGTAGGCAGTTCTGGAGATGAGTCGGAGATAGAGCTTCATTCCAGGAACCCTATCAGCAGGGCTTTACCTCCTGAGCCTACATCTCACAGCCCTGTGCAGCGGCCCACTGTTTGGCTGAGATAGGTGGAAAGCTGTTTCCTCCTTCCTCTACCCCTTTCCCTCTACCCTTGTTAAAGTCAATGAGGAATTCTTTGTGCTGATTTTTAAGCAAACTGAAATAAACAAATGCAGTTGGATGTCATTTGCCTACCTTCAGACAAATTTCAGACAGAAGTTTATGCATTCAAAAAATATAGATAGCAATCTTGACTTTTTTTGTTGTTGGTTGGATTGCGAAAGTATTAAGAAGCAAAGGTGCCCTGGAACTAATTTCTATTGTATTCTCCAGATAGCTTGCTCAGTAGCATAAATCCTATTATGCTTGATGACCTCAGATGGTTCCTTTTGAGTGGTGGTGCACTTTTGAGGAGCATTAGCAATGTTTGTCCACGTCTCTATAATTACCCTACTGAATAAACAATCTTCTTTCCTCCCTTCCCCCAAGTGTGACTGCTTCATCAGCACTTCCCTGGCTGTGCATGAAACATGGCCATGCTAGACAATGAACCCTCTGTTTTCCACAGCTGTACTTGCACCAGTAAAACTCTATGTACCATTCTGAGACTAAAAGCTCCAACCCCTCGCCCAGTTCTCCTTGTGTGCATGCAAAAGATCCTCAGAAAAAAACCTGACTTATTCAGCTACAGTGAGACTTCATTAGCCCTTTAATCGATGAAAAGAAAGTCACTGGACTATGTGCCATAGCTGCCATCCTAGAGAGTGTTGCCAGGCCCAGCTTCCAAAAGGGAGACAGGTAGCTGAGGCTAAAAACAGTACGTGATATTATTAATGTCATGTGATAAGCACTCAAGGGGGACTTGTCACCTGCTGCGAAAAAGTCCCTTGAAGCCTCATTAACTGTGGCCAATGCAGTGGAAATTCCTGTGTGTGCCTCTCTTGGAAAGATGCTGATGAAGAGATAAAAGAATTATCTCTGGGCTTATTTTCTCTCTCCCTCCCTCTTGTTATCCTTTTTAAGTTCATAGATCTCAGACTTGCTGGTGGTAAAAGAATCCACTGAGAATGAAGATGCCATTAAAAGAGGAGAGCTGAAAGCGGGAAGATCAACATTCAGCTCTTACAAGAGATTCTAATACAATTATATGAAAATTTCAATGCTAAAGACATCTTTCATTTTGGTTTATTTATCCACCTGAAGCAGGCTCTTACCAAAATCTCTTTTGCATAATTTGCCCAAAGTATGACAAAACCAGGACTCACCTCTGGGAAGAAAGTCCAGAAAGGAAAGAAAAATTTACTGCTAAACTTTCCCAAGCAAACCTCCACTCAGATGAAAGGTGTTGAGACTTTGATTTTTAAGACCTACTATGAAAGACACACGAACTCTGTCAGCTTCCAACTCTTCAGCTCATTTGCCTTGAAAAGCCATGGGGCTAAGCCAGCTCTGTTGGGCTGTGAGCTGCACATGGGTTTAACACCTACGTTAGTGCTCTCCATCTGTCACTATGTGTAATTGTACTTCCCTACTGCTGTTTGCAGAGTGTGGGACTACCATGCAGAGCTACAGCTCTCTTCTAATTAAAGTACTTGGATTTAATCAAGGTTACAGCAGCTTGAGGATGACAGGCTGCCCATAGAATAGACAACATCATAAACCATCTTAACTAACTGAATACATAGATAAAGAGGAGAGAAAGGAAGGAGTGCTTTTGTTCCTTCCCCTTGCTCTTCTGCGTTCCAGCTGCCAGGGCTGAGGGCCAGCACTTGCTTTTGCAGGCAGCCGAAACTGCAGGCTGTGTGTGTGCTTTCTTTCATATCAGAGCTGTGGAGCTCTGCTGCTGGACAGACTATGCTGAATGGCATCATGGGGGAGGACATCCCTAGGACTACCCTTCCAGCTGACCCCACCACTGGAGGAGGCTGGAAGGCAGAAGTGGGAAGAGGCTGGAGGAGGAAGATGTGAGCCAGGAGTCCTGCAACCCTGTGTCTGCCAGAGTATTATGTGCCAAGCTTTCTAATGCCTCTAATGCCAGATTTTTCCCATCTGTAAATGTTTTTTGCCATTGTCTAGCTGATTTTTGAGTGACACTTGAAGATTTCATACTAGGTCATGGATTCTACAAACAGCTGTGCCTGTCAAAGACCATCATTCCTAATTGGGGGTTACCATGCCCCTACCAGAAAGCATTGTCACCTCAGTTCTGCCAAGAAAAGGGCACACAAGCCTTTCCTCATCTGCTTCAAGCCAGACAGTTAGAAAACCCAGATGCCTGGCCCTGGAGCTCTCACTGGATCATATCTTCTGGCAGGAGTAATAACTTCCAGCAACTAGGACAAGAACAACTTCAGCCAGTGCTGTTTGATGTATAAAGAACATGCACTTGTAGCTGCACTCTGCAGCACCAACAGCAGATTGGTGCTTGAACGTATGTTGTTCCCTAACCACGTCCTTCAACTGCGCTTCTGATACATACTCACATCCCTACATCCTGTGGGCATCTCAGAACCTCTGTAGCTACAACAAGAATGGAGATGTCTAGGTTTGGCATTGCTTCTGTTGGTTTTAGTTTTATGGCTCTGGAAAAGGGATGCCAAGCCCTTAATGTGGACAGTCATAAAAAACATGCAACCATTTGTACTCATAGTCATCAGGTTTTGGATTCAGATTTTATCCTTTTCCCGAGCTAGGCAAAATCAAGCCTAATCACCTAGGTTAGAATTCCCAACTGAAATGACAAAGTCATCAGTGGGCACAGGCATGGTTCCCTACTGGAAGTCAGCTTGCCTGAAAGCTGTGTTTGTGTTACTGCAGCGTCATGCTTGAGCTTGCAGTACCACCGTATCAGGTACCACACTCCTCTGTTGATCTGAACCGATTTCTTAACAGTTTATGGGCTGTTTCAAAGTTCAAATCTTAAAGGCACAAAAAGTATCTAGAATTTCTTTGGGCAGGGTGATGCTATTTGCTATTCGTTGACATTTGATTGTCTGGTTGCTACAGAAGTTTGTGTCAAAATACACTACAGGGTGCTTGACAAAAGAGAGTCACCACGTAACAGAAGCCAAAACAGCTGCAACATGGCATGAAACTATGGGTGAGTGGGTGTATCTTCAGTTTTGCCTCTTTCAGAGGCTCAGATATTTAATCTGTTATAAGATACAGTTAACATACATTTAGGGTTCACTGACTGGAATCCTGTCCCAACTGGATCATGGCACTCCTTTTCTAACAGCTTGGCAGAAAAGGAACAGGTTCTTTCCACAGCTGGAACTGAGCTTGGATAGAGGATTCAGCAAGTGGTGAGAGACAATTCAGTGACCCTTATCCTTCAGGGTTCCTTCATCTGGGAATGAGAGAGGAGGCTGAATTCCCTTGGAGAGAGAAAAGCAGAGAACTAGAGACTCCATGATACGTCCTACGGCCCTGCCCCTTGTTCTCATCTGTCCTGGGCAGGGCGAGATTTAGGTTTGTGTGCCAGCTGGAGAAAAACCCTGCTTTAGGGCTGGCTGTGTGTAACTGTGTAGCACTGAAGCTATCACTGCAGGTAGTCCCTGTAAAAGTAAAACTCTCTGAATGATCCCTGCATAATTGTAAGGTATTTGAACAAACCCTCTTTTTTTTTTTTTTTAATGTGGAAGTCCAAGCTATTTGTGCCTATTCTCACTTACCCAGAGCTTGCTGGGACACCAAGCCTGAGGAATTTAAAAGCACTGCTGCAAAGTATTGTTCCTCATTAAATTCTGTCCTTCTACACCCACATCCCCTCACCTCACAGTATTAGGTGCCACTGCTACCTTGCAGCAGAAAGCCATCAGCTCCGAGAAGTGATGATAGCCTATTTCGGGACTGCAGCACTGCTGTGAACAAGGTGCTCAAGTATGATACATTATCCCTCCAAGGCTGAAAGTACCACCTCTGCGATGCTCCTAAACTCTGAGCTAGGTGAGGTTAACACCACAGCCCAGGTTTCTCATGTGATAGAACATAATGCTTCTAACCAAAAAATCAAGACTGTTTATACATACAGGACACTGGAGCTTAATACCTTTTGCACTGCTCTGTGCACAATTTATAAGATATCCCATGTGGGCAGAACAGCTTGTTGCTCAGAATACATTCCAATAACTTTTACACATATGGCAGAATTTGTTTAATTAGCAATAGCTAGTGGAAGCCCCACTATGAAAGCCCCACTATTAATTTTGTAAATTAATAACCACGAGACCAAAGGCTGTCCTATAAACCAGCAAAGGATACTTCACCAGACATTAGATTTATTTCCTTGACAGATGTAGTACAGTTTTATACTACAGTGTGCTAGTATAGTAGATCACTACAGAACAGTCTATGCTGTAGTATAGTTTTACTATGTAATTTACCACAGTCATTTTGGTAAACTCTGGTGTAAACTTTTAATAGTTTAATATATTTATGACAAAATAAATTTGCTAATAAAAACCCAAACACCTAAATGGAGTTCTGCCACTGCATTTCCTACAGAGCCAGATTACAAAATAAAGGGATGCCTGTCACCACCTGGGCAATAAAGGACAGATTTATTTTAAACCAGGTGTTTCTACCCTGTCACACTAATGACCTGTATCATAGCTCGTGCCATTGAGATGTTTAAATAAAGGGGTAAGTAGGTACTTCTATGACAGCAACCATTTCTCTCTGAATCTGCACTTATAAAATTGTAGGCACCTGAAATATGATTATTCTAAGTCTTCACTTGAACTCAAAATTCACACACACACTCAGCCAAGATGAATCTTCCTCCAAGCAGAATACACTTGCTAGTCCTATCATAGAGCAACACTGCACAAAACTGCTGGGAACAAACTGAAGAGTGCTTTATCCAGTTGCAACTGCCTGGGGTCAATGAAGAAGGTATTAGTTTTATTTTTAGCTTGCTTTTATAGCCTGATTGCGTTTTTCGTAAAATAATCCAGTAGAGGTTGTCCTCTCTGTTGCTTTGGGTTTCTTTTTAATCGTCAAGTTTGCCACATTACTAATTAACAAGCTCTTAATAAATCACTGATTGTTTAATGGGAATCAGAAGAAGAAAACACTGGCATCCCTTGACTAAATTTTTTCATAGTTTTTTAATAAAAACTCTAGGATATTCGTCACTGAAGCATCCCAGCATCTCTCAAAAAATGAAGAATTTGGTTCACACAGTGCCAATGGGAAGTGGAAGATTGACATAAAAAGAGGCTGAAAAGTAGGGAGCAGAGCAAAGGTCAATTAAAAATTGGCTTCCAGTCTCAAAACAAATGGGTAGCATCAATGTCAAGGCAGAGAAGGCGGTTTGTCAGTTAGTCTTACCTTACGTTTTGCATTTCCTCTACAGACCTGAGCTTGGTTTTTAGTTTAGATTGGAAGACTGTAGAAAAAGGAACAGGCTACAGATGAAAACTGAGAGCCAAACTTGCTTGCAGTTTGGCTTTTGATATCAGATACCAAACTTGTATTTTCTTTTGTGTGAAGCTGGAGTCCTTGCTTGGAAAAATCTGTGCCATGATATTTTTAGTAATGTCAACAGTAAAGGTTCAGTAATTACGAATCAGATTTTGAGAAATCATAAGTTTAGTGTAAAAATTATAGCAATGCGTTTAAAGAACTACTCTTTTTCATTTTTGCATTCATCTTTTTTTCTCTCTAACGGCATTGAACTATTTGCTTTGCAAGACTGACGGCCAAAACACTGTGCAAATTGCAAGGCGAAAACTCCCACTGGGAAATTCTGTACCTTTATGTACAAATATTTCAGCCACGCACCTACCTGTCTTTACAGTGTGTAAAACACACCTAATCTTGGTCTTAAAATGGTAATCTTGTCTCTGTTAGTTTCCTTTCAGATAGGACCTTACGGTTGGGAACTTTTAATTCCTCTCTTCAGCCACTTTTTTACTACAACAATAAGTCTTTTGATCAGAAATTAGAATACTGGAGCTGGATGAGAGTGTATGCAAATTCAGTAAAAGCCTTTTGCCCAGTTGATTCAATCTTCCCTTTAATCCCCATGATGATCTGCAGTAATGGATAAAAATTCTGAGTAGGAGAAAGAAAGGGAAAAAAACAAACCAACCCTCAGGAAGCAATTTTGATTGCTGTGAGGAAGCACTGGAGGCTTTTGGCTCCAGGGAACTCTCCCCAGTTCACTGGAGGCTTTCAGATACCATGGTGATGGGGGACTTTATGAATAACGAGATAGATAAATGGTAAGTGCTTTTGATCTCTCCTAGCCTGTATTTCATCCTGTCAGCTGGAGTAGAGGCTATTCAAATCTGTCATCTGTAGGAGGTCAGCCAGGAGAGAGAAAATGTCTTCATTACCGCCTTCTGTTCAGCCAGGCCTCCCAGCTGACCTCGGTGCCCAGGCCTGTCAGTCAAGTGAGGCAAATTTTCCAACCAAGGGAAGACGTCGCTGTGCCAGATTTTTATCCCTGGCGTAAGAGCTCAGAGGCAGCAGCATAAGGCCAAGGAAGACTTAGCTTGCATTGCAACATCTCCCCCAAGACTGCCCTGGGATTCATGAGAAAGGTCCCTGGTGGGGTACCTGCAGGGAACCTGAACCCATTTTTCTCAGCACTGTTTTCAGTGGGAGGTACCGAAGGCAGGCACAAACTGAGCTACTATAGAAGACAGAGTAACTCTGGAGTTAGAAATGCCTAAATATTGATTGCATTTTCTGCCCTGAGTCTCCTCAATCAGTGAGTCCCCTCCCACAGGTTTGATATAAGTTTCAGGCAAAGGAGCTTGAGTTCACTTTAACTTACATTTCAGGCTGTAAATCGAATTTCTTGTATTTAAAGATCCTCCTGACTTTTGTGGCACTCTCAGGAAGGAAGCCAGGACAGGTTATAATGATGCAGAGCCCTGTCTAATGGGGAAGGAAGATCTCAGCTGTTTAGGAGAGAGAAGGAGGTCACATTTTTGCAAGAGGATGCATAAAAATTGAAATAGGAATTCCAATCCCATTATTTAGTAATGGGATTTGTAAACCTCATGTTCGCAGGCTGAGATAAACAATATATGCTTCCCGAATCCCTCTTGGAAGAAGAACTCCTTGCAGCATAGCTAAATTACACAGTAAGTTATCATTTACAAAGAACAAAAATAGGAAAAGGAGTCAGTGAAATTAATTTATGTCTAAAGGATTTCTCACTTTTTGGATTGAAGGGCAGGCAAGCAGCCTTCTCCAAATCCACACTTGTAGTGGAGATGGTTTTATTGTGTTAGATCATTTCCAGAAAGCACTATAAAAATGTTCCCTTTACTCAAGCCAGCCAGGTTTTAATAGTATCAAAGCAAAATATAGTCTGCTATTAGCATGAAATAACATTAGCATAAATAGAAAACAGTAAGGACACTTGAAAAAATTCCACATAAATGGCCTGCTCATTTCACTAGACATCACTGTAGCTGAGAAACTGTGAAATTTCCATAATAATCGAGTGCAGAGAAAAACAAACAACAATTTTATTGATAGGGAAATTACATCCTGTTGCTGAGTATAAAACTACAGTTCTGTTCAATGGCCCTTTAACAGCATTGAAAGTATATATTAATTTGCAAGTGTAAATGAAATGTAAATAAAACATTCAGTTCAGTCTGTCCACAGAAACCTCCTGACAGTATTTCAGTGCAGGAACCCAGGAGACATATATTTGGATTCCATATCCTAGACCCTGAGCTAGCGGCATCTGATACCTTTGTGGAAAAGATTTACTGAGCTGCTGTGTGGTGATATACTTGTGACAAAAGGCACAGTACCAACTGGTCTGTGAGACATTACTGGCTTTGGGGGAAAAGGGCTCCTTTGGGTTTTTTGCTTGCTTCCTTTTAAAAAGAGGATCCTTCAATACTTTGCAGCAATAATCCCAGATATTGCAGTTTGAAGTTATACTGCTGCAGTGCTTAGGACTGCTGCAGCAGAGCTTTTCTGTGCCATAGGATTGTATTTCCAAGGGAAGCAAAGTGCTTTTTTTACCATCTGAGTAACAGTAAAGAAAGCAGATATAGAAAATGAGTCCAGCCGGGAAGGGCCATATCAGTTGTTGCTACACAGACCCAGAGCTGGCAGCGAGGGGATGGGGCTCTGGCTGCCCCTCAGCCCCTGCCTCCTTCAGGGCTGGTACAGGCAGGGTGAAGGCCCACAGACCTGCTTCATTTTCTGAACAAGCATCTTCCCAGGTGAACTTCAGTGGCAGTAACCATGAAGCTTGGAGAACCCACTGGGAGTCTGGGGCTTATGACACACAAGCTTGCTGGAGCCTCAGAGTTGCTGTGGTCCCAAACCCTGGGCTGCTGTGTTTCCATAGAGCCAGGCTGTAGCAGATGGGACCCTCCACCCATCACAACAGTCCTGGTAGCAGCAGATTCCTTCCTTCTGCCTGTAAACATGCCTAGGCACTGAAGACCACTCTCCCCATCACTTCCTGCACCCATAAACACTGCTGCAAAGTAGGTCTGAAGAACTACCCAGTCAGCACAAGGGTGCTTTACATCCCCTGTACGCTCTGCACAGCAGTGAGTGATTTCCCCTGGGGCAGCACAATGAAGAGAAAGGCCCTAAAATTATGCCTGTAGCTGTGCTCCTGCTGGGCAGCCCCCACCAAGCCCTCCCTGGATGGCTTGTCCTCAAAACAGTGTTGGGGGAGAAAGGTTTGGGGGGGATGGGAGCAATTGTGTGGCTGCACAAAGCCTGCTGAACAGTTAATGCTTTAACCTTGCGTATAATTTATACAATAAACAAAGTCACATGTTTCTCTAATAATTTAGATGTAAGCAAATGTTGATTTATTCAGGAAGGCTACTGCCAGCAGCAAAGCCTGCAGCACTGAAATTTGAATTAAACTAGGACAGAAGCAGGCTAGTCTATAATAACATTTGTATAATTTTATTTTTGCCCTTGGCTCAGTTCATTTCCTTCTACAGTAGATGCATGAAATTGGTTCTTCAGCCACCTTTAGCTGATGTTCATTGATATCAGGGGTAGGCAGAGAAGCAAGAGAATGTAACCTTTTTAGACTTTGTGTCTGCAATCATAAGGCCATGAATTCTTAGGTCATTTATGACAATAATTTTCTTCTCTGCCTTTCCTTCCCACAGTACTCTCTGAATGGCTCCATGTCACCTGGAGTGTTGGGGCTTTTCCCCCCATTTTTTTTCCTGCATGGAGATTTCTAGAACAGAGCTTGCTAAACAGATGCAAATGTTGTGTTGTTTTTATTCTTTCATTCATGCCTGAGGGCATGAAATTGGAGTTTTCTTACTGTGCTTTCAACATGAAGGAAGGGGACTGTATGATACTTCAAAAATGATGGTGAAAAAAATATGCACTAGTACAGATATCTGGAATGGATCCCTTGGCTTCTTTTCCAACTTTGCCTTTGAGGAGGAATAAATAGGCTGGATAATGGAGAAGATGCAGAGCAGCACAGGGCAGTGGCTCTTTCAGAGGTTTCTGGTGACAGGGAAAACTCTGCTCCTGAGCCTCAGAAGTTTCCCAGTGCCAGAACACAATGATAAACTGCTTCACTTTTGTCCAGAGAACCCACAGTAGGTTTCCAAGTGAAGTCAGAGGATTCCACTCTGCAAGTGGGATCTTCTGTTCCTATTCTGGCCATTACTGGGCACTAAGCAGGCGCCATCCCACTGCAGAAGGGAAGCCTGTTTTGTTACCTGGCTGTGAGCCCACAGGTCCTCTCCAGCACAGGGCTGATGTGCCCTGGAGAGCCTGCCTGAAATGCTTCCAAGGGTGTCCACTTTTGCTGAGCCAGGAGGGACACTCTTAAGCTGAGAGGACTTTACTGGTAAAGGAGTGAAAGTAGAAAGGGGACTGGAAAAAGGGGAGGTGAGAAGAGGGAGAGAGGGCCAAGAACAGCACTTGACATCTCTGTCAATGCCACATCTTTTAACTGCAACCAGGACAAAGCAAGAGTGTTGCACAGGAATGACTTATTTTTTTCCAGACGTACACCTGGCCAGATGCAAAAGCCCACATGCCTATCACAAACTGAGGTAGTGGTGCTCTTATGCATAGCACCTATGTATGTGGTGATTTCATGGCAGTGGTTTTTGATAAAGAGTAACTTCATTTTTGCAGTCCTCCAGGTTGCAAATAAAAGCTTCTTAACAGGAGTCAAGACTAAACCAAGACCTATGGATTCAGGACAGTTTCTGGGACTCATGACCCCTCCGTGTACCCAGAGCACACAGACCCTGAAACTTGTCAGTGACACTTCCAAGACCAGCCTCATAAAAGTTTGAGCAGAAACAGCCACCTGATGTGTTATAGTAGAGGGCTGTGGCTGACTGCCAGGATGGGAAATGCCAGCCTTAAGCTCCTCCATCGAAAAAGTAACATAGTCCCTCTTCTCACCACAAAGTGACCACAAAAATGGTACCAGTCCATGCCACTCCAAACGATCTATTGCCTCAGGAGTGCAAACACTGAAACAGGGCAACTTTCTAGTCCTAAATCCTAACAGTATGTGACCTATGGATGCCTTGAATCTTATGGCCTCATCTTGCACTGTCTCACCTGGAAACTAAGGGATGTGATATATTCCCCTGCAAACAGCTTTCCCTAGCTGTGGACTACAGTGAAGGGAGCAGAGTCTCTTGTCTGTAACTGCTCTGTCCATTGAGTTCTGCCCATGGCAATACTCGTAGACCTTTGTTCCAGCCCCTGCTCTTCTTCCTCTCCCCATTTGCTGGTTATTGCAAGAAAGGGAAGGGCAAGCTGGGGGTATTTCCTTTGCCAAAGCATGTGGGAAGCAGCAGCAGACTGCAACACCACCAGCCACAGCCTTCCAGTCTGCTTCTTGGATACCACAGCCATGTGCTGCCCCTGACCTGGGGCAAAGTCATGGTTGAGCCCTTAGTTCCCTTATTATTAATTAAAACATTGGAGGAGATCCTCAGCTGGAGTAAATATTCATTGCTCCTGGCTCTCGTCCACTGGTTTCTGAAAGCACACAGAAGTAGCCACATTTATGCTGTTAACACTGAACTTGGCTCACACTTCTGCGGTCAAATAAATAAATATCACTGCATCCCGTTTAGCTCTGTTAATGCCACATTAAGAATGGCATGTGTTTTGACATAACCACCCCTTCCCCTGTTTTTTTTTAACACTATAAATGAAACATTAAAAGTCCCAATCCATCACAGTGACATCAGATCAGTGGACTGTGACTTTATGACATCAGAACAATTGATTATATGACTCTTTTATGTGTAACTTGCTATATGATGATTGCTATTCTCTCCATATATTACATCCTAACGTCTTGGAATAATCTCAAGAGATAAAAAGGAATCACTGTGAAGCAGTGAAGTACAGTAGCTACAGAATTGCCATAAAACTGTCATAAAAATTGTAGAAACAAAAATGCCTTTAAAGATGGCAATGTTCCATTATGGGTCCCTAGCTAATGGTCTGGAGTTGCCCTATTCATACCTTACTATATTTACTGCTTCTGGATATTTCTGTACCTTTCTCCCAGAAGCTTATATGGTTACCAAGAAATGCAAGGCAGTTACTCTGCGCACTGCAAGTCTATTTATCTCATTATATCACCTGTAACAAGTCAAATGATGTTTGTACCAGCTTAAATTCAATACTTCTTTTCAAAAGCCCAAAAAGGAATTAAAAAAAAAAAAAATAATAAAATGAGAAGGAAAAAGAGGTATAAGCTGTTTGTGGCCACAAAATTGCTTAAAGAAAATAGATATTCTGTAGTGCTTGTAAAGAGAGGTGTTTTTAAAATTAGATTCAAGGTACAGAATCAGTAGCTCTCTCCTGCTGAGAAGCGACATGGAAAGCTCTACCCAGAAGAAAGAGCTCTAACTGGATTTTTTACTGTAAAACCAACCACATGTGCCTGAGCCCAGTTAACATGCAAGGTGCTGTGCCACACAGCTATACGTTTTCTTGTGCTCTCCAGGTTGTCAACACAAAGTTGCTACTGTGAGCAACGAGTAAGCCAGTGCTTCTCTTTTTCAGATACAGATGTGGCCTTTGTTGCTCTGCAGGAGGATAAGCTCCAACAGGCAAAAGCTAAATGCTCTTTTTTTTATTATTTTTATTTTTTATTAATCTCAAGGCAATGTAATGTAAGCAAAAAGGTGCTACAGTCATAAGGAAGGTGTAAGTCATAGCAGAAGCCAATGCCTTGGGGTCCTGGAAGACGAGCTCTGGCAAAACTCATCCCTGCTGCTGTGGATGTGCGGTATCCCCAGCTCTCCACTCAGACTCCCTGTCCCCGGAGAAAAGCCTCATGTGCCAGTGCTCTCCCTGTCCATTTCTCTGTGCTCCCCTGGGGAACAAGGATGAATATGGACCATTGCTCCAGCCCCCACAGGAGCCATGGAGGCATGAACAGACATCTGTCTCACTACCTGTGCTTCTGCAAGGGGTGACTTCTGGCAGGGCAGAGGGGCCAGTGACCTGAGCAAGGGCTGATATCCCTGGAGCAACTGCAGCTGTTGCTGCTACACATGTGAGTGGGCACCCACAGTTCCTTCCCCAGGGTGTCTGCCTCATTAGAACAATAAAGCAGCTTCATGAAATAACATCTCTAAAATACTTTGGGATCCTTACACAGAAAGAACTGGAGGAAAGACATATTTGTAATAAAAATTTGATGGGTAGCCAGGTGTGTCAACATCCTCTAGTCACCCTCAGAAATGCTGCAGTGTAAGAAAAGCAGGACCTAGCCAGCTGGTTTTTTCCAACCCCTCCAGCATGCACACACACACATACACACACCTTGGAGCTCCAAACTGCAGCTGGACAGGCCATTTGCTGGGGGGGGCGGGAAACCACAGTCTATTGGCCCTTCAGTCAAAAATTGCCAAGCAGGAGAAGCTGCAGTGAGTTCAGTAGCCTGAAAACCAACATCCATGAGTGGTGGCACCTCTGGGAAAACGCTGGTGCTATAGTAGAAGAGGAGATTACCAGATGCTCCCAGCCTGGCTTGGTACTCACATGAAGCAGGGACCTGGAGGTAAATTACTCCATGCTTTATTTCTTCTTTCTCTGTCGCTCCCAAACAGGCATATTCTGGCAGGCAGAGAGGCAATCTAGGCTATCGTGAGATGATGAATGATTAGTACTTATTCCTCTTTGAAGGATCTACACTCTCTTTTATTGGAGTGAGAGGGGAAGAGATGTGTGGCTGGGACCTTTGCACGTGCCCTTTGCAGACTTCAGGGTGATTGCAAGGGCAGTTTATGGCACAGGATATTGACAACAAAAGAGCCCATCTTGAATACACACCCTTAACTCACTCTTAATTTATATGCAGACCAAGCAGCAACATTATTGTTCAGCTGGGGGCATATTTAATTGCTGAATGTTCTGCAGATGTCTTGCAGGCTGTATAGATAAAGGCATTTAAGTTGCTGACTTACAACAGCACATCTTTCTTCTTTTAATGTAAAAATTCCTACCTTCTTTGATGGATGTGGAATTTTTAGGACTGAAATCCTGTGCTAGTCCTTCAGAATATTTTAGCGAATGCTAGACTTCCTGACACTGTGAGGGAGCAACTAAACCCTGATGTCTTTTCACTGGGGAAAAAAATCAGCTTCATTACCGCAAAAGCAGTGCTTTCCCATGATATGAAATTAAGGAAGGTCCATTATTGTTTGTGTAAACTCAGCAGTATGACTTGTCAGGTTCTAGCCAGACGCTGAAGCGATTGCAGTTTGTTTAAGTGCAAGTAGTCTGCTCTGCGCTGAATAAGATGTACAAGGAGTCAAGAGCCTTGCCTCAAGGTGACTGCAACCCAAGGACAGTCGTGCACTTCTTGTGCCAAGGGTCCAGCACAGATCCCCTGCACTGCAACATTGTGAGGTAGCAAGCAATCCAGGCTCAGAGCTATGAACTTAAAGTTTTTGTCTATTGCAAGTTCACATCTTACACTTAAGGACTAAATACTGCATATTGTCTCTGCTTCTTTTTTTCTTTTTCTTTTTCTTTTTTTTTTTAAATCCCTCCCAGTCTTCAAGAACAATCAGATTTATAAACGATTGTCCCGTGTATTTTTTTAATGACACCTACAACATCCTTTCCGGCTTGCGCCGCAGCAGGACACCTCCATCCTAGTGACATAGGTGTCTGACAATTTGTCAGGGAGATAGCCATAAGTTAGGCAGAAAACTGGACTCCTTTAAAAAAACATAAAAGCTGGGAGGAGGCAACTTGATGTGGCATGGCTCCTGGCAACGAGGAAGCATGAGTGCATACTGAAGCTTAGAAATAGAAAGTGATGTCCTCATAAAAATATGGCTTTAGGCTGGTGTGCCACTAGAAATTCTTCTGTCAGTTTAGAATATTTAGCTCTAAGGGATCTCTACTTTCAAATGGATCTTTTGATGCAAAATAGGCTGCACAGACGGAGATAGTGTTGAAGAAGCGAGAGTTGCATTCGCTCCCAGTTATGCTTGGTAAAGTGAAGATTTTTAGATAGGTTTTTTGATCCCAAAGTATGGAGAGGGCAGGTGGGTTACCTTACCAGTGTGTTAGGTCTCCGGATTCTTCTAACTGAAAACTGTTACTGATGCCTGGGCAGCTAAATAATACTGCAAGTTTCAACAGTGCTGCTTATCAGGGGAACCTCTTTAGCCTAATTTGAAAGCTCAAAGCTCCAGGCAACTGATTTTTTTTTTGGTATTACAGGCTCTTTTGTGTGATGTTCCAGTGCAGTATATCCAATCAATGAAGCCATATCACGCATGGTACCATCATGTGGATGTTTATTCCCCCTGTGTTTTGTATTTGACTTGTTAAACTGCAAGAAGAGTTTGGGGAACAAATGGGAAAAAATAAAAAGGAAACTCCTCAGCTCTCCTCCTGCAGAAATTTAAAACTAGTGAATACACAAGCCTCAGAGCTGCAAGAGAAATGAAAAGGAGCAGAAAGTGAAAATATATACATATGTATACACATGAACAAAACATGAGCCATAGTCATGGCAATCTGGGCTCCAGTGTGCCAAACAAAAGGGGTTATTCCTCCAAGCAATCTTTGTGTCGTAAAATTTAGGACACAGCAAGGCGGGTTTATGATCACACTGCAGATTCTACTATAAAACTATGCAGTTTCAGTACAGTAAATTCCACTGGACAATTAGGGCAGTCTGGTTCGGAGGATTTTAAAATTGCATCTTCTAAAAAAAGTAATGTTAAGGATAGTCTGGTTGGAGAGAAGGGGACAAGACTAATTATCAAGATGCTCATTCTTCCTTTCTTCTGTAATTCCTTTCATACACACGCTTCATAATTTAAGCTTATTTGGGGAAATTACAAGAATTGTGAGGATTCTTTCCACACAGATTTTTTTTAACATAAATAATAATTGGCCAGATCTTCAGAAGAAATAAATCAGTCCAGACCATTTAATTTACAGTTGCTTGTGTAAATAATGTTAAATTGATTTTATTTATTAGTATGCCAAAAATAAAAGTAAAAGCAAACTCCATGATGAAAATTCATTTACAGAGGGTGCTGATGCCTGCTGAGATTTTGGCCCAGAAGAGCAGGAGCAGCTTATAAAAACTCCATCATTTTATAACCAGTTTGATTTAATTTCTTGTGAGCTACTTCACTTTGGAAAAAAGAGCTCAGCTCTACTCAAACCAATGCTTACATTAACTGCATTTTTTTCTGTGTTTACGAGATTTTACTTCCAGTCTGGTTTCTCTTGCCACTCTGAAGCAAGCCATAAATCTGCATTTCCGATGCTGTAGTCCCCGGTCGGTGAGATAACTGTGACACAGTCATTTTCTCCTTGTCTTTTCACACAATCTCTCTCAATTAAGAACTCATATTTGTATCTTAATATCTGCTACAATGGGGCTTCCTAAAAAATAAAATCATCTTACCACTATTTATACATTTCCATGGACGCAAGGTGTCTCTGGATACATACTGGCCTCAAGCTCAACTAATACCGCTGTCTGTTTCTTGCATTAGTGCCCTGCAATGTGAAACTTCGCAGTGAGTTCACAATAATTTTCTTGATTCCTGGAAGATGTCATCAGTGCAGTTGTGACAGTGAGGGATGAAGCAACACTTACACATTCACACTGAGTGTATTAATCTCATTTACAAGGGAAGTGTTATCCAAAATTAAAGGTATTGTTAACTTACGAAATAAATCACTGCTGGAGTCACCTGGGTGTAATCAGATGAGACTTCTTTTCTCTCTTAAAGGCTTCGGTGTCAGAGTAACAAATCAAAAGGCACACCAAGACATGTTGATTAAATTCATTCAAGACAAGCAAAATTTTCCTTCTTACATCTAGGTGTCTTACTCTCTGCATCTGCATGGTTCAAATCTGTTTGTCCACATTTCAGCTATTTTCAACTCATGTCATTTGTAAGCAGGAGGTAAGAAGGCAAACCTAAGGAGACAACGACTGCCATTCAGGATACTCAGTTAAACAGTGAAAAAGCAGCACTCTCCAGATAGGAAGACAGCAGAAAAGCAAAGAAATGCATGATTAGGAAACAAGGTGAGCCAGCTAACCTCCCATTCCAGTGAAGCAGAAACAGTGGAAAGGCCTGCCTAGGTCTGCAGGGAAACTGCAGTCCCCAGGAGTCCTGGAAAGTGTGCCAGCACCTGACAAAATCTGCCGGGGGCGGCAGAGCATCACCCACCTTTTGGAATACTCTCAAATCTGAAATGAAGCTCAGCACAACCAAAACTAAATAAAACTGCAAGATTTGGGCATTCACCCCGTGAATGCACAGGGCATAACCAGGCACTAAGAAACCAGAAAAAATAATAATAATAAAAAATCAACCAAAAAACCCCAGGTAGGGATTGTGTTTATATAAGCATCACAGCTAAGAGATTTATGAATCTAGGTGTGTTACAAACCCTATGCTCAAATGCTGTAGCAAGTGACATTAGGAGGAATGCTTTCCATACAGGCAAAGGTAATCTGGTACAGAATTACTCAGAGAATTCAGTACGGCAATGACAGCAAATACTTTACCTACTCCCAGCTTATTTCGCATGTTCATTCGTGACTGGTTGGGAGACCATTTTTCTGAAATATCATGCTCCAGACACACTGGATGCCCCAGCATTCCCACAAGCAAGGGTTTTCTCTTTTGCTGCTGTTTATTTTCAGTTTGTGCTGGGAGAATATAACATGCATTTCTGTCAAGTCATAAGGTAGCAAGTATGCTCAAACGAATGGCCATCCTAACAATAATGTCAGAAATAACTAATTTTTCCAAACAGCAAATTTTAATTGCCACCTTAATCTTTGTAATAACAATATGGAGGCTTTAGGCTTCAGTTTCAAGCATTTAAATGTGTGCCAAGTATCACTGCACTTAATGAGACTTAAGTCCCTGCCTAAATGTTTAGCTAGTTCAGTGATGATACAGAAACTGAGAAGTAAATGTACGCTGATTAAAATAAATGTACGCTGATTAAAATTTTGATAACAAAATTTCAGAAAATAGTGACTGAGTAAAAACTTCTGAGTCTAAAGTTTAAGAGTGCAAAGAGTGCAAGGGAATAAGCAGGCTGAAGGGCAAAATAAAACTCTTAAAACCAGTGAATGACCTTGTTGCTATTATAGAATCATATAATAGAATCATTTTAGTTGGAAAAGACCTTTAAATCATCAAGTACAACCAATAACCCAGCACTGACAAGTCCACTGCTAAACCGTGTCCCTAAGTGCCAGAGCTACACGAGATTTAAATACCTTCAAGGATGGTGACTCAACTACTTCCCTGGACAACCTGTTCCAATGCTTGGCACTACCCTTTCAGTGAAGAAATTTTTCCTAATATCAAATTTAAACCTCCCCTGGCACAACCTGCAGCCGTTTCCTCTCATCCTGTCACTTGTTACTGGGAGTGCAGACTGACCCCCCACCTCACTTCACCCTCCTTTCAGGCAGCTGTAGAGAACAATAAGGTCTCCCTTGAGCCGCCTTTTCTCCAGACACTCTCAGTTCCCTCAGCAATTAGCCATCAGACTGGTGCTCTAAACCAGCTTTGTTGCCCTTCTCTGGACACATTCCAGCACCTCAAATTCCTTCTTGTAGTGAAGGGCCCAAAACTGAGCACAACACTCAAGTACTGTGAGCCGTCTCTCAAAGGAGAAGCTGATTGGCATCTCCAGGCGAAAAAGAAAAAGTAAAAAGCAATCAAAAACCATTACACTGCAGAATCCAGCAAGTCAAATTAAGAAAACACCCTTTGAAAAGATGAAATAGTTATCAGGAAACAGGTCACATCCCATACTGGAGATCCCATTGCGTACAGGGATGGCCTGCCATCTGTAGTCACCCAGAAATACCCAATGACTGAGCAGCGTGATGGGCACCTGGACCTCAAGGCAGCCTTCAGGCAGTCTGTGATCCAAGTCAGCAATTTAAGAGTGTGGTGCATACATATCTTCCTGCAGTTCTCTCCACAGTCTGTCCAGCAATCTTCCTGATTTTCTCAGTTTTCTTTAAAAAATAAATTATTTTAGGAAACTCAGATGGACAAAGCCATTCTGAATAGAGCACTGATTGTATAGTTCATAATTTTAAAATTAGGAAATGCAGAAGCAAGGGGTTTATGCATACCTTTGACTCTGCTGCTCACGGATAGATGTGTGTTTATATACACATACAGATATATACAGAAGAGTATTCAGTACTACTGCTCCTGTAAAGGAGTTCTTGGAAAGACAAATAATGTTTAAAACCTCAAAAAAAGGTAACATAACATATATGCTTCCAGTATTAAAAGTAATATGAGATTTCAGCATGTTTGTTCTCACAAGCTTACACTTCGGATCTGTAATATGAGCCCCACAGTAAAATTAATTTAGAGATCAAAATAGAAATGAGAAGTACAAACCTGGGGTATTTAAATCTATAGGAGCATTGTTATTGACTTCAGTTTGACAAGGAGTACAGTTGTCAGGAAACTTATTTTTTCTTGGGGTATACAAACCACTGAAGTACAACAAGTAACTCTGAAAAATCCGGAAGGATGGTGTGTGGTACACATCTATTTGTAAATTCCTCATTCCCTGAAGTGCTATGATACAAAAAAGCCAAGAATTCATTACAAGGAAGTTTGCAACTTAAATCTTTCGGTTAGTAAAGTTTTGCAACAAAGTTAGTTAAGAATAGAAGATTTAAAACACATACATAAAAAGAAATCCTGCAGCTGTATAGCTAAGACTATAGAGGGAAGTTATTGTATCAACTTTATTTCAGAAAGAGATTGTGCCTTTGTGATCTTACAACATGATTACTCCCTGAAATCTGGCAAGCGTGCAAGTTCCTTTCACAAACATAAGTCATCTGCACCAATATTGTAGAGTTGAGATGATTTATTTGTATTTCCTTCAAGCTTTTGACAAGATCCCTTACTAAAAAATCCTGTAAATGCTATACAGTAGAAAAGTAGTGTTGTTCTCTGTTGTAAAAAGCAGACTGGGAGACAGGAACTCCTGAGTTCTCATTGTATTTCCTTTGATCTATATGCCCTGTTCATAATATGCCTGACACTTATTCCTTCTGTGGCTTTGGGCAAGTCATATAATCTCTCTGCCTCTTTTTCCTGTCTTGAGGGGTACTGCATGGATTAACTAGTCAATGTTTGTAAAGCAGGTGAAAGAGTATTGACCCAATTCTCCCAGGGAAGCAGGGATACTCAGCTTCTTGGGAAGTCATGACCAATAAATTCTAAGGCGTGCTACAGAAAATAAATACCAGAAGAAAAATCAACCCAGCCTTGACACAGGCTCCATCTAGTTTAGTTCAGCTTGTTCCTGAAAAAGGCTGCACACACCAACTCCCCTCCCACAACTATTAAAGGATCCCAGGATGTGCCCAGGGTTGTTTGACATCCTTCAGGTTTTGGGCGTGGCTCCTGCTGAGAAAGGAGAATGGGGTGCTCCCAAAGGGGACACTGAAACCTCTCTTCACAAGTGTTTGCACTAGGAAGCTGCAAAAGGAAAATAAACAGTGAGTGAGTGACACTTGCTGATGGTAGTCATTGTCCCATGCAGTTGAAGAGGACTATGAGAAGCCTGAGATAATTGAAAAGCATTGGTGTATCCTGAATTTAGGGATGACTGATGATCAAATGAAATTTATCTTGGATGAGTAAAGGGGAATAAACATTGGCAGGGTTTCCCTGTGACCTCATTGCTTTTACTTTGATTTAAGTTTGGCTTGAATTTGCTGCACAGTCACAACCAGTATGTTTTCATGTCTATCTCTATGATAGCATAGGGAAATAACTGAGGATCACTCCTAAGCATCAGTGTGGGTGGTTTAGCTGACCATTGAGTTCAAAAGGCAAATTGAGAACAAAATTCTTTAAAACTAAGAGAGAAATCAAAACAGACAATATTATGGCCAAGCCATTCATAAGTGGAAGAAAATCTCTACTCAAAGGCAAAGGAATATTTTCTCAGCATCTGTGACCTTTCCTGATCATTTTAGAAACTGCTTTTCTCTGTTGACCAATGTCATAAGAGTCAAAGTGGCTGCTGCTGCGTTAGCAGCATTTTCTCCTGGGGAAGAGAAGGGCGGGATACAGAGGGATAAGCCAGCTTTGCCAGTGTGAATGAATCCGCAGCAGTCATTTTTCACTTTGGAGTAGCTATTTGTGCACACAGGTGTTGTAGTTGCAGAGAGAGAAGGCTGTCAACTGCACCAGCAACTATACGAGTGACATCAAGCTACTGACTCTTTGCCAGCACTGTTTGCTACTTGTATCTGTTAGGTGTTCCTAGCACAGACGTGGCTTTGGCAGTAGTGCTTCCTTGCTGATGTGTGCTTACTTGTGAGTTGCCTCTTTTATGCCACTTTCCTTGAAGTGTCTTCGGATTAATATTTGGTGATCATCACGTTCTTTCTTTTCAAGGACCTTCACTTTACTATGTATACTCCATGGTTTTGTTGTTCACAAGAACACTGAAGACTGGGAGAAATACCACAACAAAACCCAGAACGGTCTAGCAGGAGGGACTTCTCTCAACATCTGTCTTCACTGGTCAGGATGGAAAAAGGTTGCCTGGAGGTATGTGTAGCACTATTGCCTTTGCATGAACTAGCACAGCAATTTTCAGTGACTGTGGCATGAGAGGGAGAGTTTTGCCAGATGAGTGTTTTTCCCTGGCAGACATTTTCAGCCTCTGCCTCAGGAGATGACTGTGTTTATTTTCACAGGCAGTCAACTAAAATCCTCTTTAACTTGTAGGTCTCTTCATGTCCCCCTAGAAGCTGTGACAGGACCAGCAGGGCATGGATTAAAATATCAACGAGCTTCTGGTAAGCCACCATTTTTGACCAAGAAATTAACAAATAAGGACTGTGATGAGACCGCAAGGTTCATATCCCTGACTGCTCTCATTACCCAAAAACCTACTGTTGTCTATCACTACCCAGTGTCTACAGGTTTCTTACATGAAAAAGGGTACTGGGACCTTACTAAAACATTACTGAAGAATTACCCTTATAACTGCAGCTGGGATATATATGCTAATATATGGAACCAAGAAGGAAACACATAGTACCTTAACATTTATGCACCTTTCCTCCCTTGCATAAACTCATCCATCAAGTATGACCAGAGTAGTCCAGCTCCTATAACTCCCTGCAAACCCAGGAAATGACAATGATGTAAAATCGGTATGAGGTGAAAAACTGCTGTTTTTCAGGAAGTGGCTGGGAGAAAAATATTATTGATTTAAAAGTGGATTTCTCCAAATTATTCTAAACAGAAAAGTACCACTGCTTTCCATGTATTCCAGTTTCTACAAAGAAAGAGCAAGGAGATGCTAGCAACACCAGTTTTTCAAAGCTCATGTATAGTGTTGAAAGCATAAGATAATTTCTATCACACAGAAATATAGTACAAACTATAACATACTTTTGTTTTGGAAAGGGATTGTTTCAGACAGTTGCTGCTTCTTTAGCAGAAGGTATCTCCTTCAAATATCGTTTTGACAAGATATACTTGCTCTACAATGAGTCTAGAAAATTAGTCTGATTCTAAAATCCGCAGATCATTCATTACAATCAGTATTTGTAAGTCTAAAACCTTGGAACATACTGTTTCTGAAGGGTGGATGAAGTAACAGCCCTGTTCAAATTCTGTGATCTGCCCCTCTCTTTATCCAGATCAGCTACTTGACAGTCCCACACCAATATATGCATTCCCAGACTCTGGGCTATTCAAAACATCACAAATCCAGATTTCACAGCCTGAGTTTCTCTTGAAGCTGTATTATGTATCCCTCTGAAATATTTCCTCAGTTCAAAAGGATAGTTTATTGGGTAGAAATTCATACTTCAAATAATGATCTCAGTGTATTGCCATATGATGCTATCACACATTTTCTGGAGGAGTGTGTTTAGAAATACATCTCTATTGAAAGAGAGCGCTGTAACACCAATGTCAATTTTCTAAAATCTCATGGTACGGTTGAGTAACACTTCTGAGAATGGTAGTTTTAATGTTAACAATCCAGGAGGGAAGGTTGTTGGTGTGTTTTATTATTTAACAAAACCAAATACCTCTGCTCATTGTCTCTGTGTATATAGGTGTGCTCAGGGAATAATTTTTATAGGTAGGAATGCGGAGAGATTCTGGCACCCAAAGGATGCACAAAGAGATACACAAACATAAATTTCTATGGAGCCCTGAAAGTACTGTTGTATTATAGGGCTTCTCATGAGCAGCTTTGGCTCAGGCAATAGGACCATGAAGTAAAACTGAGTGTTTTTGGACTAGATGAACTGAGAATGAAGCATATTATACTACCTCTAGAAACCATGTTTTCAGATGTAAGCTACTGAAATATAAAATGGCTAAACCAAGTTAATCAAATACGTATTTTTCTCCATACCAATCACCCTTCTCCCCCAACATACACACACATACACACCACACTTCACCCACTTTTCCTCAGTGTAGTCTTTAAATAGAATGAGTTGAGCAGTTAAATTGGAATGATCTTATAGCAATTTGTACTATCTCATGAGATATATTATCAGTTATGCCCCAAATTCTGCATGCTCTATCGGAACGCTTAGACCAGCTGAAGTTCCTTCCATATTCAACCCTGCTGGTATTTCACATGATCCAGCCCAGAAAAGCTTACTGTGACCATAAGAGTGCATTAATCCTTTTGTATTGACTAATCTGAATAAAACATCTGGCTTGGCGTGAGAAGGGAGGTTTCTAATGTGCACTGGGGAAATCCAGTCAAAATAAAAGGTAGTAGGAGCAGAGATAAACTCTGACTTACCTCTGCCCTCACTGGTTGTACAGAAGGGGTCCTTTCTCACCTATTTTGCAGCAAAGGCAGGTTTTCTGTACAGAAATGTCTGAAGGCAGGAAACAAAGCCAGTTTGGTACTATTCTGTTGTGCCCCCCGGGAAGCCTCTGCAATCACCAAGCAAGCAGAAGAGCTACTTCTCAGGGGAAAGAGTAACTGTGGAGGGAAGAGAAAAGCAGAGAACATCAGAGAAATGCAGAGAATTTCCCAAAGTTCATTATAAATGCATATACACATAGGAGGCAATGACACCAGAGTTCACATTTTCATTCCTACACGCTCAAAGCCAATATTCTAACCTTTTTTGACCTATCCACAAGTGTCATGATTTGTTAGAGATCTTAGCATCTCTAGCTCCCATTGCTGGCAGAGGGATTTAGGAGTGCTGAAGGCTTCTGAAAGACACCCACAGAAGAGCCCCAAAAACCTGGAGAGGCTTTCTGTGAAATGGCTCTGTGATCCCTTGACTACCCATAACAGCCTGTAAGATTATCTGTAGCTTCACAAGGGAGCAAGAAACTCCCAGGAGATTTCTGTACACTAAAAATTTATGTTTCTGGAGAAGGGATTTCACTCTGGGAGTTTTCATACCAATGATAAAATTACATAAATGAGCTTCATGTCCCACTCCGGTGATGCTGTTTCTCCTTAAAATAGCTACTCAGACTCTGGTGCTACTCTCTGAGGAAGGCAACTGAATGAGCTTGGAGTACAAGAGATTTTGGTGCTGTGATGCAGATAGAGACATCACCTCTTCTTACAGTGACTGGTAGGCACAACTGTCAAAACTGGGCATCTGAGGCCAGAGCTAAGGGATGCACATGGAAATCCATCATTCCTGTTCCTGTATGCATTTGCATTGCCTAACACAGGGACAACCACACAACCAGGAATTATAGCAGGATGTGGAAATAGTTTTGTTAAGCTTTTTTTTTTCTTTTTGTTTTTTTGTTAACTAACAGCAAAAGGACCTAAGTGCAAACAGTACACAAGAACTACTTAGAAACAGGGTAAAAGCACTTGTTGCTGCCTAAGTTGCCTTCCTATAGGAGACTTGATTCCCTGTTATTCTCACAAATGCAGGAGAGATGCTGTTGCTTCGGCTACTTTGCTGTTTGGTATGGTTCACACTGTTCAGTCCATTTCACAGCTAAATAACAAAATCTATTTCTTCAAATACTGCATCAAAATGTTACTGGTAATAAAGAAAAAATACATTCTTTTTAACACTCCTTGGGGAAAACAAATCTAGAGAAACTGTGTTCATAAATCTCCCCCTTCAAATACAATGTAAAATCCTTTCTATTTTTCTAGAAGAAAAAAGAGCCACTGACAAAATATCTAATGGGGGCAAGTGTTGCTAGCTTTTTATTTCCACACTGAGATGTTCTTCTTAATATTTCTGAAACAAGACTGCTGCACATATGAAGTCCATGGACTGCAGAAGGGAACTTTTAAAAGAAGATTAAACTGACAGGGGGGCCTTCCTGAGAGGAGCCCCTGTACTTGTTTCCAGAAAGGATTACAGCTAAATCAGAAATAATGCCCTTTAGCAAGTGGACACATATGATATGCAGCCGTTGGAAAACCTGCCTCTTCAAAAGCTGCAATTTTCCAAATTGTTAACATTGACAATAATATGTAAAAGCTACTATAGTTTTCTAGAGGCTAATTATGAACAGGTGATGATTTGAGGAAAAATTCAGAAGTCAAATATTGAGCTCAGTTTGAGCTCATTAAGGTTGCTATTCAGCATCAGTAAAATATTCATAATGTACAAACACGGTGTAGTTTATATAAACCTGTTTAAAAAAAGACAACTCCAAGTAAAATGGAACAGATTTTGATTTAATGTGTTCTCCTTTGTATGCAAATTACCTCCGAGCAGTTAATAAAGGTAAACGTTGCTAACTTATTTAGATATATGTGGCAGCCTGTATGGGTTATATTTATATCTTGTGAACTCCATCAATGTCAAAAATACATCCCTAGATCAGAGTTTGACCACACTAGTAGTAAATTCAGGCCCGAGTTTAGGCAGAGAAGGCTGAGGATACCGCAGACTGTGAGAAGAATAAGCAAAGCCAGGGTCTCTCTCCTCTTCTGGGGAAGTACTACGGAAATGTTTACTTTGCATGTGAAAAGAGATGTAGATAGTACTTCAGTGGAGCAGTTAACACCGACTTCTTCAAGAAAACCTCCACTTTATTCGTGTGCCTGTATATTTTGGACTCCTTGTAGAGGAAAGAACCAAGCTGCAGTACTATCTTGATATGACAGTGGACAAGCGGAGGCAAAAATATCTCCCCAAAAGGGCTTACAACTACCCCAGTGGGCACTTACCTATCCCACGAACGTGATTCGAGACTTCAGCCGAGATTTTCTGACTTGGTGATGAAAGTTTTACCAAATGAGCCTTCTTGAGATAAATTTTTTTTTTTTACTTTATCAGAAAATACATCTTTTCTTATCTAGTGCTAACATCATTGATAAACTCTTTGCTACAGGTAAAAATAACAGTACAAGGATGTTTTTCACATTTTTCAAGGGTACTACGTTGCTATGTTTCTTCACCGTTCACCATAATAGCCATTTGCTAGTTTGAAATTAAAATTTGTTCCTTTACTGATTATTTTTCTCTATATTATGCAGGTTGCTAATGAGTGCCAGGCTGCTGGCATGGCTTTATTTATTTATTAGAAAGAGAAGAGCACTGAAGCATTTAAAAGTCAGATACACAAAGCCATAATTTTTTTTTTGTGGTGACACACTGTAAGACAGAAATAAAGTTAGGTCAAGATACAAGTGTACTGAACTTTGCAAACTGTTTATTTCATCTGTGTGGAAAACTGAGAATTTTCTTTACTGTGTTGGAACTGACAAACCATGAGAATCTTTACGTTGTTGAACCAGCTCTAAGTAGTTTTAAATGACTGTGCTCAAGCTGCATAACATTAGTAAGGGTTGCAATGATCCTGTTTCACACAAACCCAGTTGGGGAAGGCATATATGGTTTTCCTCTTGTGTGCTACTAGTTTTTGGAAGAATATTAAAAATAAAATGTGAAGACCAAACCACGTTGACTGTTTCTTGGGGCATGTAAGTGTGTGATTACTTAGTTTTTCCTTTTAATTTCTGTCAGCCATTCCTGGTTAATTAACCTATTTGTTCTCGTATAACAGAATGACAAAGCATTCGCAAATGGTGTGATTCCTATGTGAGAAGTCCTACCACGTTATTAGGCTTATCACTTAAACAGAAGAGGAAAGACAAAAAGAATGTATTGGGTTGGATGTGTTTTTAAGCAAGAGAATTAGTCATTCCTTAGGCTGCAGCAGCTGCCTTGGGAGAAAAAGGCGATTGTTATATTTTGCATTACTTTCTTTAGAATACCAAAAACATACCATAAAAAGCTAATTGCAGATATTCTCTGGACACGTCTGTTTCTATTCAGGGGCTTTATTGGGCAGTTTTGGCCTCACTGCCTGGTCTTTCTCCTAAGAAATGTCAGCAAAGTCCCTGAATTAATGGACTGTGAAGTGCTTAGAAACATACCGTTTCACAAAAGTATACGGCGGGGATGTGACACTAATGGGAGGTGACCCGTGGGTTTATGACAAAATAGTCCACTCTAACAACAACAACAAATTAATACAGCTTCTATGCACAGTAGCTTTGAACAAAGCAAAATACAGTGGAGTGGGAGGCGAAGAAAAGTAGAAAAAGGAAAAACTGATCAAGAATAAGATTTGTAAATTATCTGGTTATCCCCGGGTTTATTATCTTCAGGAGAAGGAAGCTGCAAACTCCAGGGCAAAGAAAATAAAAAGACAAGGCTCCGTTGTAATTGGGTAATTGGAGAAGGAAAGTTAGTAGCATTTGGAGCAATGTTACATGAAGCTAAGTGGTAAATTCCTGGATTTGCTTACACAGATTCATTTTCTTTTAATTTTGGGGCTTAAAAAAATAATATATATATATATAAAAAACTTAAAAAATGCAGTGCAACTCCTTCAATCTTTTTGCAATTCTGCATGGTTGAACATTTGAAATGAGTTTGTGTATCACCCCCAGGCATTGATTCAGACTTGATTGGGGCAAAGCAGACTCCATGTGCTTATTTTTATACACGTCATTTGGGAAGTTATATAGCCAAGGGAACAGAAAATGTGTTGCTCCACTGCCAAATTATCCCATATCCCTCGATCAAAACGGGAGGTGATCCTAATCAACAAGTTGTGCGACCTTAGTGCAATGGCAATGTCAGGTCAACTCGGGAAAGTGAAGAGTCAGATCTAAATACAAATAAAAAGAAAGAGAGAGACAGAAAGAAAGAAAGAAACAACCAACAATCCTTATAATTATCATCATCTGCTGCTTTTCCCTCTTCTGGCAAAGAAACACTCCATCCATTTGCAGAAATCGCCCGCGGAAACGTTACATCAAAACTAATCACAACGATTAAAATCAGCTTTTCTGTGCAAGAGGAGAGTAAAAAGCAAGTTGGAGGCTGGAATGAGACTGTTTTTTCCACCAAAAAAATCCGAAAAAAAAATACACGCGAGATATATATATATATATATATCTTTCTATATGCACGTTTCGAAGGAGATCAATTTTATGCCCGTGTGATCAGTTAATTTAATTTAACTTTTATTTCGGAGATTGATTCAGACTGGAGGTAGAGACATGAGCTAATTGTATCCTGATCCTTGCCTTGAGGGGTTTCAAAGCCCTGGAGCAACTATTCTCTGTATTTTGCTCTGTCTACCTTAGCCAAGCTATTGCATTTCTCTCTGGTGTAGCGAGGAGAGCAGACCGCTGCCGGGAGAGAGAAATATCGGAAGTGTGAGTTGGGGTGGGGGGTGAAGGGGAGAACGAAANAATCTTAAAAAAAAAAAAAAAAAAAAAAAAAAAAAAAAAAAAAAAAAAAAAAAAAAAAAGGGGGGGGGGGAAAAAAAAAAAAAAAAAAGGAGAGAGAGAGAGAGAGAGGGACGCTGTCGGCTCCGATGTTCCAGGTAAGGGCTGCTCGGGATTGTTGTTGTTTGCAGCGGAGGGTGCGGAGGGACTGGGGCGCCGCTCTCGCTTCCACGCATGTGCCGGGCGCTCGCTCCCCGCGCGGGGACGCGGCGCGGCCGCCTCGCCCGCCGC
>VZRE01011284.1:167521-198974 GCA_013396775.1 Cephalopterus ornatus | reverse complement strand
GGGGGGGAAGTGAGTTTAATAGTTGAGGTTGGGATCGGCAGCGCCCCCGCGGAAGGATGCAGGCCCCGCGGGTCGGAGGCAGTTGGCGAAATTTACCCTCGCCTATTCAAAATGACTGCGGTGATTTTGGTGTATTAATTGCGCCCGAAGCACAACACAAAATGTTCTAGCACACACTAGAGGTCCCTCTCAGAGCTGTCAGACATTAGGGTGTTTTCAGGTTGGGTTGTTCTTTATTATTTATTTTTCCCCACTTGACCTGTTTGAACAAAATCGACTGTTCCTCCAAATGCCAGTGCAGCGTACGTTATTCAAATGAGGGTGAAGAAAGATGTGCGTCTTTTTTGTTTGTGCCTTTGTTTTTTGGGCATCAGAGGGTCACTTAATAAGCTGCGCTCTTAAAAAAATAATGTAAACGGGATTAATTTCATACAGTAATTTATGAGTTGTGTTTGAAATATCCTCACAGTTTGTTGTTGTTGGGGCCAAGTTCCAAATCTCATACTCGGTTTTTCTCTTGTGAATCCTGCCACAGAAGTAAACAGCATAAAACTTGAATATGGATTCCAGGCTCTGGATTGTGGTTTTTAAAAGAGAAACATGCAAGCAAGCAAAAACTAAGTATTAAGATTATAAAGAGTCAATAAAGGTCATGGAGGCGACTAAAAATGATTGATCCCCAGGAATTTCCATATCCAGACCATGTTAGGGAGCTAACTAGTCCCCCCAGTCTTCATGTATTACAAGCAATATTATCACCATTTTACGGATGGAGAAACTGAGAAATAAAAAGAAGGTCACTGACTTGCCTGAAGCCATATAGCAAATAAAAGATAGATCTGGAATCAGCTAGGACAGATTTAGATCTCTTGCTGATTTGCACTGCGGTAACCATTGATTTCAGCGGAATTCTTCTGGGTTTAAGTCAGGTTTGGACCTTATGTGTTGCTCTGTCCCTTAGAAACACTGACTTAATGTAAATTTGGTGTACACCTAATTTTTAAAAGAAATTACTGTGAAACTTTAGGAGTCTGTTGGCTTTTGATTATTCTTTTTTTCCCCCATAAAAATTTAATTTGTCACATCAGCATAGTTTCCTGGGTGGGTTTTGGTATTTCTTTTTAATTAACAATTTCCTCATGTCTAGTGCCTTGTTACTGGTTTCTGAGAAATGCATCTTACTAGATGTCTCTGAATGAAACCTTGGGTTTGGAACACCCTGAGAACAAGTGATTATGCATGAGGAAGACTTCCATTCATTGCAGATCTCAGGCAGAAATGAAAAATTGCATGAACATTGTATAGAAAAAAAGAGCCAGGCTTTCCCCCCTTTTGTAGAGAAAAGGTTCCATGGAGAAGTCTTGCTCACATAGGCTCTTTATTGGATTATGATAAGTTTATGTATGGAGAAAATGCGATGTGAAAGGAAATATTCACTGATCATAACAAATGTTTGTACATTATTCAAAGTGGGGTCTCTCACAATTAACAAAATACCAAATCTGCCAGTCACAGTCAGATAGCATTTCACATGAGACCAGCTGGAAAGGAATGATAATTTCTGCTTTCTGTATTCTAACTACTTTAGAAACATTTTCAGGATACAATAAAACAGACACAGATGCACAGATTGTGATTATGGTGCTTTACTCTTCATTTATTGATGTGTGCTGCTATATACAAACTGCCACCACTACAGCTTAATATAAAGTTCCTGCTTTTGTGTAACTAATCATTAGCTGGATTTAGTAAGGTAGTGGTACTTCAGGGAGCTGATAGCTCGTCAGTGTTGCTAACATCCCTGCAGAGAAGGTCTGACCTCACATCTTAATGTGTGGGGAAGCAGACACAGAACATGGGTGTAATTAAGACTCTTCCGCCCCCTTCAGTTTGAGTTTATATGCCTGAAATAGAAAGCATTTAGGTGGGAATTAGCCTCAGAGAGTGCATGTGGTTTGTTTAAGACCACGTACTGACTCCCTGGCTGAGCCAAGTTTTAAATGCCAGAGCTTTAGCCCTCTTTCTCATGTTCCATGCAATAAACTACTATACCTCACTTCCAAAATGTGTTCAACTCTTCGCTGGTACCAGAGAAAAAAATAATGTTGATCAGAAGCAAATTTTAGCAGAGATGCCTGCTGTTACTTATTTTGGATCCTTTTACACTGTTGCAGCAGAGCCAAGTTGGATCTTCTTCCAGGAAATAAATTTAGTTAGTTGTTTTTTTCTGACAGAAACATAATTCTTACTCTAAATGGGATCTTTTCTGTTGGTCTGTGTTGCACTTTATGTTTTCTTTTTACAGCCTGGGTAGAATTCATCTCTAGTATAGTGCCACTGACTTCTGTGTTGTTTCACAAAGAATTAATTTGCCTTTCTGTGTTAAAATACAGATTTCTGTTTTCCCACTTTCCACAATTCTTTTCTTCGATTTTTTTTTTTTAAGAAAAAAGTTTGATGCTAGAAGGAGACAAATATAAAATGCATTTCTTCATTTTTATTTTGTCCATCTTTTCTACTTGTGCAAGCAGAGGTATCTCTTCTTTCTCTACTTCTCTGGTAAATTAAATTGAATATATATCTTTAGAGAATGTCCATAGGTGGGAGAAGGGAGTAGCTACTATCTTCCTAGCTGATAACACCTTCAAAAAAAAATCTGAACGTATGTGCAAGCCATTAGCACATTCCACATGGATGAAGTATGTTGTAGCTTTAATAATCCTGGGTTCTCTAATGTGTATTTTAAATCATGCTTTTAATCCAGAAATCAAATAAACAACATACCATATCCAACTGAACCAAAGCTGATGCTGTAGAACGTTCAGTGGTTGTAAGCCCGTGTTTATGAAATTAATGGTTCGCCTGATAACCTTTTCCTGATAGCTCCTCTTCTCACTGCCTACCCCCACTGGCGATGGAAGTTAAGGTTTGATGTGGTTGGCAGGTTAGCACAAATGCGGCTTTGCAGGTGGTTTGTACATAGCCGAACTCTACGGGTGAGGGATACAAAGTTTAGGAGTGCTTGTTGGGGCAAAGGACGACCCATCCCGACAAATTATTTAGTGGCTTTTACTCAACTGGTCTTCCTTGCCCAGTTCTCTCATGAATAAAGAACAGTCTTAAGAAAAACAAAACAAAAAGCAACACTCCACAGCAGGGTTGCTCCAAGATGATAGGAAAATGAGTTCTGTCTCACAAGGATTAATGGCTCTTTCTGCTTCTCATTCTCAAACAAGGCCTTTACAGCTGTGGTTGTTCCCCCTCAGCCAGCATTTATGACTCAGTTCTGCCTCAGACCTCACGTTCAGTATAGGCATGTATAGGTTTTCCCTTATTTTCACTGGTGTAATTCAGGATGATCTGCAGGACAGCTAACATACAGGGCTGTAACTGGTAGTACACAGGCTTAGGCATGTGCACCCCGCTTCTGACTCTGTGACTGTGGTTGCCTCTATCAAGCAGGCGGCTGGTATGGGAACAAAACTGTCTCCTACTGCTGTAGTAGGTTTTGCCAGACCTCACCTGTCAATTTTTAGTTCTCACTGATGAACTGTGAAGCCACATTATGTTTTGGTGAGGCAGAAGTGATGGGAGGTTGTCTCAGGCAAGATATCTCCATCAAACATGAGGAAATGTTAACACTTCTGCGTAAGGCACAAGTGAAACTTAATCTAAAAGCACAGTGTGCCTCTTCGAGCATTCATCTTTGGGAAGGGTGAGGTTAAGCTGGAGCTGCAGCTAGCAGGATGATTAGGGAATGGAGAGTCTGTCTTTTAAAAGGAGATTAGAAGGGGCTCGAATGTCCACATTAGCAGTGTGTAGTCTGGAAACTGATATGACTATTCCCTATAAAGACACACAGGTAGTGAACCCCAGAGAGAAGAGAAGTTGCTATTCAAGCTAAAGGGCAATAAACGTGGATATAAACTGGGCCTGTTTAGCCAATAGTTTCTAAGAACACTTTCTGATGCATCTTCTAGAAGATTCAGCATTGAAAGTGAGACCTTAAATTTGGTAATACTCTGCTTTGCACATGTCTTTAAAACCTGGCCTACTTGGAGAATATTTACAAGAAAAGCACTGCCAGTACCTCAGTTGTAACCAACAGGCTGCAGTTGACTAAGTTTTTTCATCAGCATTTTTGTCAGTGAAGAAGAGGTTTAGCTTTTCTAAAGAAAATACACTTTTTAATATATATATAAAGAAATTGGTCAAGAAGCAATTTCCATACCTGAAAACCACTATTTATTTTGAATATTCATTAGATAGAAATTTGACAAAGACCATGTAATAGAAAATTTTTTTTAGAAAACTTATTTTTTCACAGAAAAAAATCCTCAGTCATTGTCTGTTTCTATGATCAGTGAAAATTTTGCATAAGTTTTGTCAGTGGGAGGAATTTCTGATTTGCTCTTTAGGTAGGATCCTTAATTTCTTCTCAATTCCAGCTGCAAAACTGTTTCTCTTTCTGTAGTTCTTCACTCTTTCCAAGTTAGACCTTTAATGCTTACAGGTTTCCTATGATTTATCTAGTGGCATTCACTTTATTTTCAACACACTCTATAAGAAGGAGAGGAGAGATTTAGTAAAGAAACATGAGCAAAGAGCCCTTTTCTCTTTTCCTCACCTTCTTACAAACATTAACTTAAAAACATCCTCTCCATCATCCAGTCACCCAGACAGCTTTCTGCACACTAGTATGCTTGTATGCCCAGATCATAAATCCTGGTGGAGCAGGACCATCTCTCTTGCTGCAGCAGAGCACTGCAGGTATTCAACAAGTAATTAACTCCTGCTATCAGTGTTGCCAGGGAAGCAGGGGAAAGAGAGGAGAGGAAAGGCAGACATTGAGAATAATTCCAAACAACTGTTGGAAACCAAAGTATCCGGGAGCTGCTGAGATAGAGCACTTTGCCTTAAAACATCTTTATTTCCCTCTGTGAACCGAACTTGGCTGTGGCATTAGATGGAAGAGGTGCATATCGCGGTTAACAAAGGGAGTACAAGCCCATCAGCATGATCACAAAGCTGTCAAGGGAAGGACAGAAGAGTGCTCTGATTACCAGGACCTGAAGAAAGGTCTCTAGCTAAAATACGGATGCTGGTCTCCCCAAGGTGTCCTGCTTGCTAAATAAGCCAAGAGTCATCTAGAGGTTTAGTTAAATTGCCCTAGAAGAGATTGATGGTCCATCCGGTTCAGCACAAGGGACCAGCGCTGTATAATTCAGAGATCGTTATCATTTCTGTAGCCCATTATGTACCCATTACACCAAAGCTTTTCTAAACACTGAAGAGAGATAATCCATGCGATAAGGACCACTCACTCAAGGTAAACAGACATTGCTGGCTTGTCAGCAACAAGCAAATTTGACACCATTTGGCTATAGCAGCCTGTTCTTCTCTAAGTGGTATGGCAAGAAAGGGGTTAGAAAGGCTTAACATCTGTATGGGAGGGGGCCTATGGTGATGTCAAGGCAGCTGCCCCAGCTGGTGGGGGAAGGCATAAAGACCATTACAAGAGGAAATGAGGAAAGGGCTGACTAGATTGTCAGAGGACAATTTAAACCCTGATTATCAAAGGGAGCTCAGAGATGCAAAGAAGTTACAGAAAGCCTTGAAGGCTGGTGAAAGTCCAGTGGAGTGACTCAAAGAGAGTCAAAAGGGAGAGCTGGGCAATTAGGGCTCCATTCGGTGTAAACAAACAAAAGGATTTGCCCTAGACATCCAAGAGATGGTCATTGACCAGATCAAGGTGGAATCTTATATGGATCTGCAGCTTGTCTCTGGAGAAAGAGGGAAAGGGAGAGAAAGGTGGCTACAAATGTGAGCTCAGGGACAGAAGGAGACAGTGCAACCTTACTTATTCTCCAGATTTTCCTTACAGTGGCTTCTGGTACAAAGACAGTTTGGGATTCCTGGAGGCAAAATGAGGACATGATTTTTGCCACTAACAGAAAACTGAATTTCTAAGACTGTTAATGCTGTTCCAAGGAAGAGACTTCCTGAAAAATGTGCAGGCAGGAGTATTCCTGTTTTGGGGACATAAGAGAAAGCAGTTGCAGTTTTTGCTGGACCTTCTGCACGTGAGCAGGTGAGACTTGATCAGGAATAAAAGAGCTCTTTCTCAGGGAGAAAGGTGGTTCTTTCAGGGGAAAACTGTAGCTTTGAAGAAGTATTTTCTTTAGCTCAAAATTCTATATTTGTTACTGGCAATGTACAATCTTTCCTTTCTTCCTTAACGTTCTTGAAGTATTTACATACATGTCCTACAATTGAGAATTCCACAGGTTGCTGAGAGATAAGCTGGAGAGTGATATCCTTATCCATTTATAAGCTAATGCTTTTTTAAATTCCATTAGGTGCCCTCTTGTTTCATGAAGGGCATCTGATTTCTCCTTCACACCTTCACACACATTCATTATTTTATATACCTCAATTCTCTCATTTTTACTTGTTTTCTTTCTAAATGAAATAGTTCTGGTCTTAATCTTTTTGTTTAGAAATACTCCCACATGCCTCTAATCATTTTTGTTGCCTCTGGCTATCTAGTGTAGCTATCTATCACTTCCATCATTGCGTCTCACTGGATCTTTTAAAGCTAGTTCCAAAGTCATCAGCGTGAAAGAGACTGAAGGGTGGTCTTGTGGTTAAAGTACATCACTGAGACTCCCAAATTCTGCTTCCAGATCTCTTGCCCTGTGACCTGGGGCTAATCACTTGGCTGCAGAGATCCACAATTTCCCTTTTAGTCCCAGAAAATAGTATGGGAAAGTCTCAAGCGAAGTATGAAGTGTTTCTCCATGTCTGGGTGGAAATTATTCTATATGCACAGCCACATTAAATGTAGTAGTTTTGATTGTTTTCCACAAGGCAGCTGCATATGTGTTGAAATTTGTAACTTCTCCTGAACTGATTGTATGGTGCTTGACTGTTTTCTATTTGTTACACTCCTCTGATATTAGGTTCCAAACAAATTCAATTAAGTAACTTCTCTTTGTTATTTTATGATGAACTTCTTATGGAAAGTATGAGTTTCAAATAATTTAGGCCAAACAGACACATGACTTTCATGCATCCTTGAGGACCTGGAAAGTCAGCACAGTCCTGACGAAAGTGAAAAACACAATCACATTCTGACTTTTTACACGTAGGACACAGCCTGTTCCTGGGAGGTGCTGGGAACCCCTTACACCCACTCATACTTCCCACATGTGCGATCAAGACTAAGGTATTGCTGGCTTGTCTCCAGTCTAAACGTACTAATTATCCACAACCTGTCAAAACTCTTACAAGGAACATAAGACTCGCCCATCTGGTTCCCTCCTCTGACGTTTGCAGCGAGGCCTGGCTGTTACATCTTTCTAACACCTCTATCACTCTCCAAAAGCCTGCATCAAGTCTGGGCCACCTTACTGCCTGTCTGTGTCATTTGTTACCACGTTGTTTCTGGCACACAGGAGTCTGCAGCACTCAGGCTGGATGTACGTGCTGTCATGGCCCCATGCTCCAAGGGATCGCACGAGCAAACGCCTTCCCAAATGTCATCGCTTGCTGCAAAACAGTCGTGTGTCAAGCACGGGGACAAGAGATCTTTGAGGTGTCTGAACTATAAAACCTTCTTTTTTAAAACTCCTTGTGCCACAAAAGGTGCTGGAAGAATACACTTTGATAGGATGCTGCTCTAGCAGAACAGCAAAAGTAAGCTGCTTAGGTATTTGTAGCATAAACCTAAAGAAAACTACATTCTTGTTGAAACTGCCTTTTTTTTTGTTGTTTGCTTATTATTTCCCTAGCCCTGTAGCTCCTCTTTTTGCCTTGATGTCCCTCTTTTCTTTTGTAAGCAAACAGTCAGCTACTGCTCTCACAAATCCCCCAGACAGCACTGCCTGCTCCTCTCGCTGGTGAGCTCAAGCCTTTGCACATACTCCTGCCCCGGGAAGTTCGGTGCTCTTCTGGTCTCTTTGAAAATAAGCCAGTCCTAGAAGACTGTCCTGATAACCCCAGTCAGGTCAATAGGCTTGTTTATGTGGAGAAGGATAATATATAAGGATGCTCAGGGGTGTTGGGACATCAAGAATCTTTGCAGCTTTAAAAAAGGAAAAGGGTGGTTTGGCCTTTGGTGGGGCTTGGAGTGTTTTGTTTCCCTTATGCCTCATTGCTGGCGTTTTGTCAGAGCCTTCTGCTCACCAACATTCCCATGACACATGAATACAGTCAAAGAAAAATTTTCTGTGAGAAATCAGTTGGCTTCATTAACTTTTCAAAGTTTAGAGCTGTGGTCCTCTTTGCCCTTCTCCACGGGTGGCTGGCCCTGCCAGATTCTAATTGCTTATGTGAACATTTGATAAATCTCGCTGTGGACTACATTTACTCTTTCACCCAAGCAGTCATCACACACATTTCCCTAACACTTTGAAATTATGCCTGCCAAACATTTTCTGATGTAAAGTTAAAAGTCATCTATTACAGAAGTGATTTTTCAGCCCTTGTGGGCATGGGTTTTTTTCTTTTTTTTTTTCTTGTGTAATTCAGATAGTTTCAAGCTCTTTTAAGCAGGCTGCCAAGGGTCAGTTTAAAAAAAAAATATTTTTTTTCTTTTTTTTGTGCCCTAAAAAGTACATTGGTGCTGTTATTCTCTTCTAAACACCTCCTTTTAAAGCTGAAGTCTAGTGAATGTAATGTTGCCTTACTGCCACAGCCACAGAGAGCTTAATATGAAACTGGAGATTGCTTCTTCTTCTTCTCCTGTAGAGGTGTCAGCCCTGCACTTACATTAGGAGGGACGCTTCTCCCATAGCCACAGCCAAATAGGCCCTATACTACCATGCTGAAGTCAATGACGCTCTTTTTGAAGTGACATCCAGTGTGTGTGGTGGCACTGATGCCTACTGTGCTCCTCAGACATCCTAACTGGGGATGTGGCTTGAAGGGTGCACAGCTCCCACCTGGCTGCAGCACTGACTTGCAGGGAAGGGAAGCAGGTTCTCAGCCAAAGCAGAACTGGGGTGGGACTGGATCAGGCACCCAGATTTGAAACATTCCCAGACGTCCCACTCTAAGCTGGACCTGTATGGATTTTTTGGTTGAATCTTTGCAGTCCAGTGATTTGGGGTCATTCATGGCCAGCCTCTATATGCAAACCGTTGGCTCATATTCAGAGCATTGCCTGACCCTTTCCTAATTTTTACTTTCTGTACAGATAATACTCCTCCTCTCAGTGTGTGAGCAGAAGGCAAGATGTCACTTCTTTCCTCTCCAATCCTCTGGTTTCCCCCCCTTCTCAGTGCTCTGGGCATTTTCCTTTAAATGCCTCAATTTTTCCTCTAGGTTCCAGAGCTATGCATGGTTTTTGAAACTGATTAAAGCAGTTTGTCCTACCATGGCAGGGAGATGCTAAAACAAAGCTTGTGTGTCTCTTGGTCATAAACCAGAATTTTTCTTACTCTTTTCTCAGTTTCTTGTTTAGCAAACATGGTTAAACAGGATCATGGTGTAAAAAAAGCAAAGCAACTCCTCCCTTTCTAGAGAGCATCAGCCTGACAACACATCCAGCTTTTTTCCAAAACCCTGCTAGTGCCTTTGAACTTACTGATGCATGCTCCAGCATCAAATGGTCTGACCGATCTGAAGTTGTCATTTCCCTTCAAAACGCCTTGGCAGGACCTTTGTTTGAAATTGCATTTGCCACTTGTTTCTGTCACAACTGCATTGCATGCAGTTTCCAGAAGCGTAGAGACTTGGGTCTGGGCCAGTCCTATATAAAGAAGCTAATACAAATACTCCCCCACCCTGGTGAAACACAAGAAACACAAAACATCATATAAAGCCTTCTAGGGTGGAGATAGAAATCTAATAACAAGATAACACTTAAACTGCACTGCAATTAAAATATAATCCTTTAAATTTCTTGGATTTGGAGGGAGGAGAGGGTTGGAAAGAGATACAGAGAACAGAGTCAGAATTTAAGGCATTACAATCTTTACCCTCGACATGGAACTACTTAAGCATACCCTAATTGCATCACAGAAGGTATGCATACCCTGAAACCAAAAAGGAAGCAGGAAGGCAAGAAAAAACAAACACAGTATGATGAACCAAACAGGTAACCTCCAGGAAAAGGAAATCTAGCCCTGGCTAACCCAAAAGAAAGGAACATAAACTGGCAAGGGAAAATGAAAGATGGAAAACAGTAGGACTGAGAGGAAATTTCAAATGCGAAGAGACACATCTCTATAAACAAATGAGAAATTTAAATATCTGAGAGAGAATTAGTGGATTTGCTGGATCAAAGGGGCAGTTAAAAATTACAAGATACAATTATAGAGACTATATTTTATCCTCCCATCAGTCTTTACTGATTGAAAATACATTCACTCTCTACATATTTTATTTAATTACTATGGATAGATGCCTGTCAAACATTGAGGTATCAGAAGAGAAACTGTATGATTGACATGCTAAAATAACAAACCTCCCGGAGCAGACGGCATCAATCAAGGCTGATAGCTGTTAACAAAATCATGCAAGTTTACCTTAAAAATAGACTATTCTGCTGTACCAAATCACTGGAACACAGCATGTATTTTACTTTAAAATCAAGATCATCTCAGCCAAATGAAAAAGAAAGAAGGATTGAAATAAAAGTTAGCAAGTTATAAAATCTGCTTAATGCTAAGCAAGACTGACCCAGTGACAGTGAAGCATACCTATTTTAACTTCCTGAAATAATCTTGAAGATCACAATGAAGCTGTGGGTTATGCAAAACCATTTAACATAAATTTTAAAGGAACTCTCAGAAAGTCATTGATAAGTTTTCTCAGAAGATGTTGTTAAGAAAATGTAGTAGTCATGAGGTGAGATGCAAAATTCTGCCCTAGCATCTGTTTTACAAAAGAAAGCAAGTGCTGCAGGAATGAAGAGTGAAAGGTTGGCAATGAAGGCAGTAGAATCCTTTGATGAATTGTCAGAACAATAGGTTGGGACATATAGAGATAAAACATTGTGAAAATTATCTGGCCCCTTAGTAACCGAGGGCAAGACAAGACTCTGAAATACTTGAGGACCCAAATACACTTACATATAGAGGAAAATGGCATTAATTTTGTTGCTTTGCCAGCATAGAAAGTGCCAAATATGAGTAGAAATATTTTGTGTTCTCTGAAAACATTCTCAGGTTACGAAAAACCTCTTGAAATCTCTTGTTTTCTGTGTCACGTAAGAGCAGAGCCGCAGTGGAAGGGTCAGACCGGGGTGCTCGGATGCTGCAGAGGCTCCAGGCACCACCAGGACCTGCAGGGCAGTGAGAGGGGCCTCCCATCATGCAGCCAGGCTCCTCACCCTCTGCTGGAGTGCTTCCCAGGACCGGGGAGGGGTACAAAGCCTGGCCTGCAAGGAGACAGCCTCTGACATGCATGAAGTCTCCTGGTCACGCCGTTGAACAGAAGTTAGAGTAAATACAGAAGGGACCCAAAATGCACCAAAAGAGCTGGTTTGTTTAGAGAGAAGACTGAGAATATGATAAAGGTAAATGATACAACAAATACTGTTGAGAAAAGAAATTATATCTTTTGTTTCACTCTTCCATAATATTAGGAAAATCTTTCTGTAGCAGTGTTAGTTTGTAAAAAAGAAACTGGCCTGATTCCTGGAAGACTCAGCTTTTCTAAATTTTTGCCTAGAACTGGCTGCAGCATTATTCCTCCCTATTTCCATGTATATTTCCCTGCCTTTGCAAACTGAACCAGCCAGGACAATTATCTCACAAAGATCAGAAATAGAAAAATAACATAAAGCCAGAAGGTCTAAAGCTGGTAAGAGGATACTAAATGGAAACTCCCTGATGCAGGATGAACCAGATGACCTTTAATGGTCCCTTCCAACCCAAAGTAGTCTGTGATTTGATGGTTCTGTAACTGACAGCAAATATCATTCATCTCAGCATGGGCTGGCACAGTAAGGTTCATCTGGGCTGGTCCTTGGGAGAGGGACAGGAAAGAAGGCTGTTCAAAGACAAGACTTAGTGCCTTACAAAAAAATTTGTGATCCCTTTTTAAGGGAGAACTGTACTGGACCCTTCGTATTATTTCTCTATAAAAATTACTAAATTTTGTAATCCAGAGGTTCCTTTCACTCCTCTTGTGTATTTTCCTTCCCTTACTCCTGCAGTGATCACGTTCTGCTGCAAAAAGTGTTCAGTTTGGTATGAGTCATTCGAAATCTGCCAGTCCTGGAGTGGGCAAGAAAGAAATGGAAAGGTACTTGAATAAGGAGAAATCTTAGTTTATAGAAATGAATAGGACATGATTAAAGCAGAGAATAAGTTCTTTTCATGTCACAGCAAATACAATATTTGTGGGATGTCAGGATTATGAATTTCTTGTGAATGACTGAAGTTCAAAATACTCCTATCTGTAATTTTGCAGCTAGTGGCACTTCAGAGTCCACGAGTCACCAAAGGAAATTACAGAGAAGGAAATAATTTAGAGAAGAAGCTAAAAGTTTATTATGAGACAAATCACAGCAGAGAAATGGAAGATGAATTTTGTTCCAACTTGCAGTACATGCTTTAGTCTGCAAGCTAAGGAATAATAATATGAAACCTCTCTGCCTAACTTGATCTACAAATAAAATCAATTTAATTCCTTCACCTTTCCCTGGCAGTAAAGAGTGACATTGTAGGTAAAATGGTAGGTGAATTTTAGGTGATATTGTCAGCACTGAATTTTTTTGTTACTTATCTAAAACTAAACAAAACAAAAAGGTTACATTTTATCCTTTTTAATTAGTGTCCTCAGTGGATGCTTCTGTTCCTGCTCTTAGAGAGTATTTTGTAAGAAACTGTATTTGATAGCCCAGGATTTGACTTCTGTCAAATCCTGTCTAATTATCTGTCTAATGGGACTGATAATATTGTATGTAAAATTGCTAACCTGTGAGAGTCTGTAGATGCCTTACAGAGGTGGATGTTTGTGGCCTTACACAGGCCACCAGAAAATACGTAGCATTCAGTATCTGATGAACTATCCACAAGTGCTTTTACAGAGACTCCTAGGGTAACACCTCTTGCTGTGTGTATGTGAGAAGGGGAAGGGAGGAAAGAGAAAAGCCACATCACAGTTTTCTGTTCACAAGGGCAGACTGTGTAATTGCCATAGCTCGGTGCACATCTTTAAATATATTCTTGGTATTAATGAGTTTGGCAGTCATGTCTGCCAGTCACAAAATAGCAATCTGCAAGCTGCTCCAAGAATCCCTCCCTGTGCCAGGGTTTTGTGGAGGTAGTCAGAACATCACAGGATTAAACACACTGGACAAAACCAGCTAGGTTTAGTTATGCATTGTGAGTTCCCTGTTTCCTAGACTATCTAGTACATTTGTGAATAGATGTTCTGCTGAAGGCATTAATAAGTGCTATCAACAACTTCTTCAGCCTGTAAACTGATCACAGAATAGGGTAAAACTGATTCCTAAATGGAAAGCACAGCTACATCCCAGTAGGCTGGTGAACAGAACAGCAGGAGTCACTGTCCTAAGGCAAAGAAATGAATACCAGGGTCTGTCCAGAAGTTAAAACTGAGCAGGTGGAACATTCCCTAGTCGCTCACAGGGAAGGAAATGGTTGCTTGATACACCACGCATTTGTGAATGGTGGGAAGGTTATGGCTAGGCAGATAAGCAGGTAGAAGTGCTTCTGTGCTCCATTCTGAGTGAAATGAGAGAAACAAGTTCCCCAAACACACAGATTTCACTGGACAGCCAGCCATGGAAGTTGCGGATGTGTTTCCACTGTGCTCAGAACCTCTCTTTCACTATGAACAGATGACACCAAGGGTTACTTTAAAACCATGATTATCTGAATAGAGTAATCGCAAATCAATATAAACATAGTAATGATAATGGCCACCTCTCCCATTGCATTTTTTATGAGCAGATTTCAAAGTTTATAAAAAAAAGAGGTGTTTTACTTTGGATACATTTCAGACAGGGAAACTGCTGCACAAAAGATGGAGTGACCTATCCGAATTCAGCCAGGAGGCAATTGGCTGAGTCAAGAATAGAAACCAGAGTGCCAGCCCAGTAAGGAAGGCATCCTAAAACAAATGGAACCAAGCAGAAATGGGAACAAAGTCTCCGCATTTCAGCAGTAAGAAGCACCAGCTGCCTTATTCACCACTTCTTTAGAATATTAGCACACACATCTTTTTTTAAAGATGAGTATTTAATTAATTACTAAGCTGGCTCTGCCATTCCTCTACAGGATGAAAACAAACACTTAAACAAGCCTCTCCTGCCAACCCCACCCAACACCTACTCAGTTACAACAGATGGATGAGTGCCACAGACCAGATGTCAAAATGATACCAAATTTGACACTGCACAAGAAACTGTAGCATGCTGCAGAAAAGAACTGCTCCCACGGTAACATTATTTAAATGCCAGATTGCACTGGTCCCTGTTAGAAGTGATGTGCACAAGACCAGACAGCAAAGCCTGTAGTTGCTGCCACAACCTCCTGAAATCTTTCCATCTCTTTTAATAGTCTTGCCTAAATTTTGTTGTCTTCCAAGGGTGGGAAGATTTGCAGAAAAAGGATATAGAAATACCTGGCTGGAGTCCAAGAGGGATGAGGTGAGTGTCTCCTCTCCTTGGAACAGTTTGATTACACCTGCTTTTGTAGTGCCTAGTACACAGGGCTGCTTAAGGTGCTCCTTGACGGCCTTAGACATTGGCCCTGAAGGATGGGTGATCTCTCTTCTGAGAGACTGTCTGTTCCTGAAAGATGGAGAGATTCAGATGTAGCGTGGACAGGGATGTATGTATATGAAGAAGGTGTAAAGCTTTGACATTTTCATAGGCAGTAGCTTCATTGAAATGGTTTACATATTGTATCCATCGACTACTGTGGGTCTGAAGCAGTGTACCCTGGGCAAACCTGAAGTCCTTGCATGTTGGATAGATGGCTCAGAGCTACTGGACTTACCAAGGAAATTGGTCACCCCCTGTATCTATAGCATGGCACAATGACCTGAGCCAGGTGATTTCCCCTGGAACTGTGAAGCATCAGTAGTTGGTACAGAAGAGCTCAGACGAACCTCAGATGGGCCTTTGCAAGCCTAGTTTGACTTCACCCAGAGCAACAACCTTTGGAAACAGAAACTTGCTCAGTGGGACTGGCACACTCATGCCAGAGACTTCTGCCATAGTCTGAGCAGTTGAGACAGGAAATGTGTAGAAAACAGTTGTCTGATAAGAAAAGTTGTGTCAAAACTGAAGCTTTCTGCTGGAATTTGTAAGTGGAAAGGTTTCTCAGTTAAACCGAGTGTACAAATGACCTAGAAATAGCAAAAGGCTACTGATTAGAGCAATTACATAGGAAAGCCTGCACACCTGGAAGCTGTATGAGAGCTCCTCCCCTCCAAACTGAAAATGGTTTTCCTTTTGTCCTACTGGGGATTTGAAACCTCAAAAATAGCTTCTCTCAGACTAGTACTTGTAACTGTCACGTTGTCCCTATGCTGGAAGAAGTATTTTGCATACAGGAAAGGAAATCCAGGGAGATCATGGACGAAACTGTTTTACTAATTTTAAGTTTGAATTGCTGAGTGTCTTTTTCAGAATATTTAGCATTTTTTGAGCATTCTGCCCCAGTTGCATGCAATGAGCTCTTACCTCTTTCACAAATGAGATCTCAAGTGATTATAGCCAGGTGCCCACAGCATAAAAAAGAGGGTCTTGGTGCCCACTTTGTTTGGTTTAAGTGACTAGTCCAGTATTCTAACGTAGGAAGTTTGTGGCAGAGCCAGGGATATAATGAAAGGATGTATCTTCAGCTCCAGGCAAATCTGCAGACAAACTGTCAGACTACAGATGCCTATTCAATGAGTCGCATCCATCCTGGGCACTGAGTAAGGCAAAGACCCTGTAGAAAAAGGAGAATGTGATTTGATCACTAAGTGCTAAAGAAAATGTTGCAGTACAAGAAGCAGCATACCCATGCTGGCTTTAATCTAATTAGTGGGGAAATGGTTTTGTTGTAGCTGGGCTGTATGGAAGACTCCAGTGTTGGGTGACTTGTATGAATGTCAAACCTCTAATTTGCTGAGCAAACTTACCATGTTCTTTTCGGTGCCCACAAACTCTCAGCAGCATAAGAGAGTCAGAATTTATCTTCAGATCAAAGCTTAATCATGTTCCTGCTGTCTTGTCACGTTCTCTTTATTTTCAGCACATGTGTGGGATCACACAAGGCAGGCATGGCCTGGAATACTAAGGCACTATGTGTAATATGATAGCTGGTTCTTGGCAGAAAAGTCAGGAATTATATACAATATTCTGTAAGATGTTTGCTTTTTACCACTGTGTAATCTTAAAGAATATAATCTGTCTCGAAATCCCTATAGTATATCTGTGTATCCCTGCATTTTTAAGAAATCCTGGTACTGTGTCCATAAGGCATAAGGAGTTAATCCATGTTAATTGCTAACTGACTCCAGAACAATAACATGTTAATGCAAGTTCTTTGTGGATATTGGACCTCATTACTATGTTCCTGTTGGAGCAGTGACCTCACTGTTTTGGCTTGTATTGCATCAAGACTGTCTAACATCTAGAAATGCTAGAAAAAAAAACAGAAGTTTTTTTACATGGTATTGAATTCTTTGTGCTTTAGTAAAGGGCTTTTATGACACACAATTTTGTAAGACAAAAGTTGGCAGCATGTTGGTCTAATTCCTAAGATGGAAGGCAGTTTCCATGATCTGACCAAGATCGAAGTGGTGATGCCCACTTGTAGCTGCACAGCAGTTGGGTGGTGGGGTCTGCATCAGAGAGGTGGCTCATGTAGGTCATCTTCACAGCAATGCAACTGTGCTAACAGTGATGAGACTCTATCAATACAATTATTGATCAAAATAAAATGAAAACTTTTCCATTAATCAGTCACATTAGTAAAACTGCCAAGGGTAGACAAGCCGAGATATAGTAAAGGAAGCCTAGTAACAGAGGACAGGAAGGGACATGGACGATCTCTTAGATTTCTGTTGTTGATCATTTTGTTAACTAGTTGATTAGCAGATCACTGTAATTTCTTGAGGTAAATATTTGCTTTGTGACAATTATGTTTGATAAAGCGTTGGAGGGAACAAGGAAAAGTAAAGAAGAGCACCATGCAATGCATATGAGTTCTCCAGGTCATGCTGATGCAAGTTGAAAGAGGGGGCAGAGGAGAAGTTCTGAAAATAGGAAGAAAAGGCAATGGAAGTGTAAGGCAGAAAATAGCAAATCAGGGAGTTACTTATCGGCTGAGGTAGCTGAGAAGTGGCAAATACAGTGTCCCTGCTCTGGGTTCCCAGTGGAGCCCCCAAGGAAGGGTGCAATCAGAGTTTGAAATGTTTTCCATCAATGCATTTTCCATTCCATAGTCTGTCCCCAGAGCCAGTTATCTACTCCCCATCATCCAACAGCCCTTCAGGAGCCCTAGCAGACAGCAAGGGGAAGGAGCATCTGAGGCCATGGTTTCTGTGGTTCAGAAGACCAATTTCCCTTCATTTGAGGATTTATATTTTTCACAGTTCTAAGGATGACTGCTCAAATGTTCTTAATCGTGTGTGTGCTTGCCTGATGGGAAACGTGCAAGAGCATTTGGGGACTGTGGCTTTGGTACATGGCAAATGGCAATTAACAGAACAAACTCTGCCTCTAGCAAATTAACCTTGCCCAGAATTCTAGAGGGTTTGGGGGGTTTTGTTTGTTTGTTTGTTTGGGGTTTTTTGTTGGTTTTATTTTGAAGCGACTTTATTTGCTAAAATGGAGGAAATTGAGGTTATAATTTCAAAACATTTGCAAGGATAGAGTCCTTCTTCCCTGCCACATGCAGTTATTTTTCAGTCCTCCTTTTCCACTTCTGTTTGCCTAGGCATTGGCCTGCATTCTTTCATGTGTATTGCCTCTGATGTCTGACTCATTATGGCAACAGAAATGTCGATGCCAGACCCAGAAGCAGTACTTAAAAACCTGCTATTCGTTCCCCTTCAAGCTCAAAGCTAACCCAGTTTGTGGCAAATGAATGAAATGCAATCATTTGGCACCTTGTCCATGCATCAGTTTGGAAACGTATGACCTTTCTCCCCTGCTTTTCTGTGTCTTTTTCTGTTTGACCAGGCTGTCATAAAGACCACTAACTCTAGGGTGTGGAGGTTAATGCTTGGAAAGGAAATGACTAGTTTATTTCATTCTGTCTTGGGTTGCCAAGCCTCTTCCCTCACCTTCCACTATATTTCGCCATGCCTCATATCCAGGAATGAAGAGATTCCTGGATTTCAAAGGGAGAAACAATCAGCCTTTATGTTTGTGGTGGAGGATAAATGGATGGAGTAGTAGTAAAGGGGAAGGTAGAACACGACTTGAAAATTATTGCAATCTCAAAACTCAAAACCAGAAGTTAAATGAATACACTGTTTAAAGAATAATCCAGGCTTTTTCTCTTTCTTCTTGCTTTGTTTTGGAACATCATGTGGTCATGAATATTGGAGATCGGCAAGGAGCGGGCACTGTTCTACCCAAACACTGGCAAGAATACCTGGCTGAAATCACAGAGGTTCACCCCACACGTGGCTGGTGAAATCAGTACTGGCAGGACTGCAGTGCTTGGTGCTACCTTGAGTAGAGCATCACAGTTGTTTGCCACCATGTGCCCAAGGTGAGGAGCTGGAACCTCCAGAAGAGGAAGGCAGGGTTATACAAAAATGGAGGGACTTTGAGAAAGAGCAGGAGGATCATCCTGTCTTCCCCACAGATATTACCACTGCTTGTTCGGCTGTTTGTGTGGCCCCATAGGAACAGTGGAGCAGCCAGGGATTCTCCCAGAGAAATGTGGGAAGTCATCCCTCCTGAGATATAATCACAGCTCAGAGAGGAAGGGGTTTTTCTTTTCTGCTTTGAAGCTGACAGCCATGCAGGGTTTTTTCCTGCTGGTTTCCAAGGGATTGCAAATTAGAAGAGATAAAGCGGAAGGAGGAGATTGTAGAAGAGATGTTCAGGGTAGCTTTGCTTATCAACTTAGTGTATTTTCTGCACTACTTTTCTGTGTCTTTCATCTTCCCAATCCCCACTAACAGAAATCTAGGAAACAGTTAAGTCAGCTGGGCATGTAACTCTGCTGATTTGCAAAGGAAGGGCAGGTGGTGAAGGAGAGGGTAAGAAAGACAGCATGATGTGGTTTGGAGAGAGTGGAGGCTGGATGAGGAGAGAAGCGTTGTCCAAGCTGGGACTGATATGCAGCATTTCCATTACCTGGGTGTGATGCAGAAGGGAAAGGGGAAAAACTAAGGAGTTTCTCACAGAAGAATAACAGCAGAAAGAAAAGTACCGGGCCCAGTACACTTATCAGCCAGTTTTACCAGTTCAAGTCTGCACTGTCAAGAGTGACATCAAAGATAAATTTCTCCACAGTTTCTTTTGATTGGAGTGAACAAAGAAAAACTAGTATATTTTGTACCTCTTTGGGGTTGTGAAAATGGCAAATGTGAGAACCCTTGCTCTGTCTCAAAACCCAACTTTTTGTTCACTTTTGTTTACCTTCGGGGTGAAGTGACCCTGTCTGCTGAAGGTAACTGCAAGATATGTGTTGCTTGGCATCACTGCCTCGAGTCCTTTTCAGTGTGCCAGGAGAAATCCTCTCTTGTCTCTGCAGGCACAGCAAATTTACTTAGCTTTCCTGTGACTCCAGAAGTTTGACTTGAGAGAAGGTTGCTGGACGGTTTGAACAGAGCCGACCTGAGGCTCTAGCAACACAGAGGCTGCTGAGGGTTAGCAGACTGCCTTGAACAAATCAGCTCTGGCCCCAGTTCTATGTCACCTATGGCAGAGCTCTAGAAATGAGCCTTGCTCCTGCTGCTGCCTTAACCAAGGGAGAATCATTGCTGGGAGGGAAAAAGAGTCAGGTCCCACCTCTTGTCAGCTGTGAGATGAAGGAAATCTGGTTTTACAGCATCCTTTTTGTGTCTCTGTCCCCATCCTTTTCTGTGTCAAATGTGCTCTTGCCCTGAACCTTGTCCACCACTGCCCTTTACTAGGACAACAGAGTTCAAATTTAGCTGTGCTACTGAGAATCATTCACCTGTTTTGGATATAGAGCTCCTGAATATGCCTGTATGTGCCGAAGGATCATAGATGGATCAGGGCTATAGGAATGCTCCCACAGTGACTCTTTTATCCACTGGGTCTGCTGATGGGAGGAAACTGCAGGCAGCCAGACCACATCTTCCTCTGTTAAATGCTCCTCTCAGCAAAGTTTAGGATGAATTGCACACAGTTTGACAGCAGGATGGCTTTAGAGCTCTAAGGGTTTGGCTAATTGCCAGTAAACTTAGAGGGCACACAGGGATTGTTGGAGGAAAATATTCTTTTGTAGTCCAACTCCAGCCCCTCATCTTTTCATGTCATTCACTATTGTTCCATCTTATTTGGCTTAGTTAACCCAGCCCAGCCCTGACATCCTGGTATCAAATCTTTTCTGATACAGCTGTGGGAGTGGTTCAAAAGAAGCAAGACAGGATGCTAATGGAGGAAAGAGCCATCTGCTTGGTCTGGATTTCTGTTTTCTTTTATTTTTCTTTTTTTGGGTGGGGGGAGGTCTTCAATCAAGAGGAATGCCAATGGTGAAATTTTATTTCTATCTGTTACGACTTCGCAAGTTATCATGTGTCACACTGGTTGTCATGAGTCCAAGATTAGTTTGCCTTGATATTGCTGGTTTTGCTCAGGTAGTGGGAGATTTTCTAGAGTTCCTGCTCTCTCCTAGAAAATATTCATGACTCTGGGCTCTGTATTAACAAGAGAACATTAAGGTCTCACATGTATCATTGGGGCACAGCAACAGTCTTGGCATCCTTGCTGTTTACTGAGAATGTCCTTTAAAAATATAATAATAAGTTGAATGATGGTTGACTACAGAGAGCAAGGGGGCTTCCTATTTCTTCCATGAGGAAACTAAGCCAAATATGTGATGCAGATTATTCTACCGGAATGCTTTTAGCTCTTGTGCCCAGATTACTAATATTTTCCCCCAAGGTGTATACATTTTGCAATGAGCACAAACAGAGTGGCATGGATCACCAGAAGCTCTCAGATGACTGCAAACAGCTGAGGCTGAATTCTCCTTTTCCCAGTCTATTTGCTAAGCCTTACTCTGTTGGCAGATTCAACAGAGTCAACTCAGGCAATGTCAGCCCAGAACAGAAGGATGTTCTTCATGCTTGGTTGCAAAAAGAACAGGTGCAACGAGGGGTCTTAGATTCAGGGGTTTCTCTTTCCTTGCTTTTGGAGTGCTTCTTAAAGTACTTCGTGGGATTAGGTAAAAGGTGCTTTGTAATAATAGGGAATTTCCACATGACGAGTTTTTCTTCTTCATTGTCGAGCCAAGTGTCTTCAAACTGGTTATGCCAATACAATTACTGCCCATTTCTGCCTACTATTTTTGTGACATTTTACACACACTTGAGAGATATACTCTTTTAGCACTGTGTAAAACTCTTGTGTCATCCAAGCCAGAAGTTTTATTAACTGCTTTCATTTGTTTACTTATTTACATTAATATGTTTTCAGCTTAAGTGATTTTTTGCTTTCATTTGTGTTTTCTTTATTCTGGTTGAGAACTTATCTGAAGTTGTAGAACATTCACAACATTTTCTGTTTGTTTCATGTCCTTTCTGCAATGCAGAACAAATTGAGAGGAATGATTCTCTCCCTGAGGTTAAAGTGAAGGGTAAGCCTTTCATACAGGCAAGCAACTGCTTGCCTACTACCTATTAAAATAATCATTTATGCATAGGACTTTGAGAAACTACTACTCCAGGGACAATATTTACCACCTTTCATTAAAAAATGTATTATTACCAATGTACTATGTGGAGGAGACTTGCCTAATACAAATATCATAGTGCTTAAGTTCAAATTATGATGAAAAATGTTGCTTTTCTTTTTGGAAAGTTTCAGAAGGTGAAAGATCTTATTTATTTCAAAATTCTTCTAGTGGCCAGCAGATAGAAAGTAAAAACACTATAAGCTTTCAGGTATTACAAAATGTCCAAAAATACTGAAAATTAATGAGTTTAGGTATATTTGTTGTTTTAACAACAGTCACACAGCTCTAGATAAAGAGGTCCTTCTAGATAAAGATGGTCCTTCAGAGAGCATGCACAAAACCAGAATTCAGCATCCTGTCCCTCTGAGCAGGACACAGAAGTGGAGTAGTGGCATTTGTCTCTGGGATTAGGAAGAACCTTCATGCAAATTCAGAGTTTGTGGCCAGAAAATATGAAGAAATTAAGACTTGACATAATTCCCCAAAATGGAGGTAGTTTGTAGCTTCTGTGTGTTACTGGTACTACTGCTGAGGGCTGGAACTCTCAGCATAGCCTTCTAAAATAGTACCAGGCTTCTTGGACCTCACATAGCTTAAGAGCCAGGCAGACAGGTACCCCTGAAAGGGTCAAACTTGTTCTGTTGAGCAGACAAAAAGCCTCTGGGCTTGTATCCTCCATACAAAAATATTTAGGCAACCCCAGTAAGTGAGAATGACTATAAAAGTCCTAGGGGGACAGGCTAGCCCATGAGCAGCCCACCATGTGTTTCTGTTGCGACATAGCACCAGAATAATTTTCCTGTATGATTTTGGATATGTACGGGAAGCACACCAGGTAGGTTTCTGTCTGTGGATGCTAATTAGTGCTGCTGACCTCAGTAGGACATCAGGATTTTTCTAGTTTATTCAGCAGTGTGTGGGGTTTTCTCTAGTCGGCCCTAATTAGCCCAGGCACTAGTGGCCAAACTCAAATTTAGAAGCCAAAATCCTGTCCCTCCCTGTTTGAGATCTGATAAGCTCATTTGAAGCAATAGGTTAACAAAATTAATCTATAACTTCCTTTCAGAGAGTGCCTGCCCCCAAATAACACTGCAAAATTGTTCCAGATACTTTGATCCCTTTAGCTTCACAAACAGAGCTCCTGTAATTCTGCCTCTCCACTTTACATGACTGAGATTCCTAAGTACTTAAACACCACTACTTTCTCTTGGAATAAAACTAGTTTTTAGGGAATAGTACTAAATATTTTAGTGTAAGCCAAACCCAGTATATCTTGCTGGAAAAAAGAAAAGCTTTAAAATTTGGGAACTCCAGTGTAAGTAGAAGAAATACGCTGATTAAATGCCCTGTCTAGAGTTGTGCAGAACAATCCAACTGTAACTGCTGAAAGTGCAGTGAAATCATGGGAGATTTTGGTAAAGTATCCAGAAGGTCACAGTCACATCTAGGTAGTTTTAGAAAAAAAAAAAAAAAAAGTGGTGCAGAAGATGTAAAGCACAGAAAGAATGTATTTCCCTTCACTCTTCTACCATGTGCAAGAAACACCGAAGGTCAGCCGTTCAGAAGAACACTGTGTTCACTAACTCTAATTTAATTATCTACATAAGCAGCCATGTTTGCAAATGCCTAAGCACCAAGCAACTCCCATGGAAACCATGTCAGGTTTAAAAGTACAGCTGGCTTAAAATACCTGTAGAATAATTTCTGAATGCAGAGACCTTCTAATAATCAGAACAAAGCTTTTGGTTCTGAGAACTCAAAGAAATCTGGACGTGAATTTCTTGAAATAGTTCTTGGTGATTCTTCGTCTCTTCTAAACATATTGCTGAAGAGGTAGCAAAAAATGGCTTGTGTAGGATTTGGATGGTGATTTTTTGATAAAGAAATTAGAAGAGGTAAAGAAGTCAGTAGAGACTTGTTCCAGAAAACCAATTCAAGTTGCCAGCTCAGTTCTCAGAGGCAAGTTTATCTGGGAAATCCCAGGAGTTCCAACCACCCGTCTTCAGAATAAAATCGTAATTATATCTTGAAAATCACAGTGATTTTGTCTTCGTAAAATTACAAAGCTGTGGTTCTCCACCTGATTTCCAAGTTTTTTACAGAGCAGTAATTCAATGTTTCAAAGTTGTCTTCCAAAGACGAATTTTCAACCCCTCTGTTCCAACATAGGGAGGTGGATACTCCAAAGCCACAAAAGGCTGTGAGATTTGGCAACCCTGCTATCAAGAGGCTACTGTCAAGGCCAAATCCATAGAAATGGTCTTGAAAGAAAGGCCCTGTTATCTCTCACCAGCTCTTCAAACTATCCAACCCCCAAGAAACTCACAATTGGAATAGGATGCTGGGCTGTTTGGAAAGAGATTAAATTGTTCACAGCTGCCTGGGAATTAACAAGCTTCCTCCTCTTTAGGGTGGAATGCAACATATTTCTGAGCCAGGTGGAGGATACCATGTGAGGTTCTTGTAGGACCCGGAGTTGGCACAAAGAACAACATTTTCAAGTCTGCACATATATCTGAGTTACCAGGGCTCAATAATAATTTTCTGGCAGATTAGCCCTGCCCTACAGCAGGTTTCTGTGATCACTAAAGCCAGAATGAAAGCAATGGGTCTGGATTTCACACTTTATATCCTTCCACACAGAAGCTTTGATTTTAAAAACTGCCTTTTTTTTTTTTTTTTTTTTTGCTTTGACACCAATCAGCAAGAATGAGTCTGACAATTCACAGGTAAACAGCAGAGTAAACTGTAGGGACAGGTTCATAACAGGCCAAGTGACACACTCCTGACTTGGAGGAAATTATTCAGAATAACTTGATAGACCTTTGCCAAGACTGCTAATGGACAGACCATGCACTGCAAATTGCAAATGTGACCTTGTTTTGTCCAAGGCAAAAGAAGAGCTTATAATTTGTTTCTTACTTATTTTAACAATGCTCATTGCTCCTAAAAGCAGGGTCTTCACTAACTGCTTGTATTTAAATAATTCAGTCCATGAACATGCAAAGTGTTGACGCTAGGATTTTTAAAATTATTTTTATTTATTTGATGACACTTTTAGTTCTGTGAAAAGAAACTGAATTTTAGCCTTGATCTTCAAATAAGAAAACTCTTATTCAAGTCCAGCTCAACTTTTCATGGGTAGAAAAAGGCAAAGCTATTCAAAGCACAGTACAGCTCAGGGATGGACAAAAAAACTTTATACTTCAGCATTCTCAACAGTTGCAGAAGTGGTTTGTTGGGGTTTTTTTTATGCCAAACTCTAACAAAGTACTGATGCTTACCATCTGTGAGAAGGTATTTTTAATCTGTTTTATTATCTGATGTTGAAAAAACAAGAGAAGTACATCCAATGCACCCAGCCTTTTTCACTAAACTTTGTAAGTTTTCTTTATATTTTTCTCTGAATCATTTCAGTTTTTCTACTTTTCCAGGCTTTACCCTCTATAACTTAATATACAGCAAAATACAGGTGCAAACTGCAAAGAGACTTGAAAGGTCCTCCATGGCCTCTGGCTTTAAACCTTAAATGAAAGCCCTGACAATATCCTGGAGCTTTTTCCACAGTTTTCACCTGAAATCAGATTCAGTGGCAACATTTACTTCATGCAAATGCTTTTGCATAAAGCAAAATATTTTTTAATATTCTGCTGTATGTTTTACCACTTTTTTCTTGGTATGAATCAAATCATGCTGATAAAGGATGTTGTGGGGGCCGGCAGTAAACATTATATACTTTTTTTTTATCCCTGTACTCTTCTTTCATAAGACCTATGAATATATTCCCTTCTACTCAAGTGCTGCTTTACAAGTTAGTGTAACAATTCAACAGCAGTGGAAAGGTGGGTCTGGGTGGCAGCCTGAGTGGGGCTCTGATGCTGTTTACCAGTACGGTTACACCCTCTGTGGGCTTCCTTTGAACACACACAATTTTAAAGTAGCTTTAACTGGGTTTATGTCAACCCGGCTGAGATAACTCAATTGAGAAAAGAAAATCCAAGAAGACAGACCATTGGTGCTGGGGTTTTTGCTACATAAATACCTGAAAGGGAATTTCCAAATTCATGATGACACAGACATAATACTGGTGGAAAAGGGGAATAATCAGTTTATTTCAGTCACTAAGTCAAAACAAAAGTATATTGACAGTGAATTCATGGTATAAAGAGGCTTTAAAGCCACTAGTCAAGGGCCAGAGGAAGATTCCCTTTTCCAGGCTGAGCTGAAGGCCAGCTATTGCCCTGTGCCTTGAGGACCCCGAGCTCTGAGAAAAGCCTGGTATGAATAAGTTTTGTGAGATGTAAAGCCCTACCTCTGGCCCTGCATAGGAATGAGTGCAAAGCACACCTCATGGCAACACAGAAACTTCAGGTCATGCAATGGGGATGGTAAAAGGAACCAAAATAAAATCCTTACAGTACAGAAAAAAGTTGGAAAGTGCACTTCTTCAGAGTCTTGTGACATTACATTTTTGTTTAGATTCAGTTTTTTCCTTCCTTTTTTCTTAAAGGAATGTTTAAGGAGTTTTCTTAGCCAGATCTTGTTGTCATATAACAAAGTGGTCATCCCTCCCTGCATTTCTAGACCGCATCCAGCCCAGTGTGACTTCCAGCCTGAACTTTTAGCTCAAAATAAACTTTTATTGGAAGATTATGATCAGGAAATAGGATTTCAAGAACTCTGTATCCAATACAGCATTAAGTTATGCTCTATTACATAATGCTAAAAATACTGTGTGAAGTGAAAACTTATACCTACAGCACCTATAAACAAGGCTTTGTGGTTTCACAGGGATCTCTCTCTTTGGAGCTCCCTTTCTTGAGTTTCTGGCTTGGTCTTTCTAAATTTCCCTCACTTCCATGTGGAATTTATGGACTCAGTTGAGAAAGAATAAAAACTAACCAATTATCAGCCTGGATGGAAAGAGAATAAACATTATGCCACTAACACACTGGGTTGGTTGGGGTCAGCTGTTCATAGAAATGATCAGACAACTGCTAGAGCAACTATAACCAGCTACCACTGTGCCACACAGACCAGCCCATTTGTTTCAAGTGCCCTCATCACCACATAAATTGAAATACAGCTAAATAAAAAAATTAATATATCTCCTGGCAAATTACCTCCAGCACACTTTGAAAGACCCTTAAAACCTTTATGCAGCACAATGCAATTTATTACCTCTCTCCAAGCTGTCTGACAACTTAGCTCTTCTACATTTTTGGAAGCAAAAAATGCTCCAGCTGCTAGACACTGAAAATAACGGTGACTCGCAAAGTCTTGCCTTTTAATTTGCCAAGCACTGAACATGTGCTTTCTTACAAAGATGACGACTCAGGTTTTCTCTGGTTTATTTTGAAAATGGAGCAATAAGGAAACAAAGCATGGCCTCAGCAGCAAAAATATTGCTTTTGTAAAAGAAAAAAAAAAAAAAAAGGCAGCAGTCGAGTGAGTAACGGCAAATACCTGCAGGAAAAAAAAATGGGAGCGTACTTGGGAAATACGCTTTCAATTGGCACCGTAGAGCTTTCCAAGGGGGCTGGCTTGATGCTGCCTTCACATTTCACCACGTTTAGTAGTAGCTGGTGCTTTGATATGCGCAACTACTACTAATATTTCATAATATGACAATCTAAGAGGTGAAATAGCTTTTGTATTTTAAAATTCATTAAGAATAGCTGCAACTTCACGCTGATGGATGCATCCTCACTTTACTAAATCAATGTCTCCTTTGTTGAGTTATATGAAGCTGTTTGCCATGCAGAGAGATGCAAAAAAAAAAAAAAAAAGATAAAGGAGATTTAAAATCTGTTGTAACACATTGTATGTCAGCATTAGCTGTCCCTGATATGAAGAAGTAATGAAAAAACTAGAAATATCACATGCACAAGTGAAGGAGTAAAATAAAAATAGAATTAGCATTTGAAGTGACAGTTCTGAAATGCTAGAAAAGCTTATCTCAAAACTGCATGTTTCTGGGTGGGAGAAGGATTTCTAGGACATGATTTTTCCCTAAGTGAATTTTCCAAGAGTCCCAAGTGTTATTTGCCTTCTAGTTCTGTAGTGTCAATATGAATTTCTCATACTAATTTCCATATAGCCTGCCTCTACAGTGAAAACATCTTCTGTTTAGAAAACATATTAAGACGTTTTAACATGTTTATTACATTTAAACTAAAAGTGTACATGGAGAAAAAGTTATTTTCTTAAAAAGATGCCAGGTGGTCAGGCTTAGGGTTAACCCACAAGCTGGTTTTAAGCAATGTTTCTTTAAAAATCTTTTCTAGATGCCTATACTGAATCCTGAGAAGCAACATGTCCAGTGGGCTTTCTTTTTTGGTTTTTGGGATGTATTTCAGTTCAGTTCCTAGTGAAGCCTCATGATGAAACACCTACCAAGACACACCAAGCCATGAAGGTTTAGGTGGCTGTAAGTGAAATGACCACTTACAGAGGCTACAGGAGTACTAGACTGTGTTAGTCTGAAGGAGAATTAGGCTGTGGAAAGATTTAGCACAACAGTCAGATTGTCAAAGAACACAATTCTAGCAAGCTCTCTACTTGCCAGGAGCGAGGCCAGAGGGAAGAGTACCTTAAAAAAGAAGTAAGGAAAGACCTGAAACTATTTGCTAATGTGGTAACGAGAACTACCTTTATTATAAACCAACTGATTCCTATAGAAGGTTTTTTGGTTTTGTTTTTTAACCTGGCATGCTAATTCTGTGGCATATGAACTGATCTTCAAGTATGCACAAGGAAGGATAATCCTTAGTGAGGCCAGTCCATCATTAGTGTTCTGTGGGTGTTACATCTTCTTCACTGACAGCAGTAATAAAATATTCTTCAAATGCAGACAGGACCTATATGAGAATCAGCCTCAAACCTTGAGTCCTAGGGGAGAATGCAGGATGCTGTCTATGCCTGCACAGAACTCTCAGCAGAATAAACCTCTGATTAGTGATGTGGACGGTGGAGTGGATTTAAATTTAATGTTATATGCCAACTCACATTAGACAACCTCGTGCGACTCTGCCAGTTATGGACTGCAGTTCCATTACCTTATCTAACTTGAGAGCTTGAACAATAGGATTTAATCTTCTGGAATACAACTGACTAGGCTAAATGTTATTTTTAGGAATGTAGACAGATAGATAAGTTACCATGTGTGTGATTAACTTACATATATACATATAGGTTATACAGGTATATATATACCTTCCGCGTGTGTCTTCCCAATTATGGGCACCGGCAGCACTCTAAACACCTCACTTGCTACTCTCTGAATTCCCCCTGGCTGCTGAGGTGCTTCCAGTTGATGTGTGTAATATGGATGCTCCGTATACATTTTTCCCCTCCAACCTAACTGTGAGTTCTTTATGTCCTTTATACTTACTATAAGTATACTGGGCAGCATATTCATCTCCAAGTCTGTCAACACAGTTCACCTTCTGTAATCAGAAAATGGTGATTAAATGAACATCCAAGTACAGAAGCTGTCAACCTGGTGTTCATCTTTTTTAAAGTTAAAAAATATTCAACTACTGTTTGCACTCATATGGCTCTGAAAAGGTCTTTAAAAAAGGGGCTTCATCTCTTCTACAATCTTTAGACAGAATCAAGATCAAAGGTAAATGTCAATCATGTAACTTTAAGCATTTATGGGAACAATAAAGGAAAAAAAGTTCTCTCTAGAAAAGGTGTATGCTGCAAGCCCTGCAGTTCTCTGTCTTCTAGTGTGTGTTGTAATAGCCCCTAAAAGGACCCTGTCTGGGGCATTTAGATCTTAACTGCAAGGTTTCTTTTAGCTATCTGTTTCAGCATCTGGTCCATCTCATGGGAAGGTCTTTGAGACTCTGTTTCAGGATTGGGTTGCAGACAGAGTATGGCAGGGAAACAAACCCACCTTATTTATATCCTCTTTATGTGCACAGGAAAACAAAATCTCTGGAATTCTACATATCTGCCATCGAACTAAGAGGGAACATAACCCGCTCCGAAACTACAGAGTGGGCACAACTTCTGTAGCGTGTGCAACAACTTTGACCTCCATGTAATTACTCCAGGCTTACATCAGTGTAACTGTGCCGGGTTTCTCTTCAATTATTTCCCGGGAGTGGCAGATTCTCTTCCCGCAGTGCTTATTTATTTCAAATTGGCCTAATTTGCTCAACAATTTGGGCATCCCTTCTCTGGGATCCCACGTATCTCCGGACGGAGAGAGCTGAGGCTGCCCCGGACGCTCCGTCCGTGGCCGTCGGTCTCTGCCGCGGGGGAGCGGCCACGGGGCTCGGCGCTGCCCAGCACCAGCAAACACCGAGCCCCCCCGAGCCCCACCAGAGGTAACCACCACGGCTGGGGCCCGGCGCCGAGCAATTGCCTACGGATGAGTAAGCAGCAAATGTGGTAACTCAGGCCAGCAGCTCTACAATTAGGGCTATAATTTCAGGTGTAGCCAGCAGTCGTAATGAATATTTATTTCAACGTACCAAGTAAAAGAAATCGCCCGACTAAGTGGCACGGGGAGCTCTGTGGGGTAGTTTGGTTTGGGTAGTGCGGGTGCTACCGGCAGAGAGCCGCCTGGTCCCCTCCTGTCCCGTCCCGAGTGGGACAGGCTCCTTCTCCCCGGTGCGGTGCGCTGCCGTAGGCTTATGCCCTCATTCCTGCCCGAGCCCAGCCCGGCCAAGGACCCTTCCCGGGAAGGAAGGGTAAGGCAGTGTGCAGCCAGCCGAGTTCCCCGGGGGAGAGCCGGGCGGCGATACGGAGCGCCCCGCCGGCGCGCACGGGGCGGGGGGCGCGGAGCCGGCGGGGGCAGGGCTGAGCCAGGGTTCCGCGCCCCCCGCCCGCGCTGGGCTGCTTCGGGGCTCCCCTCTGCCAAAGCCCTCGCAAAGTGGCCTTATTAGGTCAGGCAGCTCCGCAACCTGGTGCGGTTGCGGGAGCCCCCTCGGGTTTTGCCCCGTCGCTGAGGAGGGCAGCTGAGCAGAGCCCAGGCTCGTTGGGAGGCAGCGGCGGCACGGGGGGGCCGAGGGCCCTCCGGCTGCCCTGAGGTCTGCAGCCCCAGCGAGCGAGAGGGCGGCCCGGAGCGCCCGTCAGCCCCCGAGTCCTTATTTCTCCCTCTCCGCAGCCAACCTCGCCGGCGTTCCCGCAAGCCAAGCGAGCGCCGCGGCTACCAACTGGCTCTTCCCGAGCGGACTCCAAGCCGCACGGATGCAAAGCCCCGAGCGTCCGCCTCCTCCCGAGCCCCTCGACCGAAATCCAGGCGCCCGACTAAAGGTGCGAGGTCGGCGGCAGGCAATGCCGCGGCGGTACGACAGGCGGGGAACGGGGCCGGGTCCTCCGCCTGCTCCTCGGCAGCATCCTACCGAGGTCTGAGCCGTGCTGCGGACAGCCTGAGTCTTTTGGGTGTTTGGGTTTTTTGTTTGTTTTGTTTCTCCGGTTTGGGTTTTTTTGTTTGGTTCTTTTTATTTTTTTTTTTTTTGGTCTATGTTTGTTTTTAAGTTACTGTGGAATGAGGAGGTGCGAGGCGTCGCAGCTGCTCGGTGGTGGTCCATCCCTACCGAAAGAGCCGCTCCACACACGGAGTGCTTTCTGTT
>VZRE01011284.1:78892-165804 GCA_013396775.1 Cephalopterus ornatus | reverse complement strand
GCCGCCCACTGCCAACCCTTATGTGCTGCCCAAAGATGGTGACGCTGCGCCAGTGAAAGCAGAAGCGGCCGCGGTGGCCCCGGCCAAGCGGGCGCTCTACGAGGCGGTGTTCCCTGCGGGGGCTGCAGCCGGCGGTGACGCATGTGGGCGCTCTGCCTCCCACAAAAGACTCTGCCGCCGCCCCGCTGAGCCCCTGGATGCCACTGCGCCTGCTGTGGTGGTGGTCTCAGTGAAACATGACCCCTTGCCTCACCTCCTCCCTGAAGCAAATGGGCACAGAAGCACCACTTCACCCACAGTAGTTTCACCTGCTATTGTTTCCCCCACACAGGTAATCGGAAAAAAGAAAGGAGAAAAAAAAAAGTGGCAATCCCTCACCCTGTCCCATGTAGTCTGCACTGCCCCCCTCCTTTCTTCCCCAAGGCTGGGCACCGATGCACACTGTCAGCCCTGGGGTGGCTCCTGGGGCCACACTCACTCATCAGGCACCCAAAGAGCCCAGATGCGAGTTATCCACCTTATTTGCCCCTCAGTTTCCTCACCCCCTGCCACTGGTCTGGTGGCCACTCACTGCATGCCTGGGGGTCAGGCTTGAGTGGTGCCTGGGTGCTGCCATGGTCTCCCTCGGTGGCACAACGGACGGCTCAGCCCTGCGGGCTCCCCCCTTCCCTCCTTTTTCTTTCTTTTCCCCCCTTTTTTATTTCTCTTTTTGCGGGAGATGCGACTTATGAAAGTCGGGCCAGAATAGTAGATAGGGGCATCAGGTATCATTAGTGTGTGTGGTGTTCTTGATGTGCTAATGAACTATTTGAATAACCTCAAATGCAGGAAACAGCCGGGAGAATACTCAATTACACACTAGTAATGAGGGTGTAATTTTAAACTTCAGAAGTTAACAAGAGGGTTAATATGGCAATTGCATTCATCTTGTATTTGTTTATTTAAAATAGCTCTGTTTCCTGGCAGTGATCCTCTTCGGGTTTTTTTTTTTTTTTTTTTTTTTTTTGAAGGCAAATTGGCTTTAGTTGCATTAGTTACCATAGTGGCAAAATATACAGTAAGAGCACAATTAAACAGGTTTAGGTGCAGCTTCACTGTGGAACGCACCCAAATTCATTAGGTGTGTTTCACTGAGGTAAAACGGTGTTGTCAAAAAACGCTGTTGAGCTGTGCCTTAGTGCGTGCCTTGCGGACCCCCCTCTGCTGTGTGCCGGCACGTGCTCGTGCCTGCCCCCCATCCCCTCCAAAAGTACTTTCCTCTCGGGTATTCGAGCGCTGGAGCTAAATTACTTCAATTAAAGACTCGCTGCACCTCTGCAATTGGCTTGAAGTTTGGAAGTCGTTCTAACTAAATCTGTAAAGCGTAAGCAGTTACGTCGTGCCCCATAAAATACCGTGTTTCAGGCAAGAACTTTACTGCTGGCTGCCCTACATGATTACAAAAACCTTCTGACATTCTTGTGTCAAGTAATAACAGGGATCGCAGCCGTCAGCCGGAGAGCGCGGCGCTGGGCAAGCACAGGTATATGACATGCCTGAGCTGTTTCCCAAGTGGAAATACCAGTTCTGGACAGACTGACCCTTTCAAAGAGTTTGCCAGCTAATCAACCAGCCTGAAGGCTAATCGAGGTGGGGGGAGGGAGGAGAGAGCAGGGCTTCCAGCAAATGCCTGCATAAGCGTCTATGTTCTTTAAGGTACCTCTGACCTCTCCTTTCTAGCAGGGAGGCTTTTTTTGGACCACTTCAGTGGAGTGCTGTAGCTTGATCTCCTGCTGTGTGTATCTGGTCTCTGTGGATGGCTTAGAGGCTTGATAATGTGAAGATAATGTTTTTGTTCTAGCTCATTATTTCAGGTAAAAGCTAATGCTCTTTGCTGTATTTAACCCTAGACTCCTCTTCCCCTTGCTTTTAATGACCTTGAAAGTAATTTTGAAACTTCAGGCATAGTTTAGCTCTTTAGGAGCAGCAGCGCATGTGCGTATGGGAAGGGGAAGAGGGAACTGGACAGAGCAGTTCTGATGCAGTCCAAGGTTATGGTGTATGCGTGTCTTTAACCTGTTAAATGAGGTGTCTTGGTGCTTTCGGCCATCAGACTAGACAACTCGATCTCTACCCTGGTCCACAAATCTCTTCACACTTGCATAAAATTTAGGCGAGGAGAAATCCAGCTGCTGTACAGTGTATTACAAAGGTGTGCTTCCTTCGTGAAGCATTTGGAGCTGTAATTCTCATTAGCAGCAGGCTATGGGGAGAAAGGGAGAGATAACTAAAATAGACTACATGGGCATCTGCTGTTTTCTAAAGTGTATCAAGAAAGAAAATGAGCAATCAGCAAGGATTCTAGACAGTGTGACGTTTTTTCAGTAATTACAGAGAAATATTCACCTCCCTTCTAAACAAGATGCCCAGTCATTTTGGTAGCTGAATCTTGCCTTTGCTACAAAACTAATTAATTTAAATCTTCAGGAGAAAGAAAAGTTTGTTGTTGTTTTTTTTTTTTTTTTCTTTTTAATCACCAATTCTTGTGTCAATTTTAACTTATGCGCTTCTGGGATGTGACAAAATGAAAAAGTACTGGCTGAGGAATGGATTTCCTTGGGAGAACGTTAATGCTAAACTTTTTCTCTCTAGCTACCTTTTATAACAGTTACACTAATCGAGGTCCAAGGCATTTCCTGGGGGAATTAATGACTGGCTGGGGTTAATGGCCCAAGGCATTGCCTCAAGCCATCGACTCTTCAAACTGGTCATTAATCCCCAGGAAATGCCCTGGCCTTCAATCCTTATTGCTTAATTATAAACACAGAGTTTCCAGGCCTTTTTACTGAATACATCTCATCAAGTGCTATGACACTAAATTCCACTGTTAACAAATATTACTGATTCCTTGAAAACGTGACGGTCATAAGCTTGTTGTTTATTGAGTGTCTTTCTAATTAGTCTTCCAGGGAATAGATTCTGCTGCACTCATGGACTTGTGCAATACTCAAGTGAACTTGTGGACTTGTACAAGTGAAAAAGTGGTGGTGTGATGTGTGCGTTTTGTAGCATCTTTATACTGCGTGCTTGTTTTTTTAATAGCATTGATAGCATTAAGCAAGGTATGGAAAAGGTTAAATAAAAGCACTAAATGGGATGTCTTCAATTTGCACTGACTGAGGAAGACTATTAATTTTATGTTTTTCAGTTGTAGTTGCTCCCATCTTTTGTTTTAGCCCCAAGATGTCTTTTCAACACCGGGTTTGTAGGAGCTTCTTCCAGAGCTCAAGAAAAGTACATTAAATGTTCATCTTAATGCACCTATTGCTTTAGGTTGCAGCCTTGAGAGCAGCATTTATAGTGTATTTTAAGCATGCAGCACTGTACCATCGTGGCACAAGTTTCTTTTCAGTCCTTATTTGATCTGAAGTGTAGCAATTTTCCTGCCACTGACAGCTGTAGTTCAGTTCAAGTTGATGACAGAGGGATGTAATTTGGCTGTTGTTCATCTCTCATGTTGCTGAAAGATGAACAATAGCTAAAGCTTTAACTTTTGATGCCACAATATGGTGGTAGCTTTGGGGGTTTACAGATCTGGTACAGGACTGAACTTACTACAGTCATAATACCCAAAAATAGGTCTAGGAAAGTAGTTTGGCCTCTGCCATGAGGGAGGAGAGTTGCCTGTCACTTTCAAATGCTTTGGTTACCTTGGTTCTCTAACTTGGCTGGCTTTCTCTGGACTGCTTGTGAAGGGTTCATCAGTTATTAAGATATCTACCAAACACTTGGTCATTAAAACCATAGCCATGTGGGCTTGCCTTGGCTGCTTTGGGGGATCCTTAAGTGCTTTTTTTTCCTCCTGCTTTAAATTCAGAGCTGCACTTTTTGCTTTCCTTTGATCTGGCACATGTCTTTTTGTTGCCTTACACTCTCTTTGAGTGGCTTACTTTGACCCAAACCAGAAACCTAGTTCTGACTTCTTTGCAAAAGAAGGCAGAACAGTAGCACCTGATGAATATAAGTAGGCAGCAGGCACAACTGGGAACAAATCAAAAGTAGCTGGTAAGTCTAGCTCTTTTTAGTCTTGGTTTTTGGAGGTAGATAAGAATCTTTCTGCTTAATCTTTGATCTGGCAACAACCTGCACTTCTGTTAAATGGCCACAAAAAAGACTTATGTTCTGTACAAATATTTGTAGTACTCTAACCAGAATCATCGATAGGTGCTTTCCCAGCATACTGAGCAGAAGTCATCAGACATCTTCAGGGAAGGATGCTTAGGATGGTGGTGTTAGGATGCTAGGCTTTATTTCTACGAGGGTAGTAGATGGAGCAGTATCCCTATCTTAAGGGCTTAAAGTACAGTAGCTATTAAGACTGATGACTGCTAAATACCTTGTAAGTTCTTGTGGCAGTACTGCTGTTGATCAGGTTTCAGAAATTAGTGCTGGCTGCCCTACTGCCTACTTAGTGCCCTTCTCTTTGATTACTGGATTATCCCAGGTTGCAAGAAAATCCAGGATTTTCTTGGTGTCTTTTTTAAGAGAAGGACTCAGCTTAAAATCTTAAGACCATGAGGGTTAAGGGACCTTTAACCTACAATTTAAGAAACTGTAACTACTGTAGAGGGTACTGTTTGTTACTTTGTTACTTGTGGGTTTTAAGTAGGGAGATTTGCATCTGCTACTAAGTTACAGATGTGGAAAGTGATTAACTGTAGAGGGGACCTATTACAGCCAATAGTCATCAAAATTGTTCTGAAATCCTTGGGAGGCAGGGGGGTGGGGTAGCAGTGATGTCAAGTATGGTCCCCAAAGAGAGCTTTCTGATCAGCCTCTACATTAAAACTTATGAGTATGAATCGTGGCTATTGCTCTGTTTGGTGGAAGTCAGTGTTGTTTGTAACTGAGTGCTTCTAAAGATTGTTGAAGAGAGATAGGGTTTTTCTTTTTAAGAGTATATTCATTTTAAGGATATTCCAGGCTATGTTCTTCGTAACAAACATGAGGCTTGGTAGGCAGATGAATGTTTCCAAAAATGGATACAAGAAAAGCAGAATAGAGATTAGGCTTACTGATCTCATATACAGCTTTGGAGGCAGTATCTACACTGAAAGGAGTGAAGGGAACTGGTTTTTCTTTGCTAGACTGAAGTTGATCTGTTTTGAATCAGCTGTTAGGGAGGGAGTTGATTTAAGGTGACTTGCGAGAGTATTTCAGAGAAGATCCAAGAATGGTGTTTTGATACACACACTTAGAATTGTGGCTGTGGAGCTTAAAGTCCACTGCTGTCTTTGTAGGTCCTCTTGGTTGCATTGACATGATATATTGGAGGTAATAAATTGTGTAACTATTTCAGATGGTGATTTCTTCTACTATCACTTTAATTTCCAAAATATTTTTACTTTTTAGAAATCAGACTGCTTTTATTTAGTTGCATCATGTGAACTAGTTGGAGAACTTGATGGTCCTGACTTCAGGGATGGCAAAAATGCAAGAGGTGATCAGCTTTGTGTAGCTCAAATAAAGATGACCTTTTTAGTACAATTAGGAGCAAAACCAGCATCACTGAGGTGCTAATATATTTTGATACTCTTTTACATTCTATAGAATTTGAAATTACTATATTGCTACCCTGTGCACATGAAAGATAAAATGCATGAGCTTAAAGGCAGCAGAGGGGTTGTTTTGTTGTTGTTGTTTTTTTTTAATAAGAAGTCTTCTGTGATTATTCTGTAAGAGATCTCCCATTGCCCACTGCTCTGCTTCTAGAGAGCAAGAGATCAGAAACTGTTCAGTCTAATTGGTGAGTCTGTATGACACAGAGCTGCCTTATTTCATGTGTGGTGTAGAAATAAATGAGTGCTTAAACCCTTTGCAACACACCAGTACTGCAAAAGCCATAGGCTGTAATTAAATTGAATGTGGGGTTGTATTGTCTTGTGCCTTTGGCTATAAACTTGATAACAGACCATGGTACCCCCACTATTGTGTTCGAAGCTGGAACCTAATTAGAGATGTTGTAGATTTTCAGTCACTTTCGAAGCCCTTCTGTTCATCTTTTCCCCTGTGTCCTTTCTTTTTTATTATTTTGCTTTTCTGTTTCTGAAGCAATAAATGCACCCTTCTTTTCAGAAGGAAATTGTTAAGGGCATGTAGCCAAATATGTATGTGCAAGATAATTTTTTTATCATATTTTGGATTCAAGGGACAAGTGTTGGTAACTGCATTTTATCTGATGTAGGAGAGATTTATTAGTGTTGTGGTAGTAAAAATATATAATCGTGCTTCCAGGGAGTGCTTTCTAAGTCTCTTCCAGGCTTTTGAAGGGGGTAATAAGGAAGGGATTGGAATTTCTCATAATACCTTCATCTGAAAGTAACATTGGAAGACATACGATTGAATTCTGTTCTAGTTGTTTTTTGGGGATTATCAACAAGGAAAAGTGGCTCTTCCAGGCTTTTAGACATTCATATGCTTTTGCACTGAGCCAGTTCTAATTAGTTGATCTGGAAACCTTCAGACTTGCTAAAGATATAATCCTTAATAAGGAAAAGTGCCTTTGTGTTCTTAATACAACTTTTAGTATTGGAAATATTCAAAGTTGTAGTGCACAGATGCAGTATATACATTTCTAGTAAATTCTTAGTTAATTGATATGTGACCAGTTATATGCATCTGTATACTTCTGTAGCTAGGACAGATCATTTTAATAGAATGGACATGGAATGAAATTTTAAAGTCCTATTCACTTTACCCATGTATGAAGACTTTTTTTTTCACTGTATGTTTAGGACACATCTGCTCTGTAAAGCACAGTCCTGAGCTACTACCTTCTTGGGACTTCTGATTTGCTTAAAGTCCTAGCCTGAGTGTTCTGAGGTGATTTGCAGTTCTTTTGGTACTTAAAATGGGTCATGTAGTCTGGATAATGCATTATTGTGTAGCTTTTGGCAAGAGGTAATCAGTTCTCTTTGAACAGTGGCATTGGCTGTATGAAACCGATCCTTCCCCAAGGTGGGGTAGGAGATGGCATTTGAGTGTAGCTTTTTTGGTAGTGGGGGTAGCTTACAGTGGGAGGGAGGTTGTTTGGTAGGTGCTGTTCAGGTAACACAGGCTAAAGCACTTTCCTGTGCAAAGGGAGGAGGGCAGAAATCTCTTTACAGGAGGCAAGGTAGGAAGCTGAATTTTGGCTTTCTTTCTGTTTTCATATCCCAGAAGTCTTATGGAAGTGCTGGGGTAATTTCTGAGCTGAACTTACTTCCAGCACAGCACTTCATTTCCCACTCTCCTCCTTAAAGTGCCCAGGGACCAGATCTGATGATGCTATCGTTTGTTTTAGTTGGTTTTTTGATATGGGGAGTGGGGTGGAGGAGGGGGAGGGGTAGTTGAGACTCTTATGCTTGGTAGCTCTAACGGAGCCACAGCTCTCAGACATCCCTGGCAATTGGCACCTGTGTATGCTGTTACTACTTCTGTGTCAGTCTGTCAGAAATGTAATGCATAAGTGAATGCCTTCTCTAAAACACTGCTTTATTTTAAGCTCTTTTTTTTTTTTTTTTGTGAGTGCATGTCCATTTATGTATATTTAAAATTAAACATTTCTGGAAAAATTTCAAGACCAATTTCTCAACACCCTGAAAGCTGAATCCTGAGCTTTTATTCACCACAGTGATATACACGTATAGCTGCTTCTTTTGCTGTGTTGTTTTTTCTATATATGTTTCTAGTAGGCTTCAAAAGTGGCAGAGGGAGGCTGATCAGCAGTAAGAGCAGCATACTGTGTCTGATGCTTTGACTTGGAGTTATTAAGGCCCAGTATAATCATAGTGAGCTCTTAACGCTGATCCAGGGTGACCAGATGGGAAGCTTGTCCTCGCCTTGCTGGTGTGAGCTCTTGTTTCATGGGTGAGGTGTCTGTAGTGCACCTGAAGGAACTGCGCTGAAACTCTTGGGCTCGATAGGAAAGCATCAGCGGTTAATTACTGAGCATCCTCTGGCTTAAAGCTCCCCTGGAGAAGCAGCAGCGGAAGCGTGTGGTGTGTCTGGCTGGCGCGGGGGAGGGAGCGCGGGTGTGTGGGTTTAGCACAAAAGAGAAGGGGAAATGCTCTCAAATCGCCCTACTCACCTCATTTCTACTTGGGGGGAGGTTGAGACTATTCTCGTCCCTGGGGAAGAGGAGAAGCAAGAAAGGTGAAGTGGACTTAAATAGCTTCCTTCCTTCCTCCCTCCCTTCTTACAAGGGCTGGCTGTTACCTGTGGCATGCGTGATAAATTCCTTCCCTTGTATTGAAATCGCCTGGTTCAGAAGTATGTGAGTCATCTGAAGTGCTGTAATTAACCCACCTAGTTTTGATGCCAAATTAGGAGGACCTAACTGAGAGGTGGGTCGACAAGTTGGAAAGTGTAAATGGGAGCACAGATGTCCTAACAGAATCCTGTGTCTGTAGCACGAATGATGTGTGAAATTCAGATAAAGAGGAAACATGCTTAAATTGGTTGCCTTTTTGAGGGTTTTCCAGTGTTTCTAATAATTTTATAACTAGCAGCATTGGCTAGTCATAAAGGATGCTTGTGACTCCTCATCTCAGTTCTTCCTCCTCATCTCAGCTATGACAGCAACACTGGCTGTTTGTGATGATCAGGAGGTGATGCTTTTTATGAGCTTTTAACAAGTTGATCAGTACTAGTTTCCATCTTGGGTTTAGAAAACATGCCGTGTCTTTCTTGTCATGATACACTAGTCTCTGGAAGCTCTCCCTAGACTGTCGCAAGACCAGGTTCACATTTCTGCTCAATTCTTTAAAATGCTTTTAGGGGATTGGGGGGAAGTAAGAAGATGCTCTAAGCCTGTGGGCTTTGGGTAATCAGCAGTTCAGAAATAACTGTTTGGCTTTTCAGTCTATTTTATACTTTCTCATGTCTCTCAGTTCAGTAATCCTGAAGTACATCTTGCTGATTATCTCTTTGAAAATACAGTTTATCTGGAAAAAACCCACCACTTCCTCTGAAATCACACACTGATCAGTGACTGGCAAACTTGGGAGTGGAAAAGGAACTGTTCTTTGAGGCAAAATGGATAATACAAAGCTATGTTGTCCATGAAACCAGGCGAGGAAAACTAGGTTCTGTAGAACTGACTGATGTCAGTAGGAATGCATTTTGGTTTTTTTCCAGCACAAACACTTTAAAAAGTGATATTCCTTAGCAGGGATGGCAATGCAAAATCCCTCATCCTTTGAATCTGCCTCTTTTGCCCAAGTAGCATTTGAAAATAAAATAGGTGGAGTGGGACTAACATGGTTTGTGTGAGACTCAAACTGCTGCAAAATCAGTTTTCTAAAGCTGCTGCCAATCCAAAGCAGTATGTGTAACACAGTTACAGTTTGATTTTTGAAAAGCAGAAACAACTTTAATGTTCTTTCAGAACTTTGTAGTTTTTCCTTGCTTTTGGGGCATTTGACGTACTTCCAAAGCAACCCTATTACTGGTTTTATCTCTTTGCACGTTACCTTTTTTGGGAGACTTTTAGTGTGTTATTTTTGAGATGCACCTGCATTTGCCAGTTGGTTTCTAGTAAAATACTGAGTCTTTTTGGTATCTTTTAAGTAGGACTTGAATGCAAATGTTTCCACTGAAAGTACTTTTAGATACAAGCTGTTCCCTTCAGTTTTAGGCATTCAAAAGTATCAAAAGTAAGGAATTAAAAAAAAAAAAAAAAAAAAAAAACCAAGTTTATTGTCACTAGAAAGTATAAATGTGTCAAAATGGGTATTGCATGTAAAATGTACAGTGTCTCAATACTAAATATAGTATTAGTTGAGTTGCTAATATGTTGTACTGGTATATGGAAGCATGACTAGACTACTGTGTGACAGGTAAAATTATCCCCATGGTATAGAGGAGGATAATTCAACACTTCGAAGTTTACTCTTGTAATTCATTAAGAAAAGATTTCTTACGCCTGTGCTAAAGTAGAAATTTAACCAGTCAGTTTTTCTCAGTATGGTCTATTAGCTTCCAAAGTGCTAATGGACATATTCAGGATCATGAATACAATAGTAGGCTAGATTTGCAGTACAGGGTAATGATACTGTGCTAACTGTTGCTGTCACATAAAACATGCAGCAGATACTTTCAGAAGTTCATGTGTGTTGTTTTGATTGTTGAGAGGTACCAAAGCATCAGGTCAAATCTGCATCTTTCCAGGAAAAAATATAATAGCTGATAAGTAATTTTTTTTTTTTCTTTCTGGATTTCACAAGGCTCATATCCAAATTTTTGCTAAATCAGCAAAACACACTTCTCCTCCTTCTGTGCTTGGCAGCTTAGCTGACTACTCTAACTTATTAAGGCATTTCTGTTTCTGTAAAGTGCTGTACTGCTTCCACTGGACACTTCTTTGGCTACAGGTTTATGATCTTACCAATGTTAGTTGCTCTAAAATGCTCTGGTGTGGTGGTGTTCTGGCATTGTTCTGTAAAGATTTCCAGCAATAGAGCTACAACAGCTACCCAGCTACCCTAACCCTGACGGCAGCAGCCCCTTGCCTGGCATAGGGAGGTGGCAGAGTCCTCAGTGGCCCCATCCCTCCTGCAGGGAGTTTGTTCAGGCTCCAGCCAAAGGAACACTGCCACTTGAGCAGTGACCACACAGCCCTGCCACGGGGATGATGGGCATTGCTGCTGCCAGCCCATGGCTCAGGACTCCGCAGGTCTTTTCAGGCTTTCCTCCCCAAAAGAGTACCAGTGTTATAAGGGAAAACTAAAATGTCATGTTTGGGTTTTTTCTGTCCCTCCTCCCAGTCTTTATAAAATCAAAAAGCTCCAAAAAAGCCCCAATCTGAAAACCTTTTATTCTCTTTACCATTAATGACAGTGATTTGAAATAGCATTTACCTATTGTATCTGAAGGGACTAGACTTTTAGGAGGGGAGGAGAGCAGATATGAGCTTTCCAACCTATCTGGAGGCCAGAAAGCAAGGGTTGAAGAGCTATGCTGGCAGAATTTTGATGCAGAGCATGCAAATTTTGTGAGAAGAAAAAGATGGAAGTAATAAGTTGAAATGGAAAATGAGGAGAGGGAAGGCAGGGTGAGAAAACCTTATCACCTATCTTGTTGCAGCATATCTGTTTGGGAACCAGATTAACTTCTTTACACCAGTGTGCTTCTACTGGATTAGTTTGATGGATTCAAGGAGTAAGAAATGTCTCTGTTTGGAGAGGTGCTGGAATTGGAAAAAGAGATTGGGGGGGGAAAGTCCTTCTTTCCTAATACTAAATAAAAAATGTAGTAGTTGCACTGAAACAAAATTTGATCAAGGAAAAGATAGACCCAGAGGGATGGCGAAGAAGAACTGTGCATTTTTTTTCTTTAAATTAGAAATGCTAGAGAAACATATAAAAGAACAATGAAGGGGCAGAGAGGGAAGTCTTGTTTTTCTTCAACTTTAGAGTCAGTTAAAAAAAAAAAGTAGTACTTAAGTACATTGTATTATTGCCTCGTATGGGAACTAAAATCTAAAGTTTTTTTCCTTAACCTTAAAAAACGTGACATTTAAACCAATGATTTCCTGTAGAGTTTTGTGTCAGAGTAAGCATTGGTTCTTGGATATGTATTCTGAAAGAGATCCCCTGTCAGCACAGTGGTAAAATGGCCTGTAACATTGTGTTTGGTTTTATGCCTAATGGACAATAAAGTAGTTTCCTGGAGCTACTTGAAATACTCCTTATAAACTAAAGAGTCCGTATCAATTTCTCATTCACATCATATTAAAACTCACTGAGGAAGTTGCAAAAACATGTTTTTGATCAAAGCACTGCAGAAGCTTGTCATATACTCTATTAATCTTTAAGATACTTCATAAAATTCCTGAGAAGAACCCCAGTGGGTTTCTGCTTTCAAAGACAGCTTCATCCCACCTGGATGCCAAACAGAGAGAGCAGCTCCACTCCGTGGTGGGAGGGCATGTAGGAAGTGTACAGGGTCAAGAGGAAACACTTGGAGAGTCTTGTTTTTCCCGTGTTTATCTGACTTTGTTTCCTAGTGGAATACTAGGGTTGTTGAATTATTTGCATGAATAGCTGTCTGCATCCAAAATGACTTGTGCATGCTAGTCTATTCTCTGTATGTTAATGCCTGTATTTCTGTTGTGTAGTCAGTTCACGTTACATGACAACCTTAAATGCCTCTGTGTTGTGCTTGATCAAAACACTTTTTTTTTTTCCCTAAGGAAAAAAATGTAATGTCATAGCTCTGAGCAGTCAGGAATTTCTCGTTGGTTCTGGTGGTAGATGGCTGGGTGCTAGCTTTCAGCAAGGCATTCTTGAGAAGAAGTTAAGCTGCTATCATACTTCACTTTTTTTTTCATAAGTATACTTTAAACTTCTGTACAGACTCTCTTCACATCTTTCTTCTGTCAAGTTTCTTCCTATGCATCTTCATGAGTAGGAGCCTCAAATCAATATTTACAGGGTCTACTTCCATGCTTTGTATATGCAGCTACATCAAAATATATGGCTATGCACTTTATAAGAAACTTGTTCAAGCGGAAGTGTTCATCTGATCAGCAATATCCGCTTTTTGGCAATGCTAGGGGGATGCTTTGAGCACTGTTGTAGAAACAGTAGGATCGTGCTTTGGAGAAACTCTCAAATATGTTGTGACTTGAAAATTGTGTCTTACTGTGGAAAAAAAGTACATGAGAAGTGGCCACCACAACATAGAGCCTCCCTGGAGAAACAAGTGTGCTGCCTGTATGCCAGCGAGACAGTACCATGAAAGTAAGAAGTTGTGCTTCAAGAGATAGGAGATGACAGTGTTGGACAGTGCACCGGCTGATGAAAGGCGATAAAGAGGATACAGGCTACATGACATGTGATGTTACTATGGTTGCACTAGTGATCTAGTCCAAGAAGGGGCTGGGGGGGAAAAAGTACCCACCTGTAAGAAGGTTGTTAGCTGTTCTTAAAGTACATTTTTTTGGTGACTTGTGAGAAAATTAGCAGTCTCAGTCTGGATCCTAGTGGACAAGTATCCTTGCAGTATAGGCCACTAAAACTCATGCTGATTGTCCCTCCCGTTGGCAGCCTGGGTGGTGAAGAGCTGTTCTGGCCCCAGAGGTGAGCTCCTGACAGAGGGGACAGGCTGACAGCCACAAGAGAAAGCTTGCTCTACCAGTGGTACACTTGCTGTCTGGATGGTCTGCTGGGCTGTGAATGTGATGTTATCTAAAAGCAGCAGACTTCTGTACCAATTTAAGTGGAAAAACAAGACTAACGGCCAAATTTGTGCTCTCTGTGTCTTTTGCTAATTGTGAAAAATAGCAATTTTTTTCTTCATCCTCCTGGCTTTACCATCTTCTTCATATGACTCCACTGACTTTTACTTATGCCTTCTTGGCTCTAATAATTTCTTAATGAAGCAGACAATTATATTTTATTTTATCCTGTATGAGCTTCTTCTCATCATTCATTCTTGTTTCCCTCCACTCCAGGCAAAATTTATTTACAGTGGACATGGGCTGGATGTGTGTAATTCCGGAGCTATTGTAAATGACCCTACAGATTTGCTTGCACATCCCCTTTTCTAACCTGGAATGCATGCAAGGGAGGTCATATGGGGCTGTCCCCATGCCCCATTCCCATGTTAGTGGCCATGAACAGATGTTTGTAGAAGAGAACAGAAATGGACAGATAGGTGATGCTTCTCATGTGAGTGTTATAAAAATGTTTGCCACTTCCCTCTCTGAGGCAGAAGTGACATGGCAGAAGCACATTAATCATTAAAAAGGAGATATTAACAGAGTCACATTGGCTCCATGGGATGAATGGACCCCTTTACATTCTCCTCTCAAACTGTTTTGATGGGAATGTTGATTACAGACAAGGTAAACTTGTTTGTACTTCATTCATTAATAACAAACTATAAACTGCCCTGCCTCCCCTCCCCACAGGCAAGGCACTTGAGGAGATGCCAGGCAATTAAAGTACTTAAGACAGTAATTACAGTCAAATATACAACAAAAATAAAATCACTGCACATGATTTTTTTTTATGCTTGGTTTTGTTCTATGCTTTTATTAAACCGCAATTCTTGCCTCACGATTGAACAGGAATTTCTCAACTGGTAATACCAAATTGTTTGACAAGCTTGCTTTGGTTCATCTGTATATTTAGTAACCTCTTTGATGGTCTTGCTGCTGAATTCATCCCAGCTGAGACTCCTGCTTTTTAGGCATATCTTCCTACTGAAGATGGCGTACCTCTGAGTCTTAGCACCAATCAGTAGGGAGGTGATACCAGTGCCCTCTTGCAACTTTTCTTATTTTTTCTTGATGGTTTTCTTACTATACAAGGAGTAGTGTCTCTGATTACTGTGATGCTTAGAAGGGGAAGACTGAATTAAGCTGAGGTGCTCTATTGGCTTCAGATATTTAAATTGGAGCTGATGCATTTTAAACTTCAGAAATTGGCGTCCACAAATTTGACTTGTGAACCTATTAAATGAGTTAGCGTCCTGCAGTAGAAACTTGTGTGTATGCCAGCTCAACATGTTTTTAAGTGAAATTCTTAGTGATTTCAATATTCCAGATAAAGTACACTTTAAAAAGACAGAAAGTTAGCTGTAATGAGATCCAGCTGGTGTGCATAAACCTTTCACATCACGTTCCATAGTTAAGTTGGTAAGTAATGTATGGGGAAAAGTTCTTGTTGCCTATTCTTTTGTACTGGAGTTTTACAAGGCTATATAAATACTGTAAGAATTTAAATGGAGGAAACGCAGGATTAGAAGCAAACAGCAGATGATATATGGTACAAAAATGTCATAAAGCAAACCTGTAATATTATCCTTTTGGTACTTAATATTAAACGACTGAAACTTGACAGTGTTCTGAATGTCACCTATGTTAAAACAGCTCTCATAAGAACAATTTCCAGTTGATTGGTTTGATTAATGTGACTAGTTTAAAAGTAGGTTGTTTTATGCTGGATGGTATCAGAGTGTGGATTCCCTCTGAGTAATGTTTTGACTCGTCTTTTTATTCGGTAAAATCTGCATCTCTGTGGTAGTATTCAAAGCAGAGGACAGGCTCATGGGCTCCTTACCATAACTTAGCAACCTGTTCTCCTTTTAACAAACTGTAATTACAGAAACATAAACTACATCTTCATTTATTTCAATGGTAAGAGCATGGGAGAGGAATGTGGGAAGGAATTCTTTGTGCCGCCATCAATTTAGTTGCCTACCTTGCAGTTGTTTCATAAACATCCTAGAAAGCTCCTGAAAACACTGAATGTAGAATGTGCCAAAAGTGGTTAAAATGCAAAACTTTGTCCTCTGACAGACAAGCCCTGGCAAATCTTAGCTTGATGTTACTGCCCTCGGCTGCCCTCCTCCTTTGTGGAAGGCTTTTGCTCCCTTGTGGAGTCAGCAAAAGGAACTGTGTGACTGCATTTTGGCAGCTACAGGAAACCTTGGTCAAGGGATTATTTTTTGGGTCCTGTCACTGTCACCAGCAAATTGAGTTGCCATGCTTAGTCTGTGAACTGGAACAGAGGAGGCAGGAGCATGTAGTCTGTTTTGCCACTTTTGCCATGGGGGTGGTAGCCCTGGGGAGAGGAGTGGTTAAAAAAGAGTAGTCCGAAATTGCACAGCTATTTGCCGCATGATGATGTCTAAGCCCTCAGCTATCCTCATTTAAAGGGAATGGTCAGGGAGGTATCATAACATATTTAAAGCTTAGGTAGTTGCTCTTATGAAGAGTGTAATTTACAGTAATTGCCACTTTTAATAATGAACTGATCTATTTGAGATGGCTCAATGCCCGCTAAACAGTTAAAATGACAACTTAATATTAAGATGCTGTTACCAATGTAGGTATATTGAACATAAGCTGTTCAGAGGGATATTGTGGGGTGATTTCCATAGCAAAGCTATATCAGGCTTAGGCACCCTTCTACAGAAGGAAAACTGAATTTTGAACTAGAAATAAACTTTCATTAGCTCAAGATTTATTTGATGAATTGTGAAAGGAACATTCAGAATGTAAGTGAATAATAAAAAATTTCTGGTTTTGTGGGTTTGTAAGTTCTCATAAATCAGTCAGCAAGTTCCCAGTCACGACAACCACATGTCCCATACTCTGACATTGCAGCCACCGCGAAACTCAAGAGAAGGATGTCTTAATAAGAGTGGCAAGCCAAATGAGTAGCATTAAAAAAACCAAGGTGATGTCTTGCAGATTTCTGACTTAATTTTTTTTCAGGCTGTCAGTACACCAACAGACTCTTTAAATCTCTCTCACTTTCCTCTGTGGGTTCCCACCTAGCCCCTTGGTAAAGCAGCAAGCAGAAATCCCTTATGGGGCTTTGTGTGGGGAAAAATGGGCTGAAGACCTTTAATAGCTTATAAACAAGGATTTGACATGGCTCAATATTTTGTGGTCCTTGTTTTTAAGGAAATGCTCATGTAAAATATGGAAAAGAGATAGGTTAAAAGTCAAATCAGTGATGATGAATGATCCTCTGTTTTTCTTACTGCTCTGGGGACTTAGGTCCCCACTGCTCCTGGTGAAGCCAGCATGAGCAGCAGGGCTGCACTGCTCAGAGTCAGCCCTGACTCAGGATTTCCAGCAAGGGTGAGCTCTGGGCAGCTAACACCATGTCACCCAACTGTCCTGGATAAAAAAACAAGGATAGGAAGCATTGCTGCTCTGTACCCTTGGATCACTTGGCAGCACTGTGCTTCTTGCTGTGTACAGGACCTGTGAATAGCCAGCAGACCTGCCAGAGCATTAGGAGCAGTGACTGAAGGTGCTGATGGGGATGACTGAGTGCCCAACACCTTGTGTGCTTCTCCTGTGTGACGCAGCCTCACTAGAAGTGGGGTAAGAGCTTGCTTCAACCTTGGAGCGGCTGATTCCAGTGCTGTGCTGGCCTCTAGTCAAATGCTGGCCTGAACCGACCCTGCTTGGCTTGAGATCCAGAGGGATCACACTGCAGCGGGAATAAGAGGCACTTTTGTTCTAGGTTGTAGATACACTGTGATTGAACTTGATAGTCATGAGGCTAGATTTACTGCTGTGCTCTTGCTGTTTTGCATTGCACAACAGCACAAACACTCAGAGAGCGAGCAAATTTGATCCGTGTTTCCTAAGGATTGTGAAATTCTCCTTCTGTATAGATTTGTAGGCTGAATTTAAAGCATGATTTATAAAAAGGGCCTTTTCTCTTAGAGTAAATGTGATTGCCCTTTCTGTAGGGATGCAAGACAAATGTTCTTATTCTGCAAGAGAACTTTTTCAGTGTGCTATCCTTAGTGTGGTTTTGGCTCATCTTCCCTGCTGTACACTTCACTAACTTAAAACTATTTAACTGAGATGCAAAAGAAAAATACTGTTTTTTCAGCATTTAAGCCTGGTGATGGCATACAAAAAAATGTAGAGCAAGGCAGGCGTTTGTTTTGTGCTGTTCAGAAGCTTTCTAACATCCTCCAAACTGTGCTGTGGTTCTTATTTTTGGTCAGTTTCCTCCGTCTGCCATTACAAGTAGACTTTCTCTTGCTAATCTGTTCCCTGAAATACTCTTTGTTCAGGAAAGCAAGTCTCTTTCTGTTGTAATCAGGGCTAGGAATTCAGCTGCAGGGTCACTCTTGGTGCTGTAGAGTTCACTGACCATGTTTTGCTTCTGGCAGTCCTAGCTTTGGCCCCTTTACACAGATCAATGCCAGGCTAACCCCATTTATTGCTACTACTGAATCAAAACTCTGCTTCTCCTATTTAATTTAGCTCAAAATAGATGTAATGCAAACAAGCGTCAGCATGGCAAAAAAGCCAGAAGAAGGGGAGGAAGAAAACAAACTCAGGGTTTTTTTGAATTAAATATACTAAATGGTGCCGGGCTTCAGATGGGGAGAATTAGTTGGCATTGTATCATTAGACCCTTTTTAAAAATCAATTGTCATCATTGATTCTAATTTGCATGTGAGTATTAGAGTTTATCTGCTTGTCTTTTATTCCCTTTTTGTGTTTAAAACCATTTCTGATGTAACTGCTACTGCTTAAGCTCAGCCACGCATTCAGATTTCTGCTGGGTTTCTTAGTCCCAGATGAACCTCCTGGCTTGCTTCGTTGTGCCCTCACTAAGTGAACCTCCATCCTTATTACTATATACCACAGCGTCGGTGTCCTAGAAACTTCCAGACTTGCTTCTGATCAAGTGAAGTTGCTGTTGGCAAGACTGTATTATTCTTGGTGAAGGTACTTGATGCTGAACACTTTGTAAGACTCATCACTGTGAGATGGGTTAAGAGGTTTTGTTGAAGCAAGTGTGTGGCAGGCAAGACTCCTGTGGCTATCAAACCCTGGGACTGTAGTATGTTTTCTGTATCTGTGGCACACCTCAGTGTGAGAAAGTGTTGGGCTCCTCAGTACCGTACTTGAATTTTAGATGACAGGACCTTCATGATGTCGCTGGCATCTGGCCGTCTTTCTTGGCCAGGGCTGGAGTTGGGAATTCCACTTCTTGCCACACCTCATTCCACACTGCTTGTCAAATGTGTGGAATAAGGTGCACATATACCCTCACCCATTGTTGCTTTCTGGATTGAAGTTCTGTTCATTGTGCAAGGCAGAGCAGGTGGACATTACGAGGTTTAGTGCTTTTGCTGAAAAGCAAAACAATCTTGCGTCGCATCCTTCCAACTCCAACCGCTCTCCACACGGATAAACCTCTCCTCAAACTATTCCCCTTCAGTTCTTCAACTCTACATTGGTGTTCATCAGAAGTCAAGCATTCAGTTGAGTGTGTTTGTAATGGGATGGAAGATAGCTGAGACAATCTAAAATTCAGGAATTGTTGCTGAAGTCAAGTTCTGTTGCATTCTACTACATGATCATCAGAAACCCTCCGAAACCTTTCCTGTTTGTTTCAAATGCTCTTTTATTTCTGACATTACAGTTCTTCTGTTCCTGAAGCCAAGCATCTCAAATATTTGTTCTGAAGGAGAGACCTGTCAACTTAAAAGTTTGGCATTTTTGGAGGGCTTATTTTGGGGTTTTTTTGCCCCCTCCCCCCACTTTTCTCCACTCTTCCCAATTTAATGCCTCCTTCTTCTGTTTGCTCTTTTCTTTTTCTTGCAGGGCTTTGTTGTTCCAAAAGGGGACGCTTTGGTTTTCACACTACCAACATGTGCTTGGTGTCTCTGCCCCCTTTCCTTGCCCTTTGCAGGAATGCTAGTGCCTTGGCCTCTCCTTTCCTTCCCTTCTGCACCAGGGAGGGAGCTGATGGTTTCCTGCACTGCTCCTGGATGGGAGACAAGCATCAAGTAAAACAGCAGGAGGACAAGCATGAAATGAGACACAAGCTCTAAGGCCTTCCTGATGTTTTCCTCAAACTTACCTGGTTCCAGATAAAATCCTTTGCAGTTATCTTCCAGACTTTATCTGGAATTGGTCTTTAAAGACTCCGGATGTGTCACTGTTTACAATTTTCTCTTTATCTGCTCCTTTACCTGTCAGCTCCTCTTCTTGTGATGGTTTTCTTCCGCTTTCCATGTCTCTACTGGAATGTGGTGGGTTTTTTGCATATGGTTTTAAAAATGTATTTCATCATACTTGGTGGTTGTCTGTACCTGACACCTTCTCATACTTTTGATACTCAAAACTGCCCTTTAAATGATTTTCCTTTTTTTTTTTAGATCTTTTTTCCCCAGTCTTTCAGTCTTGATCCTTCTTTAAAAAGTTGGTTTTTTCTCTATTGCAAAAAGCAAGTGTAGTTCAAAACTGTCAGTTTGGGCCTATAGAAGATGTTTTCCCTTAGCAACACGGTCTTACTGGTTATTACCACTCAAGACATTCAGTGAGTTTGTTTTCTCTAGCTTTGGTTAAAAGAAGTCTTCCCCTGCTTCCCCACAAACCCAATAAAAGATTTCAAGTATTATTTTGAATGAGGATGAGTTCATATAAAGCTTAGTGCCTCATCAGCAGTTCGAGTTACCTGACCTGAGCCTTCTGGCAAGGGCCAGCTTCTCCAAGAGCCCCGTTACAGAACACCCTAACAGAAGAGACATTTATTTCATACCTACATGCTTTTAGTGGTTGCCACAGCTGTGGCAAGTGACAGTCTGTGTCCAGGGTTGTCTCACTTCTGTATGTTTTGGAGGTAACTGTATTATGTTTATCCTTCATTTTCTTGTTGAAGCAGCTGTTTGTTGTTTGAATTATGAGCTGTCCCTTGAAATCATCTAATGATGCGATTCTTCTCTAATGATAGCTATATCTACTATCAGGTTATGCTAATGTGTTTTTATTTTCAATTTTATTGAAATGTGTTGTACATTGGAGGCAATAAAAGCCAATAGATAGAGAAAGTGAGACAAGCATGTCTTATTGATTGACAGGCATAGACTTTTCTGCTTCTTTAAATATTTTCAGGTCCTTTTGTTGCCCAACCACTGGTGCTTTGTGTTTTAGTAATGACCAGAGAAGCATGAGTGCAGATTTAGAAGCAGGCCATGCAGTCCAAAGAAGTGCATATTGCATATAACATAGATTTCATCCACTCTTCTAAGGTTATATGTATGATCTGTTTGGTGTTGGATCAAGTAAAAACCTTCTAATATAAAACAAAGAGTTTGCTGAGCTAGTTAGCAGAGATTGTTCATCTACAATTAAATAGTGGATTGCTGCTTCATGAGGTTGGCGGGGGCAATGATGGCTTCTGTTAGCACATGGTTATATAGATTCAGGGTTAATCACCCTTGTGGGCAAAAAATGCTAAAATTAGATGCCAAATGGATGTGTTTATCATATGAGCTACAATGAGCTACTTGGAGAAATCCCTACAGGTTTGAAAACAATAATAATCAAAATTGTATTTCTTAGCCATGGATCTTAGAGTATCTTTTACGTATAATGGAATCAAACGAACCAAATCTAAAATATGCTTTGTTCATATGCCATATGGTCGTTGTCTTGCCAAGCACTCTTTTTGCCTGCCAGAGCAGACTCCTGTGTTCTCCTTTCCTTGAATCCTGCCCTTCACACTAACAAAAAAAAAATTGCTGCTTGACTCCCATAGTCATATGCTCACCATTCCCTTTTCCCCTTCATCCCTAAATACTTTTCCATCATTTAAGAAAACTTCAAACAGCTGAAAAGGGGTAAAACAAAGTAAAAACCTTCATGCACGCACTACTGCATTGAAGGAACCTTTTGAATTTAGCCACAGCTGTATTTAACTTAATTCAGGACTTCAACCCCTTCCTAACAGCCACTCAAAAACATACCAGCTTCTCTAAGGGATTTAAAATCCAAAGATGGACAGATTTTATTATGGGGCAAGGGTAGGGCAGTATTTGGGTCACTGATGGTTTTGGGTTCAGGTCCCATGTGTCACATGGATAGCCCATTTCCAGAGCTCTGGGGAGAGGTGCTGCGTGTTGCCTTATATGTGTATTTTTAGCAGAAGGCTGCTTCCCGACCCCATACAGTGAGCACCTGTGTGGTGTTATGCTGCCTGTCCCAAGGTATTAAGTAACCCACAGGCATTTTGAAATAGATAATGATAATACGATTTCTCTCGTGATAGTGTTTGGGTTTTTTCATTCTCCTGCTTGTTATGAAATCTGTAGGCTGATAATTTCAATGGGAGTTATGAGAGAGAGGAAAAACTCCCAGCTAGCCCTGGAAATGCATGGGATCACAGCAGAGACGGGTAAACACTCCCTATTACAGTCTGTCTTAACAAGGACTTCCAAAAAGCCTGTCATCTCAGTAAGTTCAACTTTTACCCTTTCCTTGCACTGTTCTCCCTCTCGGCAGTCCCTGTCCCTCTGCTGGGGTTTTGATAGATTATCATTTTGAGAGACAGGGATGTTGCTTTGCTAAGTTCAGCTTCAGAGACTTGTTGGGAGGGGCAGTAGATGAGACGGGAAGAAAACAGAGCAGTGACACAGAGATCCTAAATGTCAGTTCTTTTTGCCCATAGTGTTTCATCGATACTGGAGCAAGGGATGTATAATATAAGATTACAGTTTCACACCCTATTTCCAGTTCTCTACCAGACTGAGCTGTAACTGTCAAAATTGTGGTTTTGTTTACATCTTCATTATAAATTAGATAATTAAAAGTGTATGGCTTTAAAGCACTTCTGTGCCTTTTTTTTCTGCAGTCAGGTTATAGATGAAGCTGTCTGTTTTATTAGCTAGTCTCATAATGCAATGTCTTCAAAATTGCGATTCCATCTGAGAATATTTTATTATTGGTTACTGCAAGAAACATCTGGAGAGTGCTTAAAGCTCTTGTATGTTACAACATTTCAAAGACATGGCTTTATCAGATCCTTGTATTTTGTCCCTTTCCTCTTCATATAGCCAGAAGAGCTAACAGAGACTTTCTTAAGCCTGGTAAGGTGATTCTAGATACAAAATTCGGTGAGGGTTTTGTTGTCTGCGTGTTCAGCCTGAAATAGTTCTTTGATACATTTTTGGACATATCTTCTCTAGATGGGTCAGTGTTATTTCTTTCTGCTCCTAGGCAAATTAATAAACCAAATTTAAACGTGCAGAGGGAAGCAGGCAGCTGGCTGATTCAAAGGGAGAGGCTATGTTTTTCATCACCACCCTTTCAAAGCCTCTCTGAATCAAAAGAACCATTGGATTGCAAAGGCAAGACCTATGCCACACCAGAAGCTCCCAGTTCAGCAATTTTCCCAGGGTAAAATTATAACTCATGTTTCCTCAGCACAGGCTGTAACTGGCAGCGTTCCTTCTACATCTAAGGGTGAAATTGCTGGGGGGGGAACAGACATCTAATGTGCCTCTGGAAGTTTTATAATGGGTGTTAGCCTCCTTTTGTGGAAAGGTAGATGTTCTTCTGGAACATACCCAAGGGCAGGTGCTATTCAAATTGGAGTATAAACTGACTTCAAATAAGGCATTACTAACTTATTTTTTTTTCAGTTTGTGAGTCAAATCTAAAGAAGAAAAAGCCGTTTCTCAAATTCTGACAGTTCATGACAATCTTCCAGTTATCCCACTGAAGTCTACCTTTTTATAGGTCTTTAAAATTTTCAGATACGACTGCAATTCACGGCATTAATCTTTATTCAGGTACTCCTGATTAGGATCTTACTTTGCAAACAAAACAGTCAGATTTTAGCAATGCTTGTTTCCTAGTGTTGCTTCTCACCAGAAGATTATTGGACACATTGCAAACTTGGTCCAAGAAGAATGTAACCAGTTGGTTTCTTTCCCACTCAAATTTTGACACCATTTGTAAGGATTTGTTTAACCTTACATTCAAATAAACCAGCATGGTTCTCGCAAGCAGAAGTCGTTTCCTTCTAAACCCAGGAGGGAGTGTTTTTTTTTTTTCTTTTTCCTTGTCCTTTTCTTATGTAAAAACTCTTACAAAATATGTATAGAGTGCCTGTTAGAAGTGGATAAAAGGCAACAGCACTTGAGTGAAAAGTCTGACTAGAAATTACATTATTAATATATCTCAATCTACAAGTAGTCTACCTGGGAGCAGCTGGAAGATGGATTCCAGTGTCCCTCTGTTCCTTCACATGTCTATTCCTGGTCAAACCTCCATGTACATGCATGGAGTGGAGTGTCTGTCACACTCCTGGCTTCACTGGTGCAGGAGATGAGTTGGGACATTCTCCATCCCTCACAGAGGCAATAGGAGCTGTTGACTGCTCTGTGCTGGGCTATTCTCAGGGACTGGGGAGAGCTGACCCCGAGTGGCTGCTTCATTCAGGGAGGAGATGTAGACTCTGAATGGAGCCCCTGAGTTTGTAGCTATGTTATCTGCAGAGGAGCTGGCAGGCCACATCTCTTGCAGCAGGGGTGAAATGGTCCAAGGTATTTGGATTGATGCTGCTTGCTGGAATGAAGTCTTGTATGGAGGGGAGCTAATCTGTCATCTCTGCCCTTTTTGTGCTTGTTTTTCTATGAAGTACAGGTAAATTCACGTTTCTCTGTTACCTGAGGTTTGATAGAAGTATGAGAAGAAAAGCGACCTATTTTCCAGGTTTAAAGAAAAGTAAATGAAACTGTCCTCAGGGCAGCAGAAGCAAAGACTTTTTGTATCAAGCCGTAGTGTTGTGGGCAGGACTGCCAGGCTGCTAAAGGCTCTTCAGACCTGGCAGCGTTTCCCAGGGACTGCTCATCTTTTAATAGCATTTTTGGTTTGGGGGTTTTTTGGTTGGTTTTTTGTGGCTTTTCTTTTTTTTTTTTTTTTTTAAAGAAGTGTCCACAATGATTGCAGCCTCTCTCTGCTCAGACCAAGGGACCTCTTAGAACTTACTGGCTTGTTTCTGAAGTATTTGACAAGATCTTCTTTTGCACGTGAGAATAAAGAGGTCTGAGTGAAGGTCACTGAGGCACTTTTGCTATATGCCTCATGAAATACTTTGAACTGGGCATGTCCAGTTAGTGAAGGCTCAGGCTGAGGAGTTTTCTTTTTGTTTGGTCGCTCCTAACTCACTTTTATTGCTAATTTGAGTAGAAGCTGGTGCAGAGCAGACAAGCTGCTGATGGAGTGAGTGTCAGCATCACGGCAGGTCTGTTGACCTTTGGTTCAATGTCCTCCTGCATCTAAACACATGTTCTCCAGCATGGTTAGGGGATCTTTTTGCTTGTTGCATCCTGGTGTAAACACCCTGTGATTATACAGTGTTAGGTGGGCAGTGGTGTGCTGTACAGTAATTGAGAGCAGCTTTCAAATCCGGTTTTGCTTGTGAATTAAATGGGTGCTTTCACTGAGCGAGAATCGAATCAGCACATCTGAAAGCTGTAGAAGTTGTCTCCTTCCACTGAGAAAGCAAAAATGTCTTGTGGAAGCATGTGTATTTGGGGATAGTGAATCTGGGCTGGACCCTCAAGTTACATGTGGTTTTTGTTTGGTTGGTTTTTTTTAATAGTACACTGTGTTGGGTGTATTCCAAAGATCCTGCTTGTGTTGTGGGCTTAAGTTTAAGACTTGCTTGACCCAAGCATAGAAGGGATACTCAGCAAGAAATAGGTAGGCAGTGCAGAAGAACAGAGCTTTAGTTTCAGGGCCTGAATACAATAAATGAAAACGTTTGGACTGTCAGCACTGCTTACCCAAACAAACAAGGGGCTGAGTTAATCTTCCAGTAAGAGTACAAACTTACATCTCAAGGGAGGTATTAAACTTTTGTCTGCAGTTTTGATGCTTAAGGAGAACTTCAGAGAAGTTTATAAGTATTTGAGAAGGTACATCCTGTCTCTGTAAACTTGACTTTTTCCAGGTTTTTGGACTCTACTGCTGCACTGATATAAGTAGAGCTCTTCATTTGACTCCTGCCATCATCCATTAATTCTTTTTCTCCAGTTAGAGATTTTTCTTAAGGTCTCAATGACCAGTTTCTGTTGGTGTGGTTAGAGGTGTTCTGCTAGAGTTAGCTGTGTGCTGTAGACTTGGCTACTGGACACTGGAATTAAAGTGTCTCTAAGCTCTTGTCTAAGGGTGATTTTTTTTTTTTTACTGTCCTACATCTCCAGGTAGGCAACTTTCTCCATCCAGCACAAATACCTTGCTTCCTTCAGCCCCTTGCCTTGCATTTGGTTCTCTGCACCTGTGTCATTTATTCTAGGTCCTGACCAGCTCTGAAATCGCAGCAAGGCTCATTTTACCAAGGAAATGCAACCACAGTCTCTCCAACACTTGCAGCACCTAGTGAGTGTATGTGCTCAGCAGTGCCAGCATCTCAAGAAGGAGAAGGCTGTGAACAGCCAGCATTTGGAATGTGTGGCAAGGGACCCCCATCTTGAGGGGCCAGATCAGCACTCCACCCCAGAGTCAGTGCTTCAGGGACAAGGAGAATTAAAATTTTCCCATCAGGTAAGTGCTTCAGTCACCACTGCTGTAGCCACTCTGGCGTGGCAAGAGGTGCATTTATCAACTTTTTAGGCTTGATCTGCATTTGGACTATTGCAGGATACAGAGAGCAGCCTAACACTGTTATTGGCACCTCCAGGAAAGGGTTTCAGCCAAGGTTTTGTTTCATGCTGACCTATACCTTGTATGTCAGCTATGATGGACCCCTCTGGGTATCTCTGTCCGCTCTCTCAAGCAGCCTTGTGGCATCCACCTTTCTGAAGTGCATTGCTGTATGTATTTCTGCGAATAATACTGAGTGCCGCAAGCATGGTACTTGTGGTGGGAGGAGTGAGCAGCTGCATGGCATAGTTGCAGGTCTTCTTCTGCCCTTAGGTGCCTCAGCATTATCCAAAAAACCCTTCCAACTTCTCAAGCTCTCCATTGTATTCAACTGTCTTGTACAGGATAATTTAACCTTCTGTTGTATGTTGAAAGACATTCAGGGTTTAAAATGAGGCTTTTCTTCCAGAGATCTAAAATATTAATTCTAGTACTATTGTTGAGTCTCAGGGGACCTAGCATCTCGGCTTGCTGTGGCACTCAATTGCAGCTGATTGTGTTTTGGGCCCATTTCTCCTGTGACACTCGAACACAATTGTTCTGGAGTTTTCCCTTATAATTCCTAATGTTCAGACTCAGCAATCCTAAACCTTGCAGCTGCAGGAGAAAGGGCAGTTGGATTATATCGATGAAAGGCAAAACATGACAGTGCAATCGGCATATTTTCGCTGGGGAAAACAGTGGGCTATTTCTTTGTTTTGCAGACCCAGTGGCAGCCGTAAAGCCCAGCCATGTCCTCAGGGAGCTACCAGCCACTGGTGTAATGGTGAAGAAACAGAAGAAAAGGTGCGAATGTGCTCACATGTAAAGACTTTTTGACAAAGATCTGGGCAACTTCTTTGTGCTTCTGGGCCCTTCAGAATGAAGGTGAAGAGAAAGCACCGTGATAGCATGCACACCTTGAGACCAAAATGCAGTTTGCATGCTCTGTGTTGTGCATGGGGTCATCTTTGACCATCTCGCAGGGCTCTGCCTGAGGGGCCAGCACAACCTGGTGTCATCTGTGGATGCAGAGTACCAGGGCCATAGCCAGAAAATATAATGTGAGGACATCACCAGCCCACAGAGGTGCCCAGGGTGGCAGTTTCCCCTTTCAGCAGGAAGCTTCCAGCAGCACCTGGGCTTCTTGGACACATAGTCTTCTGTATATCTGCCTACTTGCTACACCTTCCAGAAGTGCTGTTTGTACTGTACTGATATTGTTTATGTTGAATAAATGCTTTCTCCAGCCTCTTTGTTGTGGCAACTGTTTTTGCTGAATTGAAAAAAGTGGGGGGTACTTGTTTAAGCATTGTGGTGAGACGTGATCATGATTATATTTTTAATCTTTAATGAAATGTTTGTTTTGAAAAAGTGCATCTTCAGAATGGGGATACTTGTGCAAGAGCCAAATCTGACAGCAGTCCTAATGTTCCTGGTTTGGATGAGGGTCTTGAGCTGGGCTTTCCCCATCCCACAAGCACCCACAAGCATCAGCCTGCTGTTTATTTTCAGAGTGCAGGTGCATAACTGTTCATGATACTTGAGTGATTTCTGTTTTGTACTGAAGGAAAAGGGATTTGTCACCTATTTCTAAAGGTTTTTTTTGCTGTTTGGATTCATTCCCCATACAGTGGGATGTGTGTGTTCAGAGTTGACTGTTCTGCTGGAGCTGGCTGATGTGGATGTGCTGACAGCTTTTTCCAGCTGTTCTGGGCACCAAGCTCTTGTAAGGAGAAACATATGGCTTTCCGTTGTGAAAAAAAGGATAATGAACACAGGCTCATTTGATGCTTGAGAATAAACTACTGCACGATTATTGCTTCTAATGTCTAGAAGCAATAAGACAAGGTTGTCCTCACCTCCCCTCAGAAAAATCCAAGAGATTTGGAAATACGTAAATTTGAGTTTCTCAGCAGAAATAACTGCTTGGGCTGTGATGGGGAATATCCAATACCTAATACTGAGTAGCAGATATACTCTTGCTTGAGCTGGGCTGGCTCACAGCACGGAAGATGTTGGCTATAATAATCCCAGCCAGCAGTGTCTTGACCTGCAACCTAAAATGCTCCCCACTTCTAGTGACTCAAGTAGATGGTTTGTACTTGAATGTCAGTCCTTCTGTGTGTGAGCTCAAGTTGCCTTGTAGTGGCAGAGTTTTTGTCAAGGTTTCAGACTTAAGAAGGGAACTGGGATGACTTTACTCAAGACCACAGAGTATAAATAACACTTCTGACAACAGTGCTAATATTTTGAGGAGAAGAGTAAGCCTCCTGTCTCTTAAATTTTTGTAATGACTTGAGTTCTTCGAATATCTCTTATTTCTTCCACTTGCTACCAGAAGATTGACGTGGTTCCTATGTTACTGTTGCTTGGTAGAGCAGTTGCATGAGTGCACATCTCAGCCCTGCAACTACTGTGTTTTTTCAACCCAGGTCTAAAGGCTTATTCTTTAACAATATTCTTGAATGGATTTGTGGAGAAGACGGTATAGAAGAAACGGGCAGGGAGGAGGAGAGATCTGAAAGCTCTCCTCCATGATCCTCAGTCCCCTTTGGTAGGAAAACTTCGAAATCATACAGATTTTCATAAATACTAAGAGGAGTAGTTCAGGGAGGGCTGCTTTTGCTTCTGTTGAGGCTATAGGAGGGCTTGCCTAGAGCAGAAAATGCGAAGCAGGTTCAGATACGCTCAAAAGACCTGTGGCTGTGAACTACTTGTTGTGGAAAGATTCCTTCAAAATATCAAGAAAGTGGAGGAGCCCCAAACTGCACTAGTAGAGCAGTGTTTCTGATTGCTGAACCAAAACTGAAAAGTTTTTTACAACCTAAATGCCTTTAACCTGTTTAGCACACAGATTTTGGCCCTTTTGAGTACACAGTTTCAGTAATACATTAATTCTGAGTGAAAATGGGAACTAATTTTTATGAGAAGCTGTTGGGGGGGAATGATCTTTGAATACTAATAATGATAAATGTTTTACAGGGTATTTGAAGTATTTTGGTTCATGGGAACTGTTGTAAAACTGACAATTTCCTGTTCCTACCTAATTTTTTTTTTCTTGTAGGATAAATACTAAAATATTTGAGAAAAAAAAGCTGTCAAGTGACAAACAGACTGTTGACAGGTCAGGAAGGTCACTGCCTATCCAGCCACTGCAGGTGCTAGCCCTGCTTTGTGTCCCACTCATGAACAAAGCTGATGCAGTTCCTGAGGCAGACAACAGCCTCTGGGATCTCCCATGTGGGAACAGCTGTGGCTGAGCTCTGAACCCCTTTCTGGGTGCATGTCTCACCTGCTTGATATCAAGAAAGGGTTCTGAAGAGCTTTTTGAATCCTGTTGTTGTCAGCTGTTCTAGATTGCTTACTAGATCCAATGAGTTTAGTTTCTATGACTTCCTTCTCTCCTCCCGTAGTTCCTTCTAAGTAATTATATTTGCAGTCACATTAGGTGGTAGAAGATTAATAATTTACCAGCAGTACCTTGTTATTACCACTTTTTACCAAAGCTTATTCACTTCCATGTTTGCAGTAATCCAATGCAAGGCATGTGTTTCTTCAGAGAGACTGTTTGTCCCTGTGTTATCCTTTCCATAGCTGAACTAATACACTGATTTTAACTAATTCAGTGATATAGTTCTGGTCTGTTAAATGCCATACCCATTGGATGGTGACCTTCTTTGCTGTGACTGTGATATTGCATTATGCCACATTAAAAAACCTGGGTTTTTTTAAAGTATGTGGTTCTCCAAATCCCATTTCTGCTTTAATTTCTCTGGGGTAACTACAGTAGAAATACCATTGCCTAATTTCAAAGTGGTCCCCAAAACATCAGTGAACTGGTTTTATCCAGGGAAATATGCTTTGTGAGCTAAGACTGGAGCAATCTTAATATTATTGTGCTTAATAACTAAACATTGAGAAGATGGGCATTGTTTCACGAGATACAATAAATGCGGGTAACTTGAAGAGGAAATGTTGAGAAGGAGGAGGCTGAAATAAGAGAGCAAAAGGTTTTATTATAAAACATTTTTATTTCTTGGGAGTTTTAGTAGGCAAACTGTGTAAATGGCAGATAGGTTCCAGCTCAAGTTTGGAAACTGGTTCCCTTTTCTTATGTTTTGTGGAGTTTTTTGCCTTGTAAAATGCCCACAGTCTTCCGACCTATCTCCCATCCTGGCAGTGGTGTTCATACTACACATTCTTCTACTGCTTTGTACAGCCAGTGCTATCGCAGCTATGCTGAATGAGGTCCCAGCCTAACTACAATATTAACCCTGCAAATCTGTTCATTTTCTCTTGAGCAGCCCCAGGCAGAGTATACAGGAGAATGTGTCCAATTGAAAAACTATTACAGACTCGGTGGTGCTGCAGTGTGTTAAATTGCAAGAGAGCTGTTTTTTTTTCTGCCAGAGAGGATCCTGCTAAGGGAGATGGTGGTGTCTGTCTCGTACAAGTTACAGAATTTGTTTTTCATTTTAGTCTCAGCTTTCTTTGGTGATTTTATCTTTATTTTTGCCAAACCGTTTGTCTGCTTTTAAGCACCGAAATGTGTTCCTCAGACCTGCTGCTTTCCTCCAGCTAATTGTCCAGCACATGCTCTCCCCGCCCCCACACCAGTTTATGTCAGTCCCTCCCTTCTTACTTTCACCTTTCCAGTCGTTGTTTTTAATTTTTTCTTCATTATTTTACTAAATACCGTACTGCAGATCAGTAGCATCTTGGGTGGTGGTTGTACCACAGAGCATTTGTAGCAGACATTAGTTTTGCATAGCGTGTGTACCTTATTTTGTCTGGACTTGTCTTCTTTGCGCTGCAGGCAAGTCCTCAAGCAATTGTAGTGATTAAGCCTTTTATTTCTGCGGATTTATATTAACTTCTGCTTATAAAGAAACAGAAGAAACCCAAACCTTCCCCCCTCTCAGACATCTAAACTAGATGTTTTTCTTCATTCCCTTCGTTTCTATCAGTATTAGACCTTAGCTTGCTTTTGCGTATGAGAGACTATTAGTTAAGTACCTTGTGGTTTATAGATGCCTTTTGTTACATATTACTTGGATTTATTGTGCAAGGTTGGCCTGTAAATCATATCAGTCAGACATTTACCTGGCTCGTGTTGCCTTTATGGTTTGAGTCTTTTAGCAGCCATGAAAAATGGAGAAATGATGTTTTTGGCGGCGGCGGCGGACTTCGCTAGTCCGAGTGCCCTGTAACTCTCTCACGGCAGCGCTCCGCTTTGGCGAGGTTTGCTGCCTGGCTCTGAGGCGATGTTTACAAGGAATCCATTACTTTGCGCAGCTGAAAGACAGTGTTGAAAGAACAAAGAGAGTTTTGTGATGAAGTGTATCTGACTTCTCGCTGCTTTGCTTACCTTTCAAATGTAAAATGTAGTCATTTGCAAGGGCTTTTAGTTCTCAGGGCATCCCTATAAGATTCCACCCCGTGCGGGGCTTTCCTTCAGTCGAAAGCGGGGTTGTCTCAAAACCGCTCTCGAATGCATTTCTATTTTAATCCCCAACTTTGCCTGCCGCCTGCCTTCCTGGCTCCAGCTCACCGCCCTGCCCTGCCCCACCCGCCGCGCAGGCGGCCGCTGCTCCGTGCCGGCGGTGCGGCGCTTCCTTTGTGACTAAAACTTGGTTTCATCAGCAAAGCATCGGCTCCCGCTCCGCGCTCGGAGCTCGCCGGCCTCGGGAAGCCGCTCAGACCTGCAGCCTATGTGGGGCACGCGGGGGCAGCTGTCGCCATACGTATAACTTTTAAATGGAAAATGTCTTTCTCAAAGGCTGTCGATGTCCAGTGGTCTGCAGTCCATGAGCAGTTGACTAGTCCAGGTGTTTCTGCTTCTGTTCCCGTGCTATGTGAATTGGGAATTCGAGAGAAGAGTGTGCAGGATGGAGGAGTTGAGGGTTTGTATTTCTGTTCTGCTGGTATGAGAGTGACGGAGGGCTTGGGAAGGAACAGAAAGTCTACCTGGGGTTGTCTTAATTAAGGAAAATATTGTTCTTGGTCTTTTTGTCTGCAGCTCTTTCTGCTGGTGTCTTTATCAACTCTTAAACATGAGAATGACCTTTTTTGATGGTATGGATTGACTGTCACGAATAATATTCAGGAAAAACTTGTTTTATTGAATGTGATTTCTATTTTGTGGGGTTTATCAGTTCATTTTGCCCCACTCATTTTAAGTGTAGCCAGTTAAAACTCTTAGAGCTAGATTCATTTTAAAAACTGCCAAGTACTTGTCTGTGCTTTACTAAGATAAAAGCCATAATCTAAGACTATGAGACAGTGCTATTGATTCAAGACTGTGGGGTTCTATGAGGTTTTTAAGGAGATCATTAACCCAGGTGTATCTCTTCACAGGACAGTCGGCCCAATATGTCAAGACCTCTGATCACTAGATCCCCTGCATCTCCATTGAACAATCAAGGCATCCCCACTCCAGCACAGCTCACAAAATCCAACGCACCAGTTCACATTGATGTGGGTGGGCACATGTATACCAGCAGCTTGGCCACGCTTACAAAATATCCCGATTCCAGGTAACTTTAAAAAGCTTGTTCTGCATGTCTTTGGCAACTCCTTTTCTTCCATTTCATGCTTGGATGTCCTGGGGTTGCCTCAGAATGATGAATTTAGTTCCTTTTGTTTCAAAATTAAATTAGCTTTCTTTGTTTGTAGGCGGTTAGAGACTGACTTTTCTTTCCCTGCTCTGCTGCGTTTCCAGCAAATGGCACTTCTGCAAATCCCTATGTGTGTGTACTAAAACAAAGCTGATAGTAAAGAGCACCTACTTTCTACTACCTAGGATTCTGGTTTTATGCCAGGACACCCATTCTGTGGTTTGTTACATTCAAAAACCGTAGTGATAATGCATTTAAGCCCAAAGGTGGGGGTGTTGGGGTATTTGTTTTGTTTCTTTTGGAGCAGTAACTGCTCTCCTGTACTGTCAACATGTAATCTCTGATGTGTCGCTTGAGGTGAAGGCAAGGTTGAATGTGATAAAATATAGCACAGTATTAACTGAATACTTTTTATAGAATCTTGGGACTTTTCAAATAGTTAGGCTCTTATCTCTCACATACCTTTTGAATGAAGTATTTGTGACTCTGGTAGCTTGCTGGTATTAAGCAGTTAGAAAACTGCTGCACATGTAAGCAAGTGGTGTATGTACAGTAAAGGTGCATCTTTAAGAAAACAAGTTTTCTGTTTCATTGAACAGTGTGTGTGGATATTAGATGGTGGAGTGGCAGACAAATGCTGTAGTGGTGCTGTAATTCTAAGAGTTGGTTGTCAGATAGCAGGTGTTGATTGGGTCCATTGCATTAGTCTATACCTTGCCCTTCACCGCCCAATCCTGCTCTAGAGGGAGGGGAGTGTTACATTTGTGCTCTTTTCAGCGTTTGAGCGGGGAGGTTTTGAGTATCTTGATCCCACAGCTCTGACTTGCCTCTCCAAAGGTACAAAGCACGCTTCATGGGATGTGATTTTGTTCAAAGCCTGGGTTTCACTGGTATTACTGCCTCTGCAGCATCGGCTCACAGTATTAGGTGGACTGAAGTAGTGCTCCTAGTAGACACTAGGAGCTGATAGGGTTAGAGGAAGAGAACAGTAAATACAGGTATATGGAAGAGAAACAGATGAGCACATGGCCTTTCCTATGCCAACCTCCTCGAGGAAGGACAGGCAGAGGGAAGTAAAAGAGAAGCCATGCCAAAGCCTGGATCTGCCAGGAGACATTCAAGAAGTGTCTGGAAAAACTTGAACTGTTCTTCAAAAACCAAATCTGTCATTTTGGGGAATTTTTTTAGGAGCTCCTTGTGTTCAGCTACTACTAGTTGTGATTACTTAGTGAATTTTTTGGTAATTGGAGCAGTGATGGTCTCTGACAGTGTTGTCTCTGCAGTATATGAGAGGCTACTGCTTCTGTTTTTGTGTCAAATTCACAGAGACAGTATATTACTTCAAGTGAAGAAACACTAAAATGTCTTTCATAAGTGTGTATGGTGGCAGTGGAATTTAAGCATAATGTATTCTGTGTTCAATTGAGCCATTGTAGCACTTGAAAGTGAAAGCTATGCCTGTAATATCAAAGCCAGTTTAATAAATTAAACATTTTAAAGCTCTTCAAACATAATTTAAAAAAACCCAAACTCCGAGTTATAGTCATTCTGTTTCAAGTCGTTCTGACATGTGTTTGTGTTTCAGTTCTGACAGTGTCTTTTGAACCTCTTGATGAGTGAATATTTCCAGTGTAGCTGTTAGAACCTGGAATTCCCAGCCAATTCCAGAACTTGAGAGATTTTTTTTAACATTAGCAGCTTCAAAAGAGCAATTATTAAACTTGTTTGACTGTCAAGACAATGGCATGAAGCAGTATGCCAGAAATCATGATATAGTTGTTTGGGGTTTGTCTGTGAGATTTTACCATAATGTTTTTTTCCAGTGAGGGGTTGGGATGAGGGGTATATATATATGCATACATATTTATATATAGTGAGTGCTAGGTAAAAATTATCCAGTAATATTTGGACATTAATACAAATAGTTTCTTGGAGCCTGACCTGGTCAGTTTATATCTAGAGTCTAACTTTTTTATACAAAGTTAACACAAGGTTTTGGTCAACATCGCTTGTATGTTTTTTTTTCCTGCCAATATCAAGTGTGAATGATACCTAAACTAAGTCAAGGCCTCAGAGATATTTTTGGGCTCGTTGAAACCTCCTGAGACTTACTGTCATATGAAATATTGTCTATGAAAAATAAGGCCTTGATTATCTTACCTGAAAGAGCACTGCTCCGGGGATGAGTCAAGGCATAGGTTGCAGGCTCCAGCAGCTAACAGGTTGAGACATGAAAGTCATTAGGTTTCTGACTCGTATTACATGTAGTCTAAGGGCCAGAAGCCTGAAGTGAACCTTTCATCTGTGGGCCAGGTACCAGAGTCATCTTTCTTTGTGAGATTGAAAGGGTGATATCCAAAACAGCAGCTTTGGAGTCACTAGGACTTGCTGGTGTGAAGGAGCCCTTTTCTGATAGAGCAGTCTCTGCTTTAGAGCAAGGATACTCTTCTTTCTCCTTGGGGCTCAATAGCATCTCATCTTGTACCTCTCTGTTTTCTCCTTCCTGGATAGTAGAGTGGAAATTGGAAACATTACTTTAAAAAAGAATTCCTTAAATGGTATCAGGTAAAGACTTGTGGCTTGCAAGGCTCACTTTCCATAATTTTTCTGTTAGATCCCTCAACCTAGTTTGTGCCTTGATATGCAAAATACCTACTGACAGGTATCCATTCATTCCTCCAAAGAAACCCTGGTGTGACTGTAAAAGTGTCTTGCTGCTGCTGCTGCATCCCTGACCTTTGCTATGGAATGACCATTGTGGTCTTCTCTGAAATGCTTTTGTGATTGAAGAATACAGGGAATTGGAGCCTATCTGTGGTTTGGCCAAAGGCTGACACAGTGAAGCAATCCAACAGACAAGCAGCTTATCTTGTTTAGAGTAATCCTAGAATTTTAAATTCTGAACCTGAAGTAATGCTTAAAAAAACTCTCAAAATAATTTAAAAATCCAGTAGCATATCATATGAAAGAGCCCAGTAATATTCTGGACCAAGGAGAACCTACTTTCACAAGGAAAATCCCATATGAATACTTTATCTCATCAAAAGGCTTCACATTCTCCCAAGATTCCAGTGAGACCATGCCTCAGACATTATCTCATGCAGCTGAATAATAAAATTTGCCAGACTTAGGCTTCAAGAAGAGGCAGTTTGAATCAGTATGTCTACCAGGAAGACCTAATGTAAGGTCAGTCTGCTGAAATAAATAGCAATTTTCTTTGAATGCCTGAGGAGGGGGCAGGTGTCCTTTTATGCAGCTCTCTCCACCAAGATAGTAGAACTTGGTGCATTTACCCATATACAGATTGTTCCTTCTTTTGTGAGTTACTGACTGACACTTGTTCATATGTCAGTGTGAACAGACCTAACGAATTGTTTGTATACTGTGAAGAATCTTACAGTTTTGAAATTTGTTCTGATTTGTTCTGGGTCACGCCTTCCTCTTCTCAGCAGCCTTTGGCTTAAGTTACCAGATCTTCAGATTGATATTTGGCAACACACAGTTATCTGTTAAAGATTTGGGTGCACTAATTTTTTTTTTATTACTTGGTTTTTGCAAATGAAGGTGTTTTTTTTAAAAAAAAAAAATATTTTCCACTGCCCAGAAATAAAAAGAATTATTCCAGGGAAGATGGATCTCAGATGAGTGTCTGCTAAAGGAGCCTTTCTCCCCTGAGAGCTGAGGCACATGCATGCCATCCCATTGTTTCCTGTCATCACCAGAGAGTCTGATGAGAACAGGTTGAGGTTTTAGGATTTATGGTTATGAGGAGAGGAAGTACTGGCCTGTTAGTTCTGATACTTAAACCTGAGCAGCCTACTTTCCTTCCAGTGCATTATCATCTTGCAGTACGATTGAACCCTTTGCTTGGAGTTGGCATTCCTACATCTTGCAGCCTTAATGCTGTCTCTATGGCATCTACCAGAAGTTGTTGTGTATCAGGCTGTGTCAACCTCAACTAACTATCGGAACTAAATGGGAAGATGTTTAACTTTGATCATATGAGCATCAGCTGTCTGGTATCTCTGATATCAGCAATATCAGCAGTGTTGTCTATCTCATGTGTTCAAAGCATCTGAACTTTTAATTAGTCCTGTCCAAGTCATCTGGTACATGTATTTGCATAACACCATGGCATTGGATTTCCACATTCTATACTCCCATTTAAAACATTGTGTATATTTCTTTGTAGAACTTTTTGGGGTATCTGCTTGTGTTACTACATCTCCCATCTAGAGTTACTCCCTGCATATGAAGATGGATTCTTCTTATACAGTATTTCACAATACCTTCAAATTTCTGCCCAGGGCTATTTCAGGTTTTCATATGAACCAATCCATTCGTGTCCCAGTTTTCTTACCCAATCTTTACTCTCAGCCCTCAGGGAAATTAAATTTCACACACTTGGATCCAGTTAGGACACTGGCATTTTTTTTGATTGGTAAGGGTTTCTTTTGCATCAAGAGCGCAGAATTACTTAGGAGAATGCCCAGACTGTCCTTGGCCTTTTTTGACAGTTTGTAAGCAAGACTTATCCTTCATAGGTTGTGTAGGTAGACTTTCAAGGACATCAGGCAGGTTAGCACTGCTTACTTGTTTCAGAGCTCCAGTTTCTATTGTCTGTAGACTGTCTCCAGTTCCAAAACAAGACACTGACATGGCCCTTAATTCAAACTTCTGCAGATTGCAACACCACGCTGGAGACTTCTGTCTCTGTAGGAGATGTGCCGCTGCAAGCGTGGTCTGTGCTTTGTATAGGGCTTCTTCTGTAACACCTCCATGAAAGCAGCCCTGTCACAACTTTCCTACTCACCTTGGACAGTACCTCTCAAATTGCTGTAAGTTATGCTAATGACTTGAAGAAATAAATCCAAAATTTTCTAACTTAATGAACATTTTGGGATATTTTTTAAGGAAATATTGAGAGAGTGAGTGTTACTACACCTTTATTTCCACTCTCCTTATTTGGATTCATGTTCCTGAGAGGTACATCTCCATCTGTGAAGGTATTTGGTGACCTTTCTAGAGTAGCAATATCAAAGTCCGATGAGATGGTAATATTTAAATCAACGTGATACTGTAGTAGCTAGACTACTGTAGGCATGCACTTTTTGAGAACAAATATGGTGTTGCAAGTTGTAAAGAGAAAGCTTCCATGAGAGTTTCCAGTGTTCCTATACACCAGCTCTGTCTGCTCTATTAGCATGAATGGTCCAAGTCGCAGCTTTTTAATATTTTGTAACATTCCTGGCAGGAGGAAAATAGGCAGAGGCTCATTTCAGTCTTCATTACCTATCCTGTCTTACTCATCTTATTATTCACCTTTTGTATTTCATCATTTGATCACTGCTGGTCTTGTGGCAAGGGAAAGGGAGGGCTTGGCATAGGGAAATACATTGACTCTTGCTGACCTGGTCTGTGACCCAAGGTAACTGATTTAACTGTGAGCTTCAGTTGCTTCCTACCAAGGTTAACATAAAAGCAATTTGTAAAGTGCTTTGGGATGATGACTGAAAGTGTAAAAGATTACTATCTCTAAGCATAAATAATTATGGATGCCAGTAACTGAGATAGAAATGGTTTATGATGTTGGTATCACCACTAACATGTATTAGTAAAAAATGAAATGTTGATTCACGAGGACCAGACTCAATATAGTTAGGCAGTACAGTTTTTTTGGTTGGTGTAACCATGTATAGAGACTTGAGAAGAAAATAGAAACAGAACTGTGAATGATACTATACTTCATGCCTATTTCCAGAAATTCAGAGAATTTACACAGCTGATACTGTAAAGAGAAATTTTTTGTAACATACATCTGTCAATAAAGAGCTCAGAGGGGTATTTTCTGGTCCTAGCTGAACCAAGATTAATTGTAGCTCTAGGTATGTATATTGAACTTCGGGTATATATTGACCTAATTTTGCCTCAATTAATGATCACCACAGGTCAGTCATCGCTGTCACCTCAGTGGAAGTAAATATTTTCCAAATTGTAATCTTGTAATATGTCTAACTTGCAAGGTCAGCAAGTTGCTGCTGTTGCTGGTGGCTGGTGACTAGTGAAAGAAATAGCACATCAGATTAGCAGGTCCTCACACCTCGTGGTCAGTAACTGGTGGTGAGTCATCACCAAAAGGGACCGTGGAGTTGATGTCTGTCTTTGTGCTCTAAATACCAGTAAACGTAGGTTTCTGTATTATTTATTTGCAGGATAAAAAGTAGTGGTTTGTACTTGTTGGTTGCTTTTGCACTCCAATGTGTAAAATTACAGCAAAATCAAGCTAGTGAATTGTTGGGGTATTCTTTGCATGTAAGAAGACTCAGAGAAAGTAGATTTGCAGACTTAATACCACAGGGGTTCATACCGTGCTTATCTATGGCTATCTGGCCATGTCAGCGTATTTGGAAATGTTTAGAGGAATGTGTCTACATTCAGGAGTATTGGAAAGGTAAAGCCTTCTTCTCCTTATTTCTGAGGCTTACTAGCCTCAGAAATGAGTTTTCTTGAGGGGAAAGAAGAAAATCCATGTCCGTATCATCAGTATATACATTCATTTGCCAGTTGGCTGATGCGAGTTTGTGTGGGTTGGATCAACCTGTAAGTCAGGGAAAGGGGAGGGGGGGTTGTCAATAACTAGTTTTAAAGGTCTGTGTTTTGAGAAATCCTTTCACTGCAAAGGCTGCTTGATACCAGCTCGGTGGATGGAAATTTGTGGATGAGAAACAATGTTTGTTACAATGCCTGCACATTTCTAGCCAGTACCGTGGCTTCATGAACTAGACTGAAGGCACCCAAGCAGTATTTCTCACTCTGCCTGACCAAGAAAATATTTGGGAAGATAAAACAAAGTGCTGAGTCTGTGGGTCTATGGGCAAAAGCCTATTAGAAACTGAGGTGGCACTGAAGTATTCTGCTTATTAGTCTTTTCTGGTAGGACCCGTGTTTAACCACTGTCATGAGGTTCAGTGGTTTGTTTTGCCTTTTGCTTTACTTACTCCTTGCACTCAGGAACCTCTGTATGTTAGCACAAGGTTCTCATTCTGCTCCCACGTAAACTGTTTGTACTTCATTGGTCTTCCATAAATTGCAGTATAGTTGCTAAGCAAACTGGCATCTAGTACATACGTAATTGCAGAAGCAAACATTTGGCTTGCAGTTTTACCGTCAACACCCGTCCACCTCTTGGGTGTGTTTGAAGCTTTAGGATATAGATTCCAACTTCTGGCTTACTTATTTCTGGTAATGATCAACCTCCTGGCTGGGTTTCATGTATACAAGTGTGCTTGCCATTTGGGGATGTATTTGCAAAGGTTGCATACAGAAGGGTGAAAACTGCTTAGGACAAAGTGGTAATCTGCAGTCATTTTAATGCAAATAAGGCACAAATGCTGTGTTGGCCAGGGGAATGACACCAGTTCCTGTTATGTGAACTTTTCCTCTAACTTAACCAGTCTGCAGTTTATTCAAATGTCATAACCAGACAAGTGTCATCTGGCAAGATTTATTTCTCCTTTTGTCTTCTGTTCTCAATTTTTCTTTCTCCTTAGTCTACAGTTCTCAAGATGTCATTGTCTCTTTGACTCTTGCCTTTCAGTATCTTATTTTCTGTCCCTGTTCCGCTCTGAGCATTGGCCCTGCTTCTGTCATCTAAATTCCCTCACTCCTTTGTCTTCATTTTTTTTTCATCTACATCTTTTTATCTCTGTTGAAAAGGGCCAGAGCTCACAAAGGTCAGAAGTGATCTTTACCTGACCAAATCAAAGCACATTGCTTGCTTGATTGTCCTTTTCTCCACACACATGCTTGGTTTTCTGGCTCCTGTTAATGGTGAGCTTTCTTTGAGTACGTGAGCACCCAGCATATTTTATAGATATCTCAGATGATGCTTTTGCTCTTGGTGACATCAGTTGAAAGGATTCTTTGAGACTCACTGATATTGATCTCTCTCTTCTTTCACTGAGTCTTTGAATCTGTAATCAAATAAATTGTTTCTATCCCTGATGTGTACATTAGCTTGGGTCTGTAGGACTCTTCCAGCACAGTTGCCTGGACCTTCCAGCACCTCATCTGGACAATCTTCTAGGCACTTTCAAGGCACTTTCTGACTGCTTGAGAGAACCAATGGGCTTTTGCAACAGTTTGAAAACATTTAAGCTGAGCTTGTAGCTCCTACTCATAGACTGCTTTGAAGGGGAATGCCATGAGAAGAGGAATGGGCTCGCGGTCACTTTCCTACGCAGTCCTTCCACCATGCAGCCCCGTGTGTGTAGACACTTGGGCCAGCTCAGGTGCTCAAAGCAATATAGTGCGTCTCTCCACCTGGACTCGTTTATCCTGCTTCCAGCAAACTCAGCTGTGCTGCGTCTGGTACCCGAGCTAATTACTGGAGACCTATCTTTTATGTTTCTACACACTGCTGCATTTTGCAGAACAGGCACTTGGTGAAGGAGAGCAACACTGGCAATTCAGTTTCTGTGAATCAAAAACTTTCTGTTTGCAAAGGATTAAAAGAGGTAAAAGGGGAGAGTAATACAAAGATGCAAGGGTTTTGCTCATAAGATGAGATGGTTGAGCAACACAGTGTTAAATGCAATGGGGCATACTTCAGTAGTTCAACAATTTATAAAGATTAATTCTACCTCCTAGACCCCAATGGGGTTTTCATGGTAAAATGTGACAAGCCTGTCAATCAAATGGTAGACATAATTGTTCTTTAAGTGACCTATTAAAATCCCATTCCTTTTAATTAAAAATTGTGTCTGTGTTCTCACACAGGCCATATTTGAATGGTAAAAACTCTTTTCATATGAGACACGTTGCAGGTAGAGAGCTGTCACAAGCTGTGTGACACACGTGTGAAACAGGAGGAGTGACTGAAGTCCCAGTGCGGCAACATGTGGCTTGCCTTTGGCTCCCGCTGACACAGAGGGAGATGGAGGGATAAGCAGCATCTCTCAGGTCCACACCCAAACCCTTTGCGTTCCTTGCCTAAGAAATTGCTTGTAGTTGCTTATTGTGGCATAGAAAGTTATAATATACAACATTTGCCATAAGTGTGTCACTTGAGAGCAAATGATGGATTACGTCCTTCCACACCCCAAAAGTTGTTCTTTGTGCTGTAATTAAAAAATAAATGTTGCAATGTTGAATTGGAAATATTTTGTGCCATACAATGAATTTGTTTTGTTAGGTTGCCTGGATGTAATTGCAACAATGTCAGTGCATTAAACCCGTGTCACGGGGTAATGGTTTTCTGCCACTACACCGGTGCCAAGGACTGCTTTGTTTAGCAGCTCTATTGCTGTTTATCTCCATCGGCCGTAGTGATTATTTTGTTTCTGCAAAATTTTTTTTTTCTTATTTTGTTCCCTGTATGAACACTATAAATCATGGTTCTGTTCAAATGCTAGCCGCAAATCCCGAACAGTAGGAAGTGCTGCCATGCCAGGGAGTGGCTCAGCTGGGAGCTGGTTTTAGGTTCACCCAAACTCATCAGTGATGCGAGGGGAAGAAGGCGTTCCAAACCATGACAGTCTGCTGGGCCCCTTCTACCCATCTGAAAATTGATCCCTTTTAAACAGTTTAGAGGGCCCTCGGGGTCTTGCAGCTTACATAAAAAATGAAAGCCCTTCCTGTCTTAGAGCAGTGCAAGCAGTCAATACAAAAGAGAAAAATGATCTTTTAAGTGTATCCCATTGAATCCATTATCTCAAGGGCCCGTGCATGATACTTCATCAAAACATCATCGTCTTGGTGATACATGGGGGAGAGGGTGAGATGGTGTTCGAGGGAATTCAGAGAAAATGCTGCAGTACTCTAAGTGCCACAGGACAGGCTAAATATGATACAAGCCAGAAAATGAGAGCTGCAGAAAAACTGATATGTTCCTCCTTATAACATATTGAATTTTGCATGTTTGAAATGAGGATATCATTCAGGAAAAGTTTTGGAATGTTTCTTTTGTAGGTATGTAAGTCCTGTTGGGCATATCACAGAATAATTGCTTTGCTTTCAATCAGAATACAAATTTGCAGATTTTTTCTTTTCATTACAATGATAAAGAAAATAAAGGAAGAAATAAAAACCGCTGTTTGTACCATCAGTACACTCTGCCCTTGTTGTGGGAGGTATTGAAAGGGTTGAACTGCTCTATCATGAACTGAATTGGTGTTGAATTTCTAGTTCATGTGAGCAAGTGTCAGAATTATTAGTTTTTAAATGCTTTTTAAATCTTTTGTATGCTTGTACTAATGATTCATATGTTTTTCTTAGACTAGCATGAAAGGAAAATCCTTGATTTCTCTTGTTCTGGGTTTGCAGTATTTATTTAATGGCACACTAGAGTGTTTTACCAGATTATGGAGTTAGGAGCTGATCTTTTGCTGTTAGTGTTTCCTTACTGCAAATAGTAAGGATATTGCTCCGTGTAGATTATAGGCAGTAAAACAGAAGAAGCTGGATTTGTTTTCATTAACTAGTACCATCAGTAATTCAGAAGGGCTGTGGAAAAAATGCATTTTTGGAAGAGAAAGGGAACAGTGAAGAAGCAGTATTTCTAAATGTAACTGAGCTGTCAAACGCACATCCTTTGGGGTGTCCTCCATTTCCTTTGGTGAAAGCCTTGCTTAAATAAACTGAGCAGTAGGCAGTGGGTGTGTGCCTTTGCACAACAACATACACCCAGGTGCTTTGTTGGCCAGGGTGATCCTAAAGGCAGAGTGCTGTCAACATTCCTAATTGGTTATTACCCAATAACACACACCCTCCAGTGTCTTGGGACTACAAAACACTTTTTAACTAGCCTTCCTACATGAATAATGAAGCACTTCAAATATTCATCCAATTATAGTCAGCCTCTCTCTTGGCTCAGGATTGCCAAATGCAATTGGTCATACTTCTGACATAGAATTTGAGGCTATATCTATGTTGGAAGGGTTTAGTCATAATTCTTGACTTCTGGGGAGAGATTAGATAACACCATGATGGTAATTTCTCCAGCCTCAAAAGCAATTGTTTATTCACTTTTGCAATGAAATTCTAGTTTACTAGCAGTATGATGTGGAAGTTTTAAGAATTTTTTTTTTGTGTACTTGGAGCTTGTCACATGAAACTGTTGATGTTCTGTTTGAAATAATGAGATGGTTTGCTTTTTTTTCCATAGGACTAAAGTTGTCGTCAAGCATATGAAAAGCAGACAGCTATCGTGTACTTTTCAAACATGTAGACTGTATTTATGTTCATCTTATATTTTTTCTGAATATTTTGCTGCCCATCATGATTGGCTCCTGATATGCCAGTCACTGACTTTTAGATATGTCTTTCTCGTGTCTTGCTAATGTCCTCAGAAACAGTGTCCTTATTCTTTGCAGAGTATTTAATTTTACTTTACTAGGTTCTCCTGCAAATAAGCTCCTCTGAATGTTAATCTTCCCCCTGGCCTTTCAAAACCTGATGGAAGTGGCGTGCCATACCCCAGCTTACAGCAGATTCCAGCTCCACTGCATTAAAACTGTAGGGAGTCACACTGGCTGCATCATGCTGCCATGGAGAAAAGCTCTGTGACAGTGTCCAACTTTGTGGTGCAAAGCAGATGCACAAGTAGGGAAGTGATGGCAAATGTTATTCTAGGAATATCTAAGCTGGTGGAACGGTGGCAGGAAGGATACCTTCCTGCTTTTCTTATTTCCCCCTTGGAAGACCTTATGGGAAAGGATAAAAGCTGCTGTTTTTCTGTAGCTAAAGCATAGTTAGAGGCTACACTTTTAATCAGGCATTCTCATTTTCCCAGTTTCTAATATTGCTGTCTCATAAAGCTGGGCCTTGGGCCATGCCTCTCATACCGGCCTTGTCTTGCTTGGTAGCTAACCCTGATAAACTCATCAGCAGAGCTACAATTGCACTTTCTTGCTTCCACTTTGGATTAATGGTGTAGCTCTCTGAAGCTGAATGGATGCTGCTCTCTAGACCACAGAGGTCTGGTTACAGGTGAGTGTTTAATTCCCCTCTTGGGAAGTAGAAATAAAAGCCCTAATCAGGAATGTTTCATGCTTCTCTCTGGGTAGGTTCAACCGAAAGAAAGGATGAAAGAGATGCTATTGAAAGTCGCTGCTGTCTGGTATCATTACAAGGCATAAAGCATTGATTTGAAAATAGAAACAGCTGGTATGGGTGTGACTTTCAATTGTGTTAAGCTTCCATGTGGGTCAGTTTATTATTTCCTATTAAAATGTGAAGTAGTTAAATCAGAGGTGTAAGCCCTTCTTCCTTCTCTTTATTAATGAAATCCTGGAAACATGATAAACGTGAAGGGCCCTGGGAGTGATGACAAACATAAAACAGGTTTGGTACCATGTAAAACTGTAAAGCTGGTAGTGCAGTTCTTATTCAGAGAAGAAGAATTAGTCATGTTGTTCTGCAGACCTGACCCTGATCCTGCAAAAGGTCTGCAGGGCTGTGCTAGGCTGATTGACATTGGGATAGCTCGTCTGCAGCTCCTCTGGGAATATTTCTTCCAAGAGCCCTTTCTGTTACTATGATGGACCACAGAAAGGGCTCTGTCCCTTGACCTTGCTTGCCAGAATATTTTTCTTTGCAGCATGCTTCCACTGGGAAACGTGAGCAGTGATGAAAGCTTTATCAGCTGGAAATTGCAGAAGCTGTAGACAGAACAAAATAAATGGGGTGAAGTCCCCAAAAAAACCAGTGACGTCTATTTCTGATAAAGGTCAAGTTTGTTGTAGCACATTCTGACTAAATGTACATCTGAAAAGAAGGCACATCCATCATAAGAGAGACTTTATTTTCCTCATTCCTGTCCTAATATTCTGCCAAAGTAGCAGAACACTTGGGGGTGGTAGGGCGGGTATCATGGGGGGAGTCGATGTCCCTGGTCATGTGGTTCAGCCAGCAGGAATGTGTTCCTGTCAGCTTTCCCTACTTCAGAGTTGAGGTGGAACTCCTTCTTTGTCTTGCCTGAGTATCTAGTTATAATAAATACTAAGCCAGTGATGTGCTTCCAAAATTAGATGTGGAATTCAGTTTTGCTTGTGTTTGCAAACTAAGTAGCAAACATGCCTTTTCTGACTTTGATCCTGCAAAGTAGCTTGAGCCGCTGTCCACAGTCTTATGCTGGGTGTTTCTGTGCCCCTTGGTATTGTTTAGCAGAGGACTTTCCGTGAAGATCAACCAACCCTTGAAGCATAGTGGAGAAATACCCCTTCCTTTTTTCACCTGTTATGAGGCTCAAGTCTTGGTAAACACTTCTCACCAATCTCTGGAAAGCTGTCTCTGACTGCCTTTGCGTTACCAGTGTGAATATGGCAGACTAGTTCTTTACAGCAGTGTAAATCCCCCGGGGTATATCTCTGCCAGAGCTCTTTTAACATGGAATCAATGTAGATAGCGGCTGGTGGCAATTAGAGGCAGCAAAGATGACTTACGTGTTTGCACCGCTGCTACCCACTGCAGCTGGAGCTCTGGGTGGCCTGCAGGATGCAAGGATGGAGTGGGGCTTAAGGGCGCAGCTGATGAGCAGTAGGGCTTTGGGGCAAGCATCTGATTTGAGAGGGGCAGCTGCAAGCAAATATCTCTTGTCTTGCTGCTTTTATTGACTGCATTGCTGCAGTATTGGTGGTAATATCACAGAGCCCAGTCTGACCTCAGGTGCCTTCTCTGTCCTGATAAACCCATCATGAAGCTGATGCTTAGCGGTGCCTTCTGCTGCACAGTGGAGCAACCCAGGTCCATTTTGTCTCCTGTGATTATTTTTTTGGTAGTCATCTTGTGGTTTACACTCAAGGAAAAAAAAAACTGTGCAAAAGTGAGTGGCCACGGACTGCACCGCAAGGTTTCCATCACAGGACTGCAAGCTTAATTCAAATAAATGTAGACTTTTGTGCATGAGGTGGTTAGCAATATATGATTTAGTGGTTTGACTTCCTAGTCAGAGTTGGTTGTTTTAAGACATTGTCTTTTTCCACATTTCGTCCCTTCTTTGTGCTAATTGGCTTCTGCCTGCCCTAAAAAAATAGGTTTTTAGGAAGGTAGTGGAAAATAATCAAAATCATACTATAGTCCAAACTGTTCGTTGTAACACCAGTAGCTTCTGGAGAAGATGGGGCTTTGATAAAACAGTGTAGCTCTTGATTACCCTAAACTATTTTCAGTCTTCTGCACCTTTCAATAACGTGGTTCCGTAGATCTCCTGCAAAGATAGTAGAAAACAATTTATATCTACGCCTTGGGGTGATGAAAGGAAAAAAAAAATCCAGAAATCTACCAAGACACCTGGATTTCTGCTAAATTAAAATTTTATAATGTTCATGTATAGAGCAAAAAGCACTGGTATTAAGTAGCGACACAAGTGGAGGGGGTAATGTAAGGTAGTTGTAATGTGTTTTATTTTCAGCAAGCACAGAGAGGAGAGCTTTTTGAAACAGTTTTCTTCCCCAAAAATGCCTGTATTGGAACTTGCAGTGTTCTAAAAAATACAGGTTTGAAATTCAATGTTGTTAGCTGTTTTTCTTCTTGTTGTTAAAGGAGTCCTAGCCTTTTGGCATTCATACCTGCTTTCGTTGTTGATCAGGGTTTTTTTCAGTATTAGTGCAAGCTGCAACTTAATCTATTGATATGAGAATTGTGCAGTGTTACCAGTGTTTGGGGAAAAGGGCAGATGCAGTTGGAAAGGCTCTTTTTTTCTTTTTTCCCCTTCTTTTCATCCAAGCATAGTTAAATTTTGTGCTTTTTAGAGAAAAGCTTCACAATTAAGTGAATGAAATAATGAAAACCTACAAACTCAAGCAGTAGGCTGCTCCATCATCTGCATCTTTCTGCTAGTTTAAAAGCAGTGCCCAGCTTGGTAGGCATCTTCTTGTTTATTAGCACTCTGGAATTGCCACAGGGAAATTCTGACTGTTGGTTTGTGCTGGTTTCTACCAGAAAGATCACAACAGATGTAATATATATATATCCTAAGTATTGTAAATCCTCCAGACTGATGGAGTTACGCTTATTTGAGTGTTTCTCCACAGATCATTTCCCGCTTGTTTGCCTGCACCCAGAATTTATTAGTTGCTATGTGACAGAGCTGTTGTAATCTTTCAGCTGTGTGATCAGTGGTGTACAAGGTGTATGTGGAATGAGATCCAGTCCTATGTGAGTGGGCTGCCCTCCATGGGAGTCTGTGTCTGTCCATAGGCTGTAGCTCAGTCCTAGAGTCAGGTCACTTCAACACCCTGCTAAAATACTTGAGGCTGACTGCCTGCATTTAGGAAATGGGGATCCTAACACACGTGTATATATGACATAGTATAATATGACTTTGGATGACACTCTCCTGTAGTGAAGCTGCAGCTCAGAAAGAAGCTTAGAGCAGTCAGCTCCTCTGTATGAGGGTAACCTGAGTTGCAGGGTGAAATAGTGCTTAAATTAAAAATGTTACAAGTTCCTACACAATTTTGGAGCACTACAAACTATTGCTCTGAACTTAATATCATATAACTTTGTGATTTTATTTATTGAATAGAGCCTGACTTTTTTTTTTTCCAATTGAAATGAGTGTCTAGGAAGAATAGTGTTAGATTTTGTTTAATATATGAATTTTGGGACATTTAGTTTCTGGTCATTTTGTGAGTGGGATATGCTTACTTTGACATGGGCAGCTTCTGCCTGTGCACAGTTCCTGACTGGATTCCTGTGGCTGTTCGAACAGAGCACAAGCCTGCAGTAGTGTCCCTCTGTCATTCTCCCAGCCCTTTGGGATGCCTTAAAGTATCTCAAGTGGCAACAGCCAGCTGAATCACATCCTGGATGTTGTGTATTAAAGGCACCATGATGTAACATTTACTTTTGTCATGTGGTGTCTTTGCGGATTTCACTGTTTTCACATATGTGGATTAATTATTCCTTGTGTCACTAGGTCATGGGGCTATATTGTTTCTGTGCTGTTTCTCAGTTGTTGTCCTTTCTCCTCTCTCTACCTCCTCTGCAGAATTGCATCTGACCTACTGTTGGGTTTGGTATGGCTGCAGGGATGATTACACCATGACAGCATCTAATTTAATAAACAATAAAGCCACTATTTTGTATATGTAAAGTTTGTCAATGGAAATAATGTTATCTGTGTGTTTTTTTTATCACCCCACCACCAGTAAAATGTTCAGGTGTGGCTTTGGCATTTCTAACCTATGCAATAAGCATTATTTATTGCTCAGAGCCACTGTCTAGGATGTTTTAGGTGGACTTTCTTGTCCTCTTAACTGATTAGCACACAGCTTGTGTATGAGCTGATTTGTTTAATGGTGTGATTTTTCTAGTTACTGAAATGCTTAAATCATTTCAACCTCTAGCATGGAAGCATTTAAACATGTAAATATATGAGAATGAGTTAAACGGGTGTAAACACGCCTCTCTATGTAGACACATGCGTGTGTCTGCACTAGGAATCATAGCAATATAATTGTAATGTGTGTGAGTTCAGCCACAGAATCACAGAATGTCAGGGGTTGGAAGGAATATCATCTTGTCCCAACCCCCCTGCCATGTGCAGGGACACCTTCCACTCGACCAGGTTGCTCAAGGCCTTATTCAACCTGGCCTTGAACACTGCCAGGGTTGGGGCATCCACAGCCTTTCTGGGCAACCTGTTCCAGTGTCTCACCACCCTCAGAGTTAATCAAAAGAAGAGCAGTGTACCGTCCGGTGTTTCTCATACTAAATTCTGTGCTCATCACGCCTGTCACTTCCTTGCCTCTGTTGTGTATGCTCTCATGCTATCTGGACTGCCTTTCTCAAAGAATTCGTAATCTAGGATGTTAGCCTGAAAGTACCATTTTCATTCTAGGTAGAGGAATCTCTGAGCAGGTGGGCTAAGTATTAAAGGAAAACAAAAATATTTGAGAGAAGTGTAATAAATGTGCTATTTTGTAGCTGGCCTCGCAGCCTCTCCCGATGCAAATAAAGTCAGTTTTATAGGAAAAGAACATTATTTGGGCAGCCAGGCTGACCTTTGTTCGTAGTTTTCATGGTGTATGTGTAATAATACCATCTCTAATACATTTGCCTGCCAGTGTGCAGAGAAATGTGTTGCTTATTTACTAAACGTGTCATCAGCATCTCCTGTTCCTCTTCAGTTCAGCGTGTATCCTTGGGCTGTATTTTCTGCATGTTATTCGAGTCCTCTTCTGAAGAGTCATTCTTGCACTCTTTCTTTACAATGTTCCTTAGTCTGGTACCTTCTTGCTTCACTCAAAGGAGGGAAAAAAAAGTAAGGCAGGTGTGCTTAGTGGTAGCATCACAGCAGAAATCTGGCACATGCTTGGACAGAGTTCATTTCTCCCGGTCAGCCCTCATCTGCCTTACCTGTGTTCCTTCCTGAAGCCCCTTCCTCATCCATTAGACCTCCTACTCCAGCAGATAAAGCAGGGGTCCTGTGGGCAACAGTCTGCTAGGTGTACAACCCTAGCTTATCCCCGGCTTACATGCCAAGTGGAGGGTACTGTGAGAAAGCAGTAGGTCATTAAAGACGTACTGTCAAGTCTTTCATATGGAGGGAGGTTTGCAAATGCAAGTTGCAGGAGCATCTCTAATATCTGACGTATCTTAACTTGTGAAGCTGTTTTTGACTGCCTTAATAATGTTCTTTATATGTGTATTTTTTTGTTTCCTTTGTCTGTTCCTATAGGGCTTTAAAAAAACAGGCTGAACACCCTTTCTACCTTCCCCGGTGAGTTTTTCTTTTGTCAGTCCAAGCCCAAGTTCAACAGCAGGGTTAAGACCCGGTAATATGTTTTGCAGGCTTCTGCTGCACAAGCTAGCAGTGGCAAATTGTCCTCTCACTTGAGAAGGATGTTACAGAATTTGTATGTGACTTTCATGGGTACTTATTGAAAGCAGAAGAGCATGGATATTTGGGAAAACTGCATTCTGGGCTCTGGAGGATGGTGTTTTCTGGGGACACAGGCACAGATGTAGAAGTTTTAGAAGCATTTTTTCTCTCTGAATTTTATTCATTAATGAGAATTTTTACTTAAGCTTCGATGTGACCCGTTTCTCTCTCTTGGGAAGCAGTCTCCATAGGTTCCACCATACAGCACACAGAGCTTAGTTGTACAGTCTCCTGCCTCCATGGGCTGCAATGCAGGAGGAGCTTGTGCAACTCTTGCAAAGGGAAAGGCAAGTGTGTTCTTGTCCTGCCTATGAAAACGTGTTGTCCTTTCTCTTAGAGAAGGCAGCAGTTAGCAAAACAACATAGATGTGATTTCTGGCTAAGTAGTCAGAGTCGTGAAGATCATGGAAAGCTTCGTTCATTATGGTTTCATTGCAATGTTTGTCATTTATAGGGAAACAGGTCCCAGGCATATGAAGTGTGATGCCTTGTTCCCGAAGCAACTTCCTGGAAAGGGGCAGAGGTAGTGATACTGTAGAGCTTCTTACATAGCATAAACGTGCTAAACTGGAGTCTCTGCTGGGCTTGGATTCAGAACTCGTTTTGCTGCTGTTTTTCTAAGGCATTTCATGGAGAATCTCAGAGTGTTTCCTGTTTTCTGTGATTTGTGTTTGGAATTTTGATACTGAGTCTTCTCAAGGGTACAGAGGAAATCCTGAGAAGCTAATAGTGGTTTGAATGAAATTCATGAAAGCTGAGAGGCAAACTTGATGTATGAAGGAATACATCAAAGGATTTCCCCATTCTGAGAAGGTTTTTTTGTTGGTTGTTTGGTTTTTTTTTTTTAATATCATGAGTTTAGGAAGAGAAATGGTTCTGGGAGCTTTTTCTGAGCTGCTTTAACAGTGTCTTGTCTTTGTGAAATCTGCATGTGCAGGTTTATCGATAGGGATTTGAAGAGGGGTATTGTTAACAAGTCTTCTTTTTTTCTTTTTTTTTTTTTTAAGAAAAGTTGGCAGGCTCAAAGGAGACTGAGTTGAAGCTAATATGTTTTTGCATTTTACTTAAATGTGATCCTAGGACACAAGTTCCACTTTTTTACATTGCTGCCTGTGAAGGAGTTCAGTGTTATGAATATATAGATTATCATGGCCTTTGGGATGTTGTGGAGCCACTGGTTTACCTACTTTCTGGCTTTTGGTATGGGAAGATAAACACTCCTGTTCTGCTCCTATCCTCCATTATCTGTACTCACAGCAAACCTGACCATCTTAAACATGATTAAAATTTAATTCAAAAGTTATTAGCTAATTATGACGCAAAGTACTTAATTTGCCATTGCACCCCAGTAACTTAAAGGTACTCCTGATAACTTGGTAATAACCGTATCACAAGCAAAAGGACACGGTTGCTACTAACTTAATAGGCAGCTTCCCTCAAGATAAAACAAATAACATACCTCAATGAAATCGGATTCAAGCTTAGTAAAATTATCTTGGCAAGCAAAGAGAGTATTTGTTAATTTTTCTGTGAAATGTTATCATTGCCAAGAAAACTTGGTTACAAAAAACAGAGATGGCAAAAGTATTTGCATGAATAATTGATTTAACATTTCATTGGTTTAAGTGATTTTAGGAAAAGTGGCTTTGATATGCTCTGGAAAACTAAAAAGTTTTTAAGGACTTATTTGCAAGATACTAAACACTGTAGGAGATGTGAGGCTTAAACACTTGTAGTCTGTTTTTCAGTATATCCAGTGAGTGAGCAAGCGTGAAAAAAAGAGCAAGGAGATATGGCATTGTAAAGAGTAAAATGGAGATGGTCAAGCTGTGGCTATGGAGCAGCAGGCATGCAGGGCAGCCCGTGTGTGTAGCTGCTTTATTGCCTGATGTCCTCACAAATATCTGGAGCAAATTGCCCCTTGTGATGAGAGGGATGATGGCAGGTATCTGCAGCCTCCTCCCCGGCTCTGAGTCTCCGTGATTGGTCATGTGGGGTGGGTCAGTCAGAGAGGTGGCCTGTCCTAGAGGTGTCTCAAAGTCCTAGACAAAGAGAGAGGCTGTGGTACCGGTCTCTATATAGTGGTTTGGCTGAAGGAACAATCTATTTTGGGATTGCAAGACTTCAGTTTTCTGGAGACAGATCTGTATGATAGCAAAAGGGCTTGAGGGAGTGCTTAGCATCTGGAGACAAGCAAAACTGTGAGGGTCAGGGATTTGTTCAGAAGCACAGAATGTTCTGAGTTGGAAGAGGTTCACAAGGATCATCAAGTCCAGCTCTTAAACGAATGGCCCATACATGTGTTCAGGAGTGTCAGCAACTTCAGTGTCTGTCAGATGAAGGAACCTCACTTTATGAAAAGCGATGGGGATTGTGGGGATGAAGATCCTGTTTTGGGATGGGGGAACAGCTGGTGAGCAGAGGATAGACCCCTCTCAGCCACATCTGAAGCCTGTAATGCGGTCTAGAGGGTCATCAGGAGGTTTGGCTGACACAGTATTGAAATTGCTTTTGAAGCACTTACCTTCCCAGCGTTATGTGAAAAAATGCAGATTAGGGTTTTAGCCTGTTCCTGTTATCAGTCTGCATCTCCCCAGTATACCAGAGCAGAGAGAGAAGGAATATGGTAAACAGAAACTCCCTGGCCCATCCGCGGTCTGGGAGTAGTGCTCTCCTGGCCTCACCCTTGTTGCCATCGTACAATGTGGGAGATGGTTTCCATCTGCCCACAGATATCGTTTTCTGGTCGTGAGTCACTAGCTCTTGACATCTCATCCCAACAATTTATTCCTCTCTTTTGTAAAATGTCGGCATTTCTACAAATGCCATTTAGGTCTGGGTGGATGATGGGCCTAAGTTTGGGAATGGGGGTTTGATCATCTCAGGAGAAGGCAGTGACAGAGCCTGTGTTTTTTGACTTGCTTCTGTTGAACATTCAGGCACCCTGCACCCACCAAGGTGACTGGCTGTCAATCAGCATGTTATGTACATCAGGGACGTTACTGTATTAGCTCTATATCATAGTGTAAGTGTTAGTTCTGCTGTGAATCTCCTAGGTAGATGGGTGGTGAAGATCTGGGGAAAATACAGGGTTTAATTTTTCTTGGAAAAACTTCCTTTTCAGTAAAAACAGAGTTTAGGGTGCTTCTACTGACTTCTGCAGCCTTGGCCATCTATTTTTAAATGCACTCCAGTGTTCCCTGTGACCCATGTATCCACTTTTGGTCAGCTGTCCTTAAATTAAATGTCTTGCATGCTCCATGATCATCTGTGGTGTAGAAGGACGTAGTTTGCTCTCGTGTAAGTAGCATTCCTGCAAAATGACTACACAATGTTGTGCAATTTATTCTTTTCCAGTTAATATGTCAGTTTGTCCATGTGGATTACATCCAGTGACTATTAGTTCATTTTGTAATACGTCTGATTTGCTTTCATCTCTACTCCTGATGCTGCCTCTGATCAGGCAGGTTATAGCAAATCCCATGTTTCTCTTTTTTCTTTTTTCTTTTTTTTTGTCTCTGTTGCACTCCCCGATGATACCGTGTCACTCACCATTTCAGATCCTTCCCATCTGCTTCTCACATGCTTTGCTCTGTCTTTAAGATTATTCACCAGTTTTTGTCTCTCTCGATTTCTTCTAAATGCTTTATTAACCCTCTGATCTTGCCCCTACCTTTTCTGTTACTTTTGTGCTGAAATAACAGTCTTAAGATGCTTGAAATTTTCTCCATGTAAATTATTCAGTTCCTTAATCTTTAGCAAATATTTCCACAAAGGTTTGACATCTGTTTGACTCAGTATTGGGCATTTATCTGTTCTTTAAAATGCCACGTAACTTTTTTTTTTAAATCTCTTAAGAACTGGTGTTTTGATACCTCTGCCTGTACATTCTTCTTTCTCTGTCATTTTGGATCCTATATAAATACTTTTTCTATAGAAGGTTTTAATGAGACTCTAGGTTGTAGTACATTTTTCCCCTGTTACCTGTGCATTATAATAATTGTCTTCATGCCTCTTCTCATAATGTAGGAACTATCTGTGCCAAGGAATTCCTGAGACTCATGGACATGAAACCTTAAATTAAATATAAGAAGGAAGAGATAAGAACAAGTTATAATAGCACTGAGAGCAAGAGATTACAACAGGGTATTTGGTTAAAATGCGGTTTTCGTAATACATGTTCCTGAAAATTGCAAATGTATTCTGTTATGTTTATGAGCCAACTTTTGTTATGCAGAGTTATAAAGGTTGCTATGTATTCAGTCTCTGTGGATCCAAATGATGTGAGGTATTCAAAAAGAAGAGCAGGTTGATACTGTCAAAGTGGTCCTCTGAAAAGAAGAATAGAAACCTCATTGTTCTCTACTTGTGTAGGATAACATTTCTCCCTGGCATGGATCCGTTTTCAACTGTACTGGCTTCTAGGGGACAGTGCAAAATTGTATAATTTAGACATACGAGGAAGTAAAATTAAATAGCCATGAGATGAGCATACCATTAAACAGATCTAATTTATAATAGGCTCTTATGCAAATTGCCTTTGAGCACTCAGTAAAAGAAAATGAAAAGAGATTAATAAGGACAGCTTGGACTAAAAAGTTGCAGAGAAAAAAAAAAGTAGAAGCCTGTTCATGCTCACTCTCCATGCACCCCAGAGTGTTAAATAAGCATTCCCATTAGCCACGTAAATATAATGGTGTGATAATAAAACTTGCATTTAACTTTTAAGGGCCAAACCCCTAATCACTTTGCCACAGTGGCTCCTACCAAGTGAGTAAGATTTCAAATAAAATACCTTTTCTTTGCCATGTGATTCGTTAGGGGTGGGAGAGAGATCTGTTTTAAGGAGGATTTTGCTCTTTGCCAGCTGCTGAATATCCAACCTCGGTGAAGTCTGAGGCAGTTACTTGCCTTGCCATTAGCATGGAACTGCAGGTGCCCAGGGCATTGCGGATGCTCCTCCTGCTGCACGGTTCCCTCCAATGGGTTAATAAAAGGACTTTGCACCAGTTTTCATCCCTTTTTGTTGTTCTGTCAAAGACATGGGGAGCAGGGAAATCTAACAGCTAAAGAGCTGTTGAAAGTAGTTTATTGCAAAAGATTTTCAGTTAGTTTTGAGTTCACAGTGTCCTCTGATAAAGAAGTTAATATGAGAAATAATATACTGAATATATTCAATTGTAAGAAATGTTTATTTTCTCAGAGAAAAAGGAAGTTTATTTCTGCCTTAGTTTGCAAGTGATGTAATATTCTGCATGCTTATTCCTTTGATTACAAAAGGGAAGAATTTTAGCTTTGTCCAGTGAAGCCGTTAAAACAGACTGCAGAACTGTGTCATTTTTCTTGGGGTTGAGTTTTGCCATAGTTGACTTGTTTACTTCATGTTGACCATCTTGTTCCTAATTGTTGCTGCTTTCCCACATTCTCAGCTGAGGCAGAATATACTAAAGTGAAGTTTTTACCTTTATGTGTATAATAATATATATAAATATTTATACACAGAGAGAGCAAACTTATAAACACTTATACTATGTATACAGTTTTGCTGCAGACTGAGTATATTTTTATACTTGAGAAGCAGGACTTGTTTCTGAAGAATTTGAGAAATCCTGTAAGCAGTGTCATCTTCCCCTGCTAGCTTCTTGGTCTAGAAATGCTGTTATGGGAATGCTGGTCTGTGGGAAGAAAGATCCATCTCTGTAGTATTTTATGGAATTAAAACAATGATCTTTTACATGCCCTATTGTTTTTTCTCCACTAAACCCAGGCTTGTAGCTATTACCTGGCTTGTGCCCTTAAAGTAAAACCAAATTCTCATCGGAAGCAGAATTTTCCACTGGTTATATTTTCAACCCTTTTCTGACAGTGGAATGTGATACTTAAAGCTACAGACATTAATTATTACCCATTGGAGGTCGCACTTTCAACCCATGGGACATTAATTTTCCTGATATATAGAAAATTTCAGCCTGTTAGTTTTAATTAAATATTTCAGAAGCATGTATTCTTGTAAATGGACTATAGTTTCTTATCCTTTACCCTTGGTATTTGGCTAATTCTGCATATAATTATCAGCTTATTTTGCAAGCCTCCTTCAGAGCATTTTCCTGTTTCAAAAATCCATTTAGCTGTTACATATTTGTCATTTAAAAAAAAAAAAAAAAGGTGTCTTTGCCAATCATCAGCCAACATTGCCAAGAAGGAGATGGGGAAAAACATCTTTCAGGTTTTCTTGGGAAGTGAAATTAAAATAAGAATGATTTACCAGTCCTTTCTTGTGCCAGTGAACTGCTGTCTCTCAAGCATTTATAATTGCAGTGTGAGACCAAGCAGGAGTACCAGCAGAGCTATGGGGGACAGGGGGATGGTTACTCAGATTGTGTTGTATAGAAGAGGTGCCAACTGAGGCACGGGAGGGAGCTTGCCACTGCCTCTAGGAACCCAAGAATACGTGGTGAGGCTGGAGGGGGAAGATGCTCCTTGTTCCCTGGATCCTGGCATAGCCCAGTCTCCTCTCCTGATGGGTGTAGCAACTGCAGCTTAGGAGCAGGACCATGTCACCAGATTTTGGGTCCCATATTATCTCAGGTTTTTCCCTGAAGGCTGTGTGAAGGAAGCTGGAATCTATGTTTTTCCATCTGAAAATGAAAAGAAAGCTTTAATTTTGTTTACAGAAGCCTCTCTGCTGGGGGTCTACCCTTCTAAAGCTGTTCTAATATGTGAAAGTGCAGTTGTGTATTGCAAAATGATCCTGGGAGGGGAGCCAGAAGGGAATTGGGACTTTGCAATTCCTGGGGTTTTGCTGCTGCTGCAAAGCAGCAGAGCACTAAGGCAGTGTTTTCAGTTAATGCTTCCAGCCCATACCCAAAGCCTTTGAGGTCCCAGGTAGCATTCCCAATGGCTGTGTGCTCTCCTCAGCATTATGGTTTTGTCAGAAGGCTCCATCCTCTGATAGTATCTTGCTCTTCTCTAAACAATTAATAAAATGGAGACAAAAAGCCTAGAGGTTTAAAATATGTAATTATATAAGTAATTTAGAACTAGGAAAATGCTGCAGAAACCAATTACAATTATGCATTTCAGTAATGACTGACTTGGCCAAATACATGTTTTATGTGTGAATCCATGATAGATTTCAAGATGACTTGCTTGAGTATAGGGAAAATTAATTCTAAATGCTGAGTACTTCCATTTTAGACATAAAATGTGGTTCATCTACCTAGTGAACAGGAGCCTGTATTATATGGGCTGTCGCAGCTTAAATTTTGAGCAGCAGGGCAGGCAGTAACAAGTCTTTGAGGAAGAAAGCTTGAATAGTTCTAAAGGATGGCTTTGAAAAGAAATGTTTTGTACCTGATCGTGCTGCAAAATATATTTAATTCTTTATATGCTGTGGATTTCATGTGACTTGATTTGATTCAGGCATTTATTACAGAATTGTAAATGGCTGGCCTCCCCTCAACCGGTGAGAAACTATAGATGAGACTTGTATTCTGTTCAAAACTTGCATATGTACCTGCTCAGGGCACAAACATCACTCCAAACTCAATTTGGATTGTCTGTGCCATTTTCAAAGGGAAGGCGTGTGGCTGTGGGGGCAACACCGTGCAGGGTCACCTGGAACCGTGACCCTCTGCAGCTTTCTGAGACCCTGCTGTAAGCCCTGCTGCGTCCCCCTCTTTGGGAACCACTCCTGTCTTTTGCCTCTTGAACCCGTCCTGGAGATTGCCTTCTGCTGACCAAGGGATGGGGCATCTGAGTTTCTGGTGGCCTTTTTTTTTTCTCACTGGAGGTGGGGAATGGTTGTTTATTCACTTATTTTAAAACAAAAAGGGTGTGCCGTGACTGTTTATTGTGCTTGCTCTATCATTTTCATGAGAAAATAGACTTGTACCTTACCTATACCACAAACTGAATGTGATCAGGGAATAAAAGTGCCTGTTGGTCCCCTACCTCCATGCTGATGTCCAGTGATACTGTTGTATGCTGTCCAGTAAACTGTGGGGGGTTTGTGTAATCTGTGCTGATTCCCAAAACAGATTGGTTATACTGGGGGAAAAAACCTACATATGAACAAGACTTTCCTTTAAATTATTGGAAATGCAGGATCTGCAGAATATTGCAGAATGTAGCAGGTTGTAACAAAGCTCTGAAATTGTGCCCCAAATTGTTGTCAGTGTTTCACATGGCGTGTCTGTGTGACGTATCGCAAGTGAGCTATTTCGAGACCATTTTGTTTACAGTTCTGGTGTTGGAAAGATTCAAAAAGTATTTCCACATTGCATGTACAGGCATATGAGCAGGCACACAAAATTAGACCTACCAGTCACTCCTGCTCCTTTCGTTGGGAAACCACCAGTGACTCAGGAGTGTTTTGCAAATGCCCCAGTGTAGAATCGAAACATTTATTTCATGTTACTCTGAGGGTTTTGTTTGGAGTTTTCTGCCCTTCCTATTGCTCTAACTAAAGCTGGTTTGAGAGACCCACATACAGAAATGTATGTGCACCCAGTGGTTGATGCTGGAAGGACCTGCTGGCAAGCAGAGGTTCTCTAGGCAGCTGTGTGGTTCTGGTGGTCAATGGGTGGTCTCTAAAAACGGAGACATTTTTCTAGATTATTATAGAGAGTTCTGATTGATACCTGCCGCAAGCAGTTAACTTTTACATTAAATCATTACCTCACGTTGAAATGTTATCTCTTTTGTACCCCCATCTTCATATTCCCACAATGTGCTGCCCCTCAGCTGTGCCTGCTTCAGTGTTGGTTGCAGTAATGGTGTCCAAAAGGTGATCTGGGTTTAAAAAACAAAAACCAAGCAAACCACCAAAACGAACTATTTCCCAGGTACAGTTTCCAAACAAGATCAGGTTCACTGTGCAGTGCTCTGGAAAGCAGAATGAGTCAATCAGTGGTGTTGGAGCATCTAGAGTGGATGGAGTGTTCTGATGGGAGCAATCAAAAGAGGTCCCCAAAATAATTGAGGGAGTCTCATCTCATGAGACACAGATTTGGGCAGTGAGGTGGGTCCAAGAAGCTGCTGCCCTGACTGCTTTCCCTACACCCCCATCCACTTCCCCTGCTGTGCTGCTGGAAAGTTCCTGAGGCCATGCTGGAAAACATATGTGGCTTAAACCATGGTTTGAAAACAGCCCTTTTCTTATGGAGCTGCTTCAGTGAAGTGTGCGTGAGAGGTTTTTGTAGCATTGGGCCGTTTCAGCAACTCTTGAGCTGAATTTGCTCTGACTCTGCTACTCTTCTCTCCTTTCCTCTCCAGAATTGGCCGGCTTTTTGATGGCACAGAGCCCATTGTCCTCGACAGTCTCAAGCAGCATTATTTCATCGACAGAGATGGGCAGATGTTCAGATATATCTTGAATTTCTTAAGAACATCGAAACTCCTCATTCCTGATGATTTCAAGGTGAGATTTCAAGGGACTTGGGTGTTTTGCATGTACCTTGGTAAAGCAAGTATCTGGTGTGCGGTCAAAAGAGAGCCCTAGACAGGGAAGAGGGATTTGCAGAGTATGGTGTTTGATTTCAGGCACGTGCCAAAAGTAAGCATGGGGTTGCTGAAGTGGTATCTGCCTTTCCTAGAGTGGCATCAATATTAAATTTTCCCCCTCCTGGCTCTAGTGTAATGAAGCAACCTTGCCAGGTTTGACCTTGGGAAATTAAATACTGTAGGATACTGATGGAAACAGAAAGGATGTTACAATCTGCAACTGACTGTTCATGAGCTTGGCTGGTTACTTGTCCTCTCATCTGTTTTTATGCTTCCCCTCTGATTGCAGCAGCTCCAGTTTCTACTCCCACACTGAAATTAAGAAAATGGTGTGGGAATCACAGCATTGACAAAATAAACTGCATACATGGTAATATTTGAGCATTAAGTCATAGAATATTTTCTCCCTCAGACTCTTGAATGTATACTGCAAGTCTAATTTTGGAATTTGAGAGAAGTCAGGGATGAATAGTTCCATGTTCATTGTTTAAACTTTAATAAAGAGCCTGCTTTTTTTTCTTTTCAATGACAAATTTGTGGTAGTTCACCGTGTTAGACATTAGCCTGCAGAGGCAGAGCTTCAGACTGCCTGTGATGTTTATCTGCTAGTAGGTATGTGGGTGTATATGTGGTGTCAGAGAGCTGGGGACCGTGGTTGCAATCAGAACAGATCTTTATCGTTACTTAATGAACACACATGAGTGCAGCTGGCTGTGCCCCTAGTTCACTGTGGGAAATAAAGCGATTGAGATTGAACAGGAGAAGTGATGGGGAAGGGTTAGAGCTGTTCACACTGGTATGCTGCCTTTTGTCTCATGTGTCTGAGACAGCTTTTCAGGTGTTTGGGGCAATAGTAGGTGTGAGGCTGAATTCAAGAGCTGTATTTCAGCAACCTTTGAGTCATCTGCTGTAGACACATCCTTGTTGCTCCCATGTGTGACAAGGGTAGATCTCCCTGAGTAATGTGGGAGTTTGGAATCAGCTGATAAGCATCATTTCCCTCTTTTGAAGCCTTAGTGCGGCTTTGTGCTGCTCTTGGCACTTGTCGTGGAGGTAATCAGAAATACAGGAAAAGCCACCTTTCATGCAATATTAAGAAATTACATGTGTAGGGCCTTTTAAACACTTAAATATACTGTAGCTGTGCTGAAATTAAAAATGCAACTCCTGGCAAGTTCACCCAACTATGATGTTCAGAGGGGTGTCTTTCCCAGTGGTGCTCTAAGGTGTACAAATCAGCAATTAAAATGAACAGCACTTCATGTTTCTTAGAAATATATAGAGTAGATGATGTCTTTTGTTACACATTAAATGTAAGCAGTATTTTAAGCTTGATTTAGGTGTTCCATTCACATCAAGTATGTGGTTTCTAGCTCAAATTCAGGACCATATTGATTGTTATCAGTCTTTTCTTTGTCTTTGTTTCTCTGTTTTCCCTAATTTTCATGTATAACTTTTCTCTGAATAAATATTTTCCAAATAATTTTATGCTCTTAAACCTAGAAAAACAAGTTTATTTTTTTAATGTTTTTAAATTTAAAAAATGGCAGTAAGCAGACTCCACATCATCAGTTCTAAATTACTTCTGCACTGGCTATGCCTAGAAATGCATTTTCTCTGCTCTGGCATTGAGACAATGTAGTAAACAATACTAGTGGCAAAATGGGGAGGTATTAAAAAATACTTAATTTTTAAAATGCAGTAATATGTGCAAACATTATGCAAATATCAGAATCATTTTACACTCACAGTCATTACAGGCTCCCTCATTTACATTCTTATACCTGTTACAATGCCTGCTAGTGTTGCTGTAAGACGTGATGGATCCTAGTGATGAATTTCCTGAATCCTGATTGAATTCTGTTCCATCTGTTCAGTGAGGTCATTATTCTATGACATCACTATAGGGATAAAATACAGGGAAAAAGTGAGAATTTTTTTTTTTGCCTGGATTTTTTTGCAGAAGGGAGTTGAGCAAGCATAGCCTCTCCCTCCCCACACAAGTGCTGCTACACTCAGCCTGTTTCAAGTGGCTAATGGTTATTTTTTCCTTGTTCTGTTATTTTATTACACTTCCTACACGGTAATTAGTAGCTATGTCTGAAGGGTTCCAGACCTAGAGCGGTGTTGGCCTGAATAACCATATACATTAAGTGCCACATTAGCAATGCCTCTTTCTTAATTGTGCACAGTAATGCATGTGTCTTTCAGGACTACAGTTTGTTATATGAAGAAGCGAAGTATTTCCAGCTTCAGCCCATGCTGGGAGAGATGGAAAGGTGGAAACAGGACCGGGAGAGTGGCCGCTTCACAAAGTCTTGTGAGTGCCTGGTGGTGCGAGTTGCCCCAGATCTTGGCGAGAGGATTACACTGAGTGGCGATAAGTCATTGATAGAAGAAGTGTTTCCAGAAATCGGTGATGTGATGTGTAATTCTGTCAACGCCGGCTGGAATCACGACTCGACGCACGTCATCCGATTTCCACTGAACGGATACTGTCACCTCAACTCAGTTCAGGTGGGAAGTGACATATGCATTTTTTGAAAGGGAACCTGCTGGCCAGGTACCAGTGGGCTGACCCTCTTCCATGTTACTGGAGTGTTTTGGTGAACAAATCAGCTGGAGGCTTTAAACTAGTTATTCACTTCTGTGGGTCGGGACCTCTTTCTGAATTTAATTACATATATTCCCCAAAAATCTCTTTGCAAGCAAACTACAGTAGTGTTAAAATTTTCTGTGGTCTCAGGGAAGACCCTTCGCTTTCACTTTCAGTGATTTTTCCTAATTTTTTATTGCATAGTAGAAGCCTGTTGGGATTGATAGGACAAGGGGTAATGATTTTAAACTACAATAGGGTAGATTTAGACTAGATAAAAGGAGGAAAATTTTTACAATGAGGGTGGTGAGACACTGGAACAGGTTGCCCTGAGAGGTGATGGATGCCCCATCCCTGGAAACATTCAACATGAGACTGGAGAGGGCTCTGAGCAACCTGATTTAGTTGAAGATGTTCCTGCTTATTGCAGAGGGATTGAACTAGATGACCTTTAAAGGTCCCTTTCAACCATGATTCATTATAGCAATGTCTAAAATCAGTAGCTGTTACAAAATGGATAAGAAAAAATCTGGGAGATAAATGTAGGTAATTTCTGGAATAATTATAACAGGGTCATGTGTTTTGTCCTTTGTTGGTTAAAAATAACCAACCTCACACACCTGCCTGCACCTAGTTAGCATCCTGCATAGCTGACACTTTGGAGTGCGACCACTTCACATCTGGAATCATCACTAGCACAATCAATACTGTTTGGTTTGGACACACCTCCTAAACACTGCAGACTCAGGAGAGAATTCTTTTAGAGAACAGGCTTGCAAGCTAATTGGTGTCTTTTCATCTGCCAGGTCCTGTTCTCCAGGTAGTTGTAGAGTGATAAGCTCACCCCTGAGTCTCCTTTTCTCTAGATGAAGCAAGCTGAGCACTGGAGCATGGACTGAAGGCTGGCCAGGCCTTCAGCGTTTTGTCACTTATTCTGATGCTTACATTTTTGTTTCACAAATAAGAATTGTCAAGTATATTTACTGATGTGAAAAACTTGAGTCAGAGTGGCAAAATATGCACAGGGTTCAAGAGGGATGGTGATCCCACATTGATAATGCTGCATTTTCCATTCTGGGGGAACACAAGCATCTCCCAGTCCTAATAACGATGTGAGACAGGACAGGGACTACCAATAGACAGTCTAAATAGAGAGTAAGGTACAGACCAAATGTTTTGTCCAGGGCTGTGCTAGTTTACAGAGTCATTTTCCCCACGTTTTTTCTCAGGACCCAAGCTCTCCTGTTCTATCTTGGTGACTTACACTGAGATATTTGTGGGGGGCAGGGCTGGGATTTTGGCTTATGTTGTAAAAAGCTAAAAATCAGGGTAAACAAAAATTGCAGGGGCGTTTTGTTTGGTGTTTCTGAGCCTCTTTTTCCAACTTGTCCTTTCTGATATGTCTGCTGTGCAATTAGCCATGCTCAGGTAATTTCAAAAAACATTTGCCGACCTGAAGCATTTTATGTAAAGACGTGGCATGTCTGAAGCATTTTTAAACCACAGCTTGCTTCTGCACCCACCATAATCCTTTGCAGCCTTCTGCTGTTCTGCTTGCCAGTGCTGTCCCAGCACCCATGCAAACCAATTTGACAACTGGTGAAATAGCTAGGAAAGCCTTGGTAGGCACCTGCTCCCAGCACAACCCTGGTGAGGCCCTGTTCCGCTGAACAGAGGGTCCCGTGTCCTGTGGGATCCAGGAGCATTAGCCTCCTCCTTGAGGTTGGTGGCTGTCACAGCTGACCCTGCTGAATCCCTGGAAGAGTCTCCTTCATAGAGGCAGAGGAAGCCCAGGCAGCAGAATAGATGAAGATGATGATAAAAGTAACAAAGAGTGTAAACAAAGGAAAGAATGTCTCAGACCTGCAGTTACAGTAAACCAGTGTGAGCATGGGTCATTTAAAAAAAGTGGAATAGTGGTGTGCAAGGAAACCATGCTCTAAGCAGCCTCCTAAGCACTGGAGCCAGTGCTGGGAGCTGAGGTCTTTACACCATCATTTGTTGGGTGAGCTGTGTTGGGTGCATCCCGCTGCCACTCCAAGAGCCCTGCCTGACTCTTCGTTTTAACTTGTGCGTTTTGTTTTTCTTTTTTTTTTTTTTTTTAATTTTTGCCATTGTATTTCCCACTGGAAGCAACTCTCTGGCTGTGAAAAAGGAGGAAAGTGAATAAGCAGAACTCATTAGTTCCATAGTTAAAGTTAAAAGGTCCCAGATTTTACCACAGGTAACTGTAACCACAAACCTTCAGAATCGCAGTTGGTTTTTAAGTCTCCAGTAAATATCGTGATAACTTTTTTGAAATTATGACCTTGTTATCTACATTGTCACCATTTAGTTGAGATATTTGCTCACATCGGCTGTGCAATCCTTCATTTTTCTTTTTAATTGCTCAGTGGCCATAGTTGGCAGAAATCAGTCCAGTACAATTAAACTGTGTAACCACTTTTGTTTCCTAGCTGAATTAATTTGAAAACACCAGTTATTATCATTGGACAGCAAATAATCCGTTTATTTCCTTATACATTGGTGTTTGTTTCCTCTTCTTTGCAGGTACTTGAGAGGTTACAGCAAAGAGGGTTTGAGATTGTTGGCTCATGTGGAGGTGGGGTGGACTCTTCCCAATTCAGTGAATACGTACTGAGACGAGAACTCAGAAGGACATCTCGTGCACCCTCTGTCATTCGAATAAAGCAAGAGCCTCTGGACTAAAATGGACATGTTTCTTTATGCAAAAAAAAAAAAAAAAAAAAAAAAAAGAAAGCAAAGAGGAAAAAAAAGGGGACATTTCATGTGCAGTTTGGACTCCAAACAAGTCCTGGAACTAAAATTGAATAAAAGACACATTTATATAAAATACAGAGACCACACCTGAATTCATATGGGAACACTTGGAATAGTAGTGATAATAATAATAACCTCAAGATATAAAAGAAAACACACACACACATAAAAAATATGTATGTATATGTATGTCTGTACATATATATATGTATGTATATGTCAAGGGATAGGAAACGCAATGAAAAAAAGGGGTAGATGAGGTTGGTGCTGTGATGGCCATTAAGTGTCCTAGGCCCTACCCGGGCCCACTTAACGGTGTACAAGCCATTGCCATGGGGGGTTCATAGACTACTCTTCACCCATTTTCCGTTGCCAAACAGCCATCCACTTTCTAATGTGTACACACCTTGACTCAACTTTTATTTGCATATGGAGGTTTATGTCTGTCTTTTTTAGTGGTGGATGGGCAGGTGTTCAGGAGATGACCATCCATGGCATTGGAAAGCTAGTCAACTGAATTTTAAATGTAGTTTGTACAGAAGTCGCACACTTTTTGTCTGCCCTCACAGATGTGAAAGATTAACTTTTCTTTTGAATTAGTTTTTTTGTTGTTTCTGTTTTGTGTTTTTCAAAGGGGGCCAGAATAATTAATATTTGGTAGAGATGCTCTGGTTTGAATCTGCTGCTTTCCTACAATTTTTTCAAATTTTATAATGTATTAAATACAATAAACTCCTGTTTAAAAGAACAAGGGTCTGGTTTAAGCCAACAGAAGCAGAGAGGTGGGACTGCACTGCACTCCAGCATGTGGAGGGGCGGCCACTCTGGCAAGGCAGCAGGTAGGCGGTGCTGCCTGCACATGGTGGAGTGAGTTAAAGGTAGCAGAGGCTGTTGAGGGATCTGTCTGGTGTGGCACACATGGCTGGTATTTCTTCAGCACTGTCCCTTTTAAGTTTTGTCTCAGTTGGCAGAGAAGCTGTTGGTCAGATGTGAAAATAACACCAGCTCAGGCCAGGGAAACCCATCAGAAAAGGACACCTGGTTCTGTAACTGCCAATTTAACAGTGACTCCTTGCATCATTCCCTCGTGATTAAGGAGTTGGCAGCTTCAACTCTCCAAGCCCTTGCCTTGCTGAGTGTTAGTCAGCTTGTTTGGTTTTAATGTTGTTAATTTTCCTCATTTCAAGCCATTGTTCTCCTGCCTAGGGAGTGACAGCCCCTTGTGTTACGCCGTTGGCTGCGCTGCTCTTGGTAGCGGGCAGTAGGTAAGTCCATGTCCTGCGTTGGATGTTCTGCGAGTTGCTCTCTTGCAGTGTCTCACTGAGGCCACCTCTGCAGCCACCTGGTTCAGGCCTGTGAGGTTTTGCAAAGGCAACATATCATGGTACTGCTGCACAGACCTTCACAGGTTGTTGCTTTCACCACCTGAGATGCACCAGCAATTGCCACCTTTCCTCCAAAGTATCTTTTTATGCAATATTACTGAATATGAGTGTGTATTCATCCTGGTATGGAAATTTCTATCAATGCAATGGTGCTTGCGTTCCATTAATTTTGGTGACACTTTGCTATTTATTAAAGAAAAGAAAAAAAAAGAAATTGTTAAATACATGTAACAAGGTTTTTAATATAGTCTGATAACTAAGAAAAAAGTTACAATTTTTCTGGTTTTCATTAAAAGATGTTAGGGGACATCCTTAAATAACTCTCTGGCAGTACATATCATTGGCTTTGAAAATACTGAAATGTGAAAATGGGTGAGGGAGGGGGCTCTAAAAATTAAGGTTCATTAGCGAGTTATTAGATCTTCAATGTGATGCTGATCTGTTTATTCACAGTACTGAAACAGCTGCCTTATTGAAAATGCTTGTTTTCAATTAGCAGCAAGGAGTCCTCTTACAAAATAAACAAATGCTTGCTCTTACTGCCCCCAGGTTGGTTGTTAGCTTGCATTGAAGTCAGAAAGCTAAAATCCTGGGAAATAAATATTTTTTAACAGATATTCAAACCATCTCAAGTGGTATGAAATGTATCATGTCTGATAAGATGCCAGTCCCCGGGGGTTTGAGAGTACGTGGGTACCAGTGCAAGGCGACGTGATTCTTCAGAGACTGCTGCAGAAACGCTCCCTGAGCTTCCAGGTGGAGCCACACTTTCTGGGGCCTCCGCAGTGTACCCGGGGATATGTTTACACTGTTCAGCCCAAAGGTACTCTCACATCCAGACCTGCCCTGCTAGCCACCATGTTTACATATGGGCATATGCTCCACTGCAGACTGGAGCCGGGGGGGCATGCAGCTCCCAAAGCCAGCAGGTTGTGCTCGGCCAGTGGTTTTGCTTGCTCAGCATGTACCTGTCCAAGTCGACGACACTGAGGATACATCTGTTCTCCTCCCAGATCCTCAGCTGGCTGGTTATCCTCCCACTGAGCCTACGTTTGTTGTTGATGGAGTCAGAAATCACTCTGTGCCCCTGAATGTAAATGTCTCTGCAGTTACAATGTGGTCAAGGAGTAAGAAGTCATGAATATTCAAAGTGATGGCTGAAGACAAATGTATGCAGGAATAAGCTAGCTGTAGGTATTCAGAGAGCAAATGAGATTAGTCCTGTTTGCAACTGAGGTTTGGAACCATGTGTTTTTAAAATGTTCTTTAGAAAAGCTGCTCAACAAACAAATGAGCAATATATCCAGGAAGGCGGGGTGAGTGGGGGGAACCAACAAGGACCAGATTATGCTCAGCGTGTCTCTGGTGTTAGTAATTTTGACATGTACAATAGTTTAAATTTATCTAATTTTTTATTAAAAAGTATTACTCCATTTTATGCGATTAGTGGTGCTGTATTTAATAACAAAGGAAGAGCTGCAGTGAGCAGTAGCTGCAAATGTTGTACCTCAGCAAGCTGGTTAAGCAGTTGCCAGGAGCACTGCTGTGGACATGCAGAGTTTGCAGATGGCATCCAACACCCTGTCCCACAGTGAGACATAGGCAAAGGAACTGGGTCTTCACCTTTTCTTTTGGTACTCTGAATATTGAATTTCTGCAATAATCATCGACCCAGGGTTTAGTTGTTCCCCTATTGCCTCCTTAATATACCAAACAGCTGCATAATGTAAGTATGGACCCTGACATGCTCGGATGAACCTTAAAACTGGGAGTGTCCCATTGAAGACTGAGTTAATTTCCTCTGCTGCGGAGAAAGTGAAGTCTTGCTTAGTCACGAGGTTAATCTCTCTTTCCAGAAGCAGTACTTGTAAATCTGTGCTGCTAATTTATTCTGTCTCCAGGTACTTATTGGCCGAGTAGGCTGGCCCAATGAATGTTTTTCCTCTCTGTTGCTATAAGTCTATAGAAGAAAGCTGATCATCTCAGTGCTTGACTGGCACGAGCAAGTACAGGTGAGGCATTGTTTTATGATGCCTGATAGAATCCATCATGAAAACCAATGGGGACAACTTACCTCTGAAAGCACGAAAGTTGTTTTTCTTTATGCTGAACAGGTGCTGATTTCAATTTGAAGAGAAGCATTTTGTTCATGAGCATAATTTTTTGCAGCAACCTTTAAAAATTGACTGCTATACTAATTAACAGGGTTTTTACTGCCACCTAAAATGACTTGTCAAGTGAATTCTTCTTTAATGTTCACATTGCATGACTTGAGTAAGGAAAGGTTGGATTTTGGGGTCTGAGAAAGGAATTTTTGTTGATGGATGGTCCGTTTTTCAGAGAAATAAAAGCATTTATTTCCATCTGTCATTTCTTCACTGCGGAATTCTGTATTATGAATTATTTCTAGGGACAACTGGTATTTATATGTCGGCATTCATGCTGCCTGAGGTTTATTTACAGTGGAAATGAAACCAAGACATCCTTAGGGCCTGTAGACCACTTGCTTGTTCTCAGACTTCAGTTTGAGTGGTTTATTATTTCTTGAGGGTCTGGAGGGATCGCCACCACCAAAAATCAATATGTTGCATGAGGTCCCTGTGTTGGCTTTGGCTGCTACCCCATTGATCTGGTTTTTGAAGACCCCAAAACAAGACTGAGCATATGGGATCCTTTATTTGAGACTGAAACTGCTAAAATCATATCCCTACTCCCCTTACAAAAAAAAAAAAAAAAAAAAGATGCAGGTACGTAGTACACAAGTTCATCCTCTTGTAAGCTGACCTGGCTCTGTTGGCTGGTAACCAGGATGCTAACATCGATGCTGGAGGGAAACCCTAGTGCCAGCCTGCTGAAGTATCTTCTGTTTGCACAAGGAGGGGCTTCAGAAATGGAGGTGTCCTCTGACAGATGGGGAAAATTCCACATTTTCTTGAATTTGTGATTTTTTTTTTTCATGTTTGTTGAGAGGACTTAATACGAGTCCTGTGCCCCTAAAATAATGAGGAGTATATTAGTTTTCAGGTGATGTCAGAGACTGTGGGTCAGATCCCACGTTCTGCCTTCTGCACTCATAGTGAACTTGCCCCACACCCAAGTTAGGAGTCAAAGAGGCACAATGTGATCATGGGCTGTCAGTATCATTGCATCCACAGCAACAGTATGTCATCTCTGTTTCCGGTCATTTCTAAAATTACAGGTTTTTTCCACTTCAGGTCAGAGGAAGCATGGGTTGATCAGACTTTTCTCTCTCAGGCTCACTGCAGCCCTTTGTATGTGAGTTCTTCTCTCTGGAGAGGCTGTTGCTGGTGTGAACAGGCTGGGGTTTTGTTTCTGGGGGAGTATGGGGTGTTGGTGACCTTGCCCAGCCCATGGAGCCATGTCCCATGGTCCTCAGAGCATGGCTCTGGCTTGATGGTTTGGGGAGAGATTGAGGGAGGGAAATTTGTCACTGTGCTCTGGAGTCTGGACTGATAAATGATCTCATCTACAACCCTAAATGGTCTTCTGCCTTCTATTACGTAGCTTGTCGGTGTTGTTATTAATTTTCCTAAGAAAAGTGCATAACATGGGATGGCAGGCCTTGCTTCCTCGCCATTAGGATGTAGTCTAAAAGGCAGGAAGATATTAACTTAAAACAAAAACTGCATGTGCTGAAGTCCCCTAAACTCATGGACTGCACTCATTTTGACTTCAGTTCAAACCAGAGGGCTTAGCAAGGATCACCAGTGGATGTTTGATACTTTGTTTGATTAACTTCCAAGAAATTGCAAAAACAAAAGGCAAAACAAGCAGAGCATGGATGCTAGTTTGGCAGATCTGGAGCTGTGCTTTCACTAATCCCTGCTGCTTCTGAATAAATACTTCAGCTCTGAATAAATACTTCAGTTCTGTGTGCCTCACGTTAAAACCAAAAGCAGCTGTGCATTTCTTTCCCTTGCTTTCTCCAGTTCAGGAAGCTTGTTTTTCTTCTCCTGGGGGCTGTGCCTGGGCATCTCAAGAGTAATAATTTTGGCCCTAAATGCAGTGTTTGGTCTCTTCAAAGCATTGTACAAACCTTCAATTAAGAAGAAGAAGGTAGCAATAAACTTACCTTGCAGCTGGGGACTCTGAAGAGGCTCAACTGTCACCCACCTGGGTGGCAAACTGCACATCTGGAGTCCCACTTAGCTGCCATGCTCTCCAAAAGCTCTCTTGAAGTATAGAAAGAAGTTGGAATCAATGAGGCACTGTGAAATATGGGGGATTTTTTAAAGCTGAGAGTTGCAAGCTGCTCAAGCAAATAGAAGGCATGCCTGGGATGTCTGAATAAGCTTAAAAAGTAGCACTACAACCACGTTAGGCTTAATGTACATTTTGATTTTTTTTGCAATTCCTTTGAAAGTGGGAGAAAAATAAATAAAATGAATTTTCCCTTACCTTTAATGTTTTAAGTAAAGTCTATTGATGGTCTACATCATCTTCTTCCTCTGGTTCAGCTCTTCAGTAGGGACTATCATTTTCTGTTTGTTTTGGTTCCTTAATACAGAACTGAGGCACTAAAATGGGAGGAGGGGAAAGCTTCAGTGCAGTTTGTGGAAGAGCTTTGTTTATTCACATAGTGGTCACAACAAAATCCTGACACATGCCAGGATGGCAGGAATGTTTTTCAGGTGTGGTTGCTGAAATGGGGCAAGGCATGGCTGGCTTCCAGCTTCAAATGCTCCGCAGTAAAAATGACAACAGCAAGAAACTAGGGCTCAAACCCTCACGGATTATCTTCCTCCTTAAGCATCTGTTCCTCTTTCTCAGAGTCGTAGCCTTTAGATGAGCGGTTTAAAAGCTGTGCTATCATCTGCACTGTAACCAGTGCAGCTATTCCAGAAGAAAGCTGCTTGGCTCAGGGACAGCTGTTCTGCAGAAAAATTCTCTTCTGATGCATTATTGATAGATGTAAGTTAAAGCCATAAAGCTCGCAGCTTTATCGGGCAATATCTACTAAATCCTGGAAGCATGTAAGATAACCTAAATGTAATCTACTGCATACCAGCTCCTTCAGTGATGGATAGCACAACAAAAGCAGAACTAATGAAAAATTAATGAAAACAGTTACTTCCATAAGAAAAATGATCTGTTTTCTCCCACCTTTGTATTGATTTTAACTGGCCCTGTAATTGGAAGTGTATAATTTTTTCCTAAGGTAAAGAGGATTGAGGGTGAGGGAGAGCGAGTCTATAATTCTATTCATGTTTGTGACATGCTTTCAGGCTACAAAAACAAAGCATTTTCCTTAGGATGTTGAAGCCGCCTGTGAATGCAGACTTCAAGCATATTTTCTCAGCTCAGGCAAACTGCCATGCTGGTTTGCCTGAAACCAGATATTGCATGAGCAGAGTACTTGGCGTACTTTGAAGGCTAGCAAGGAAGTACAAAGAAACAATGTTTAAGAAAAACCAAATACAGTGCATGTAACTTCATAGTTTTCACATGTTTCACGCCTTCAAGTTCATTCCTGATTGATCTGCTGCTTTCTGAAAGGGAAAAATCCTACATTGCATTTTTCAGAGTGAAGGAATGTCAGGCTCTGAGGAAGGAACTTCTTTGGGAGACCAAACCAATTGCACCACGTCGTTCATGTGCCAGCTTGGCAGAGAATTCCCGGCCACATGTAGCCTCAGCCTCTTCTCACTAACAAATTTAAACACAATTGTCTTTTCCACTAAATTTAATAGAGCATTTCTGTCTTTTTCACCATAACACAGAAGAAATCAGTCAGATCTGTGGCTGCTGTAAACTCTATTTTAAATTATTCTTACGTCTTTACCTGCTTACTGTTAATATATCCACTAAGCCCGAAGGGCAAAGCTGAGATAATAAAACAAGCAGAATAGCATATAGTTTGTTTTGCTAGGGGAAAAAAGTGTATTTTTTTAAAAGTGTTTAGGAAATGCTGCTTTCCTGTTCCCTGTTGTGTATACTATGGGTCTTTTTCTAATCTGCTTCATCAAAGACATGTTACAGAGCCATAGCATGATGAGGAGCAGGATGTTTCTGCACATGTTAGTTTTAAGTGGTACTCTTCATCTTTGGGGTTTTTTCTAGTCTCTTTTAGTTGATATGCCTTCATTTAAAAAGCACATCTATCTTTTAACTTCGGAGATTTGGCCACATCTTTGGTTGTTGCTTATTTTCTTGCCTTTCTTATTGGCCTAATAGCAGCTGCAGTGCAAGATGAACCACTCCTTTCAATGCATGTCTTTAAAAATTAGGGCATTTACTTGTCCTTGATGTTTGGATTGGCTTTATTTTTGTTTCAGCAGCCTCTGCTGGTCCAGCCTCAGCTGGTGCTCTGCACAGCAGATGTGGTGACTGAATGGCATTGGTGGCTAAGGGCCCCTTTGTGATGGTGCCCTCCCCAGCTCAGGGGGCCTTTCTGTGTGAGTGAGAGCTGCAAGAGCAGCGCCAGTGAGGAGAAACCACCCAAAAAATGAAGTGGCTGTAACCCTATAGCAGCAAGAGGGGGCTGCAACCCAGGACAGCACCCCTACTCACTGTAGGATGCTGCCCAGGTTGCAGTGCTGGGAGGGTGCTGCTGGCAGCAAAGGGTCCTGGGTGCCCAGCTCCCTGCTCCACTGGCAAATCCTCTGGGTCCCCTGGAGATCTTCAAAAGCGATCTGGACACAGTACTGGGCAACTGGCTCAAGGTGGCTCTGCTTGTGCAGGGGGGACGGACAAGATGATCTCTAGAGGTCCCTTCCAGCCTCAGCCATTCTATGTTTTCTGTCATTTCCAAGAACACTGGACTGACTAAGATGTGAAAGGTTCCTCAAAGAGAGTGAAATGTGGCCCTACCCCCTTACCTGGTGCCATTGTCGTATTATCTGGGATTTTAATCCTGCTTTCTTTTTTTTTTTTTTCAGTCAAGAGAAATCTTTTACATTTCTTTACAGTAGGGAGCAGAATGAGGATTCTGTCCTACTGGCAGTTGAAAGCCATCAGATGCCAGTGCTGGGCTTGATGTAATAAACTATATTTAAAGCATTACTCATGGAAATTCTGTGAACAGTGAAGCTGCGGCTCCTAATTACACGAGATTGTTGTTGAAGAACAAAGAGCTTCAGAAAGGTAGATGCAGCACTCCTTCACAGCTCTCTTGTGGGGCCCCGATTTGGTAAGACATACCAGGGGGTCCTTAGCTGTTGTACAGTAGAAGTTTGGTCTTCATTTCAATGCAGCACTCGCAGTACTGAAATTGTGTTTATATTTCCATACTTCTCCAAGTTAAGACACAGATGCCTAAAGAGGGGCAAGAACACACCAGAGAAAGCTTCCCCAAATTTTGTTCTTCCTGATTTCTTTTGTTTGTTTTACTGATTGCAGGGCTAAATATCGATTTTTCAGCTCTGAAAAACTGAAGACGTAGCATCCTCTTCTGCCGTATTCTCAGTATGCTTAAAAGAAAAAAATCACTCCATGACCACATTTTTCCCCTACAAAAATGTCAGCAATTGGCACAGCAGGTTCTTAGTTCAATATGTATAATTTATTGTAAAATGTATATAATTGGTTTGGCAGGCAGCAAATGCACCAACACAAGCATAAACCCTTTTATGAATCCATATGTAATAGTGGATGTTGATGGATTATTACTACAGCACGATGTCATGTTAAATAACTGATGCAGATGTACGGTAGCAAATTAGTGGGTCTGCCATTTTTATTAAAACAGGAGACAAACTGAAAAAAAACTTTTTCACATCTCCATTATTTATTGGACTTAGGTTTTTTTAATACACTCACTGCTGGAGCATCTGGGTGTATTAAACAGCTGAATTCAATATCACATTAAGTTAAATTGCCCACAATGGGCAGCTGCCTCATTTCACTCTTCTTTAAAGTCCAAAATGTGTTTTCTGAACCTGAGGCATTTGTCTCCTTGCCGAAGTGGTGCATTGATTAGTATTTCACCAAAGGGAGGGGGAAGCAGTGGGGGACATGTCTCTGTGCTGCTGAGACCCTGGCCAAAACCTTCTGAGTGCGGGAGAGAGCACAGGGACAGGAGGAGAGATCAAAACTGTGCTCCCAGCTTTGTACACGTGGACCTGTTTTAAAACCTGGTGAGCAGGGAGCGTCATGTGTTGTCACTGAGCTGCTTCGCGATTCTGGGGCTGGGTCTATGGGGAGAGCCACCCTCCTGGGTTAGCTCAGAAACTCCTAAGTCCTCTGACTCCCAAATATCTGTATGTCATGTAGAGGTGTAGAGGCAGCACAGGCTGCAGCTCTCTGGCTGCCTGCTCAGGCCAGAGGTACCCCTCAGTGCTGGATCATGGGCTGGGAGCAGCGGGGTGCTGCAAAGATGGGTGTATGTGTATGTGTCAGTGCAGGATGATGCGCTGGAGAAGTGAGTCTGCCTTGCTCACCATGCAGCATGCCCTTCCCTTGGGCTCCTCAGTCCTGCAGGAAGCCCTAAAGCCCCTTAGGAACAAACAGGGTCTCCTGCAGCACCTGTCCAGGCTTGGTCCCTGGGGCATGTCCAGCAAGGTGGCCAAGACAAGGGGACCCCCCTCCATTCCTTCCCTGCCCCACTACCCCTACATCCTTTTCCATAAGAGACCAAAAACAGCTCAAACATCTTCCAGCCTCTCTGGAGGTGTCCATACTCCTCGGAGGTGTCCGTACTCCTCAGAAGCGTCTCTTCCTATTGTCTATGAGGCTCAGCCCCTGATGTCAAAGCCCCCCAGTCAGTCCCACACCCAGCGCCACCTGTATTACACACCAATGTTCCTTCACTTGTGTCCTCCTTTTACATTTTTTTGGCCTCTCTCATCCCCAAGTGGATTTTCCCATTCATTTCCCACCTTTTATATCTTCCTCCTCCCTTAGCCCATTTTTCATCATCTCTTTCCAGTTGTCTGTTTTCTTTCTTCTCCTATAATCCTGTACATTTGGATAATTTTCATTTGGACTGTTTAACATAACCACTGGATTTGTGTTTTAGCCTTGTTTAGCAGGTCGAAGGCTCCCGTTTCTATCTTATGTTCTGCATTTTCTTCTCCCTATTAATATGTCCGGATTTACAAACTTGGGATCCAGCTTGACTTCAGTGGGAAGTTTCACCAGTGATTTTCATAGGAGAAGAGGAAAAACATTCACAATGTCCCAATGTGAGAGGCTAAACCTGAGTGTCTGGGTTTGTCTATGGCCAGATTTCCCAAGCCACTTCATGCTTTCAGCATCTCCCAGCTCCAAAGGAACCTGGGAACCTAAGTAGAAAGAACTATGTTTCTGAAAAGCAGACCACACTTCCTTAGGTTACAGATAATGGAGGCATCATCCTACCTGGTTTGAGCCAATGTGCTGGAGCAGGAACCATATCTCCAGCATGTCTCTTCTACATCTCGTGCCCAGTCCTTCTGCTAAATTTTTATGTATCAGTAGTATATTTGGAAGGAAGGAGAAAATCTTTTTTGCCTTCTTACTTCTTTCCAGGGGCAACTTGTAGAGATTCACACGTTCCAAACAAGCCAGAAACGTCTGTCCCATCGCCCAGGTTACACACTCACACATTACCCAGCGGTGGCGCTGCCCCATGGTAATGTTCTGAGCATAGGTATCCGGTAGACATGCCGAGGCCATCCCTAACCAGAAGCTGTGATGGGTGAAGTCACTCATCCACAAAGATAATCTATCAAAACCACCAGTAATGTGCATCCAGTGATAAGCTAGAAAATACACTTTTGCTGTCAGGACTTATTCCATGACCCTGCTCTCTTCAGTGAGCAAAGCAGGGAGAGGTGTGCGGGATGCCTGCAGGAAGCCCACTCAACTTCTGCATAACCCAGGATGGCTGTACTGGCAAAGCACTGCTAATGCATCCCTAGAAATAGACAGCCCTGGTTGTTTCCAACCTCGGTGTGCAGAAAGAAAGTGCTCTGATCACATTCAGATGGTTTTTATTCTTCAGTTGCAAAACACCTCAGAAAAGGATCCAAACCGATGTCAGGAGTGAAAGAAAAATGGAGGGGCGGCTATTTTTGAGCGAGGCTCCTTTATTGGTGTCTGTTCGAACTCCTTCTCTTGCGGAGGAAACATCCCACTAGGGAAAGCCCCCTTTTCCAGCTTTTCTGCAGCTGTCACTGAGCTGCTCATTATGAAGTTACTGGCACCTGTGTCACACCACAGTGCAATCTAGAGGCTCCCACTCTTTATTTCAATGTAAATATTTTTTTTGTTGAGAAACAAAAGGGCTGGAAAAAGGGAGGTTATGGGAATATTCAGGATGAGATAAGGAATCTGAGGCAGAAAAGAACACACCAATTACCTCAGCTCACACGCTCATCTGCCAGATGAAACCAGTTTTACCGGCTGTTGCCCAAAGGCAAAACACCACAGGGCTTCTGATGTCATGTTGGCCTTTGGTTATGAGCCTGGGTAAATGGGTACCTGGCAGAGAGAGAAAAAGGGCTGTGCTTCTTAATGCCAGCTTCATCTATTTATGTTCGCCTAGCATCAATTAAAAATATCTCTGTCTCATTCTGCCTGCCTGCCTGCCTGCTAGTGTGGTATTTGTTTTCTTTCCATAGCACTGCAGATTGCCTTGCCTTACAGCTTACAACAGTGCGAGCTGGCATTTGCCTCTGGCAGGGCAGAGGACGAGAAACCATTTCACTTTCGTGCTACTTTTCCTCTGCTCTGTCTTCTTGCGGAGCCGCAAAGGTGTTTGATGTGCTGGTTGTCGTGGAAGGGTGATGTACAAGGCCAAGGCTATTGTTAATTTGCAGTGCTTCAATAGCATTAGCTTTTTCCTTAGGATTTAAATTGAATCAGTGGTATTGCTGGGACAATACAGTGCTATAGATCTGAACTGTGTTCTGTGTACTCATCTGCCTTTTTTTTCTTTGTCATATTAACTTCTTTTCTTCCTTTTTTTTTCACTCTTTTTATATCAGCAAGACCCAATGAAGCAGATTTTATGTTGTAGTAATTCTGCATGTTTTGGTTATAAATATCCTGAAGCAAAGTTCAGGGTATTTTCACATAACCATCAAAGCAAGTGTCTGCTTCAGCTCAGAGTGACAGGGACATTTTACACATAAAAGTTCATCAGTGGGTGGTAAACAGCTTCTGTCCCAATACATATTACAAATACTCTGCTGCGGCACAGACCAACAGCTTTGGTGAAATCGGTGGTATCTGACCGAGACACAACAGTTCCCTGTGCTAGTTGCTGTCTTGGGAGCCTAACCAGGGTCTGAGCACTCAAGAAATCCCAGGAAAATCAAGTCTTTTGCCTTGTTGCATTACAAAAGATATTTCCAGTCTCCAGTTTCTCTTTGTGTTCCCAGTTGTCTCTTTTGAAAGCAAATAATGCAGCAAAGTAATTTAAAAACAGAGGAGGTAAAAATCAGTAGCTTCAGCAGTAGCAGCATAGACGGTTTCCTCCATCTCAATCTCCCATCTAGATTTTCCAAGCAGACTTGCAATTTCAGTGGTTGCCTTGGCAGGTGCCCAGTGTGATATGCCTGAAAGCAGACAGGCTGTCTGAGAGCAGATGCACAATGATTTTGAAAAATCAGGGTTCTTCAAGAGTTCTCAAGTTGATAATCAAAAACTACTAAATATTTCACATTTTTCTTCTTCCTCAGTGTTGCACACCCTCGGAATGGCAAACATTTTGTGATCTGAAACCAACACAACAGCACTGGTGTATCACTGGCTTGCAACAACTTCTATTTGAAGGGATGTTTTAAAGCAGTCTGCAGTGCTGGAAGGCAGCTTTTTCTGTACTGCTTCTAGCTAGGATGTGCTGATCTGAGCACTCAATGGCATAATTTATTTATTAGAACTTCATACCATTTTTTTTCCCCATTGACGGAGGATTAGAATTAAACACCCTGAACTGCACGAGATGAAAGTATAGCTTAGCCCATTCAGGTACGTCCGCATTAGATACGGGTGTGAGAGATTGCTCTCCGCTTGCTTGATCTTTCATTCGTGTACAGGCAGAAGTCCCCCGAGACAACTCACCTGAGTCAGATATTCAGATGAACTGTGACTGTGTCTGGAGGTGGCAGTGACTGAAACACACCAGGGCAAACCTTTGCAGCCTTTGATTCTCCAAAGACCCATCAATAGCTGCCATCAATGCTAAGGGGGGCTGAGATCCTCGGGAATGCATTGGTTTCCTGGCCCCATCATTTCAGCTGTTGAGCACAGTGCTGTGCCAACAAGCCTTGAAGCTCAATAACTCACCTCTTCACGAGCTGGTGAAGAGAAGATGCGTTCCCAAGTCATGCATTTGCCTAGTCACTAAGCGCCGTCTTTCTCTCCCAGAGAGGACACCAGTACTGAAAGATTCTGGACAGGCAAGAGGCCCCTCCACAAATGGCTGTGGCACAGTGGGAGTTTGGAAATTGAAGAAGCACTGAAGCAAAACTCAATGCATTGGGCAGCAAATGGTGTTCGCATTCAAAGACCCATCGGAGGAGTACTGAGCTGGAAATGGTGCTTCAGCACATGCAGATTTTGCATGCCCCTTGCCCCCAACCCAGGGAAGCAAGGGAATGCAAGGAAAGATGGTGCTGGAGGCACAAGGCTGCTGCTGGTCTTTGATCATACCAGTTACCAAGCCTCAGGCTAAGGGGAAATGTTGGTACCTTTCAGAGATGCTGCCTCATGCAGAGAGCCCAGGCAGACAGAAAACATCTAGCTGTGTGTCCTGCTGCTGGTGCACAGGAACATCTCACTGGGTGGCATTGTGGGGCACCGAAATGCTGAGAGCAGCCTTCAAAACCCACAGGACAAGGGGGAGGGAAGGGAAAGTATCCCCCAACAAAGGTTCATTGTCAGGGAGGGAGTGCTGGCTGCTTTAGGTGTTGGGAAAAGAGCAGGTGCATGTGGAAACCCAGTGGGCAGAGAAGGCATCAGGGGCAGAGTGAAAGATTTCTCTGCATCCAGCCACTGCCATGGGGACCCGCTTGACCCAGCGCTGAAAAATCCTGCTGGGCCAGACCCTGATGCTGAAGGCAGGTTGCATTCTGCCACTCCATCCTTAAACTTTCTCCTGCTCCATCAAGCCCTTTCATCCCAGTGTCTGGGCTGACAGGCATGAGGTTGAGTTTGGGGTTACAACAGAACAGGTGAGAGGAAAAGGGCTCCAGAAGATAGCACTAGCTTTTCAGGGAGGGAGTTTTCCTACACCTCTGCTTCCCTTGGGGTCTCTGCTGCCCTTACATTTGGGAGTAGAGCCGTGGGAAGTGGTCAAGGAGCCTGCTGGTCTTTTGCTGTGAATGTAGTACAGAGAAGTCAGAGTCAGGAAGATGATGTGGTGGTTTGTGGCATACGAGGACCATATGTGGTGCAAGCTTGCTTGAACTGAGTGAAGTCTGAAGGGGCCTTGACAGGGATCCAAAGCGGTTTTTGGAGGGGAAAAGTGTTGCCTATGAGAATCTTTAAGCTTTGTGAAGCATAGAGGTGAGCACAGTGCTCTAAAAGGAGCAAGGGGACTGTGGTGGGCTACATCCAGCAGGCCAGTGCAGATGTGGGCTTCCAGGGAAAGCAGCCCTTGCTGTTATCTAAAAGGTGAATGTTTCCCCAGGAAGGATCACAAAGGAGAGATGAAACATGCATCTCGCTGGAAATATCACTGCAGAACTTTTTGCCTTTTACACCAGTTATTTTGAAACACAACCTTTGTCCTTCAGACTGCCGAGTAGTCCTTCCTTTTGCGGTAACTAACTTTTGTCTAACTAAATTCTATCTAAACTAACTTCTGTTTGTATTACTTTGCCTATTGCTCTTTGTGCATACATTACGTGGTGACATAGTGATGACACTGAAACCAGCTGTTGATTGCCCAAGGTTTGAAAAGGTGGCCTGGAATGAAAGCTATTGTCACAAAGACCTGCACACATAGGTTGTTGGTTGGTTGGTTGGTTGGTGATTACAGACTGTGAAGGGATGAGCTAGTAGAGCTTGGGCAGTTTTATTGCAGACACTGTGGTCAGAAGTTATGCTGTAGAGGTTGAGGTGTCCCCGTTCATTAAACTTAAAGTACATGATAGGAGAAGCTGCCATGTTACTAATGCTTGCAGAAGTGTAATGTATATGAAAGTACTTCCACTGCTTCCATCTCCCCAGAAGTAAACAGAAATTAAAATGTACTTTGAGTTTGCACACACAGAATCATTAACTTTGTATAGTTAGGGACTAGAGGGAGGGAGGAAAGGGGGATTTTTGGTAGGGTTTTTTTTTTTTTTTTTTGCCCCGGGCAAAATTTTCAACATTAACTAATTAATGTTTATAAAGCACTTTGCATATATAGTGCCTTTCATCAGGGGATCTCCGAGTATTAGATTATATTATCTTGAACGCCCCAGGCCTGTGCATACTAGCCCTATAAAGTATTAGCCTTATAAACTTTAGTAATTCACTTTGGGTTTTTTCCTGGGGTTTTTCTGGTTGGGTTTTTAATCTTCCCTCTTCTGAAAATGTGCCGAGCATTTTGGCTGTGTATGTAAAAAGGCAGAAAAAAGAGTGGTGTCAGCCAGAATGACCATATGAAAAATTGGGCCCCATAATGAACTTCTCAAATCCTCTAATTGCCAGAGTTGGGAAGTAGCAACTGTGCCAAACTAAAATTCAACTATAAACCCCACTCGTCAAGTGGGGATAAGGAGGAGGCATCATCACTGGTGGGGAAAGCAGCTTTGACATTTGCTCTGGTGATGACAGTGTGGGTAGGGAAAAAGGGGAAGAAAGAGAGACCTCTGATCTCTAGCAGCATCTGGAGAAAAACCCATTGCTCCAGCATGGGGTTGAGCTGGTGGCTCTTCTGTATCACATTAAGTTTTTGTTACTGGTGGCTGAGAACTGAGAAGGCAAGGATAGGCATGAAAATGTCCATGTTCAGCCCATCCGGAGTGTCTCCATTGCTGTCATCCTTCTGGGCAGGCGCAAGAGGCAGAGTACCCCAAAGCCAGGCCAACAGTAGTGAATCTCCCATGTGTTAAATGTGAAAAGCCTGCTTGGGTGTGGGCTCACTAGATGACTCAAACAATTACTTAACAATAGCTGCTTTCGTGAGCTGGCAGGGATGAAGCCAGGTTCACAATGGAAAAAATGTGTGGGCATCTCGGCTTTAGTGAAACACATGGGGAGCAGACTTGCTGCTGCATGCAGGAACTACCAACAGAGAAAGCAAGGCCTTGGGGAGCAGAAACTTGACAGGGACAAGGCAAAGGATGTCTTTGCCCCTACTTGCACATCTTACAGGTGGAATTCCCCCAGTTGAATTTAGCTGGATAAGGGCTGCTACTCTGAGGGCAAAGGCTGAGCAGTAAATCCAGTCTTTGAAGAGTCAGCGGTATTCAGAACTCCAGAATGGAGCCATCCCCTCCAAGGCCATCTTGCCCAGACCAAAGTACTCTTGTAGCAGAAAAAGTTCACAGTGAAGGATGAGAAATCCCTCCCCTTCAAAGGAGAAGAGATTTCAGCAGGGTGATGGGACACGTAGCTACAACCAGACAGTTCTTCATAAAAACAACCTAATAGCTCTTCCAGAACCTGTACAACACTGAAGAACTTGATGGGGAGCTTGGAATAGGTGAAAGTGCTCACTTGCTCCTCATGGACTGACTGAGTCCCAAAATATCCAGGGAGCAGGCGGAGATGTCTTTGTTGTGGAACTCCACATACTCTATCCCTGGAACCAGCGCTGTGGGAGGCGCACGTCTTGTGTTAGCAGATGTCCTAGGAAGCATGGCCCACATGGGCTGCTCTGTTCTTGCAAGCAAGAGAGGGTTGTGAGGGCCAGCTGTACACTGAGAGTGAAGAGGGAGATAATTTTCCACCTCTGGAGACACCACAGTGCAGAGAGTCAGCCTGGGAGCAGCCAAAGCTCTCATCACCTTGATCCAGAACAGTGTAGGCTGATGTACCCTATGTGACCCCAGTGAGCATTGAGAGAGACGTCTGTTTTTTTCTCTCCCCCTCAGATAGCTGCGGTTGAAGAGAGAATGGGAGAAGAGGAATCAAAGCAAGCGCCATGCTGCGGTATGGCTGGGTCTGTCCTCCTGGGCTCTGACGGTGTCTTCTCATGCGAGATCGCCACATGTGCTGGACTCATTTCGCTCTTTCAGCTTCTCCTGTGCTACACACATTATCTCCTGCTGGCAAGTGTGTATTTATGTTGGCGAATGAGTCCATCTGCCAGATAAAGGGCCTCTAACAAGTCAAGCTTGACTTTACGATGTGCCACTGCCGTGAGCTGTGTGTGTACACGTTACTCTCACCTCTTCTTTGATGTAGACACTTCACTTACACGTCAGGCTAACATGCCTGGTCCTTCAGGCCAGGATACTCCCACGCTTGCTTGTTACACAGCAGCAGGTAATGCTTGGTGCTATTGGTATCACTTCTAACCTAGGACAAGTGCAGATTAATCCACACTCATCAATAGAGAGCGAGGAACCTTTTCCCTTTCACTGAACTCAGGAAGCCGACATTGCTGCACCAGGCCCTGGGGAGTCCGGAGCTGTGCATGACGACTCACAGGTAATCACAGATGGTCTGTGAGTCATTCCTGCCCTGAAAGCTGACCAGCTTTTGCTCATCAGCTACCATTGCAAGAGCTGCAGCTACTGTTAGATGTGAGTGGTTTCACCGCCCACTGGTTGCTGCCCATCCAGTTGGAAGTCACCTGTACTCCTCTTCCACAGGTGGGTGGTACAAGTGTTTTGAAGAAAAATATGATGCTTGGCTTTGAAAGAGAAAGGCTGTGAGGTTTTACCCATTGCACAGCCACAGCTCCACCCCTCACCGAAGCAGGTGCACTGCCAGCTGCAGTCTTCAGCATCAGCAGGTCTGGGAGAACTGGGGTTCTTTGGTTGCTCTTCCCATTTGCATGCAATTCCCTATTAACTCCTGAATCCTCTCCCTGCGACAGGTAATTTCCCTATCCAACAGGAGATCAGGAAGAGCCATGCAGCCTGGTATTTCCCCACATCTCACACCAATAAGTCCTGAAGGGTATGCTGCTGTAACTCCGAGCTGAGATGTAAGAGCAACAAGGAGGCAACACACAAGGATGAGAGTGGCTTCTCCTGAAGCAGAAAAGATGTTTGTCCTAATGCAGGTAGGCAACACTAATGTGTGTAGGCTTAGGTAGACCATCTCATGGTGCTGTGTAGGCAATCATCTAGGGAGTCCTCTCCCACCCTGCTGGTTCTTCAGTGGGGACAGCTGTAGCTAAGCAGCTGTAGTGTGACCAAATTGCTCGCAAGGACCAACATCATGGCGCTGGCAGTAGCTGAGGGACTCCAGAGGGAGACAAGAAAGGACTTGCAGCAAAGCTGACTCTGCAAGGCTGAGTTGGGCAACAGCAGTTTAGATTAGTTATAGATCTAGAGGCCCTCAAGTGAGGCAGGAGACAGAGGACGCTTTCCTCTCCTGCCAGCACATCCATATTTGGAGGTGTGGGTGAAGGCTGCTCACTGCCTGGGGGCTCAGGCACCAACAAATTGGGCCACTTAGTCTAGTACTGGGGAAGTTTGCCACAGCACTCTTTTTCTCAGGTTTTTAGGGAGGTTGGGTAACTTCGGGGGAGGAGATATTAATTTGTACCCCCAGATATCTTATAACAAGCTCTTGCATAGTACAGAAAACAATTCATGTCCATCCAAGACAGGTGTTGCAGGCAACTTTCCCTACCTCAGGCGGTGCTGCGTTGGTTTTACAGACCAGGCTACACACATCTTTAGACTGTTCAAAGCTCTATCTCCCTCTTACCAAACCTATCCACAGGCAGGAGACTGACCCTGGTGCAAGTGGCTGTTTTTCCCCACTGTAGCAAGATGGGCATTGAGGCTTGGATGCCTTTCCACGCAGCTCATCAAGGATGTGAGAGAGTGGCAGCGATGCCTCACAGTGGAGGACAGCACTGCAACAAGACTGGTTTAGGGGATTTGAAGGTTGAGATGACCGTCTAGGGCTCCAGCATAGGGAGGATGGGTTTCTATAAGCATGTGCAAGCCTCAACTCCAGCCCATCAGCACTTTCTCACCAACGGAGGCCATGCAGCTTCCCGTAGGGCATTGAAAACATGGAGGGAAATACCCTTCAGAAATGGCCCAGATTTCACATTTGGAATCCAGACCACCAGTCTTGTGATTCCTGGAGATCTGATTCATGCTTTTTGAACGTGTGGGTTTGGCAATCCTGTGCTTGCACTTACAGTGATTTCCCAACCCCTTATTTTCCCCAGAGGTGTTCTTACTTTTCCCTATTTACTCTTGTATACATGAAATAAACTGCTCGAGGGCTAGGGGAGTTGTTACCGATAGCAAAACTCATCTATTAAATTCACAGTGAGTTGCTCACTGAATAACACCAAAAAAATCCCCCACAATTTTATAGTCTAAATCAACCACAGCAGGCTGGAGTGACTTCTCATGGTTTTTGCTCTGCCTTGGGGTGGGATACATGGGGTAAGGGGTCTTCTCCCCAGGGAACAGGAGGAAAATGCTGTCCCCACACTGCAATAACACTGAGGGTAGCAGACAAGGGAAACAGATTATTTGAGGGATGGGGAGGAGAATCAGAGCAGCCATGGAAGCTTAAGAGGAAGGCAAGCTTTTGGGCAGAGCAGAAGTGCCCAGCAAGCTGTGCAAGACAAGGGTGGGAACACCCATTCCGGGTATTGCTGATCCATGAGCATTTCACTCAGGTTTCACCACAGCACAGAAGTTAAAGCCAGCCTGGAGGGTTCCTGGAGGAAGCAGACTTCATGTGCAAAATTCATAGATTCATAGAATCATAGAATGGTTTGGGTTGGAAGGGACCTGAAAGATCATCTGGTTCCAACCCCTCTGCCATGAGCAAGGACATCTTCCACTTACACCAAGGTTGCTCAGAGTCCACCAAAATGCAAAACCAAGGCAGCTGTGGGGGCAAAGGGGAGGTGGGAAAGAGATACAACACCACAGAAAACAGGTGGAGGGGATGAAAGGCAAGAATCGGGAAGAGGAGCTGGGCCACTGCACCTGTATTTCAGCCGGACATGCCTGGGCATCTTTGTTCAAAGAGCCAGGGAGTGTTTGTTCCGATGTCAGGAACTCAGAATCACCGAATCACAGAATATGCTAACTTGGAAGGGACCCACAAGGATCAAGGAGTTCAACTCTTAGCCCTGCACAGGACCATCCCCAAGAGTCATACCATGTGCCTAAGAGTATGATCCAAACATTTCTTGAACTCTGTCAGGCTTGGTGCTGTGACCACTTCCCTGGGGAGCCTGTGCCAGTGCCCAATCACTCTCTGGGTGAAGAACCTTTTGCTAATATCCGACCTAAACCTCCCCTGACAAAACTTCAGGCCACTCCCTTGGGTTCTGTCACTTGCTACCACAGAGAGAGATCAGTGCGTGCCCCTCCTCTTCCACTCATGAGGAAGTTGTAGACTGTGACGAGGTGTCCCCTCAGTCTCTTCTTCTCCAGGTTGAACAGTTGCTCCTCATACGGCTTCCCCTCAAGGCCCTTCGCTATCTTCATTGCCCTGCTTTGGACTCTCTAATAGCTTAATGTCTTTCTTATATTGCAGCGCCCAAAACTGCACACAGTATTCCAGGTGAGGCCTCACCAGTGCAGAGCAGAGCAGGACAATCCCCTCCCTCGACAGGCTGGTGATGCTTTGCCTGATGCCCCCCAGGACATGGTTGGCCCTCCTGGCTGCCAGGGCACTGCTGACTCATATTCAACTTGCCATCAACCAGGACCCCCAGGTCCCTTTCCGTGGCACTGCTTTCCAGCATCTCATTCTCCAGTCTGTACAAACATCCGGGGTTGCTCCATCCCAGGTGCAGAGCTCAAGCCCCTTACGAATGGGTCGCTACCCAGGATGGAAACTATCTCCTCAAGGAGACCTCCTCTAAAGAGGGACGTGCCTGAGGAGGTTCAAGGAGCACCCAGGGAATCGGCTGGCTCAGCGAGGGCTCCAAGCCCCCGCAGCCAGGCCCCCTCCCCCCGGCCGAGAGCCCCCGGGCCGCGGCCCGGCGCAGCCGAGGGGCAGGGCAGTCCCGCGGCTGCCTCACGGGCTGGGCCGGGCCGGGCATGCCCGGCGGCCCTGGGGCAGCAGGGCGGTGCTGGCTTCTCTGGGCCCAGCGCCAAGCAGGAGGCTTTCTCAAGGGAGCCGCCGCCAGCACGGCCCCACCGCCCTTCCCGGGGCTGGGTCCCCG
>VZRE01011284.1:0-78792 GCA_013396775.1 Cephalopterus ornatus | reverse complement strand
CGCCCCCGGCAGTCCGGCGCCGGCCCCCGCCATACACTGCCCCTGTGCCACCCACCCTGCCCCAAACCCGTGCTGCCTCGGCTTCTCCCATGTGTCACGGGCCGCCAAAGGCAGGTGACAGCTATACAGGATTTTGTAAATCCCTTCCTAATCCCGTTTTTAAATCACCCCTGAGCGGGAAAGAAAAAAAAAAATCACCGAAAGAGGCAGCACCCTTGCCCCTTCCACTCTGCTGGGTGGCACCTCTCCAGCTTTCTCTCTTGGGGGATGCTGCTCCTTGGGGTCACCTCAGCTTCCCTGCTCCCAGCTGTGGCTCAGGACTGCAGAAGGTTGAGCCTGTTATGGAGAAAAAGCCTGAAAAGGCAGACGTCTAGCTCAGGAGATGGAGGAGCCTCACCCAGGTACAGGGAGGTCTGGAAGAGTCTGGTCCCTGCGAAGTGTTTTTCCCCACAAAGTTTTTACTTGATCATGACTACAGAGAGAAAAAAAAAAGTAAGAAAAAAAGGCTTCCTGACTCACTCTCTTCCCAAGACTGCCCTAGCCCAGGGCATTTTCCCTGCCTTGGGAAGTGTTGCAAAATTTGAGCTTGCCCTGGAGGTATCTCTCACTAATTACTGGATATCCTGGTTTTGTGTAAGGACATAGGCAGAACCTTCCCACAGGTTCTTCTTTACCGCATGGGAAAAAAGACTCGAAACTGATTTCTGTTTCAGCATCCTCAGCAGACTGCTGTGAAGGGCTGATTGCACACTCGAGGGGATCTCTTTCTGGAGCCATCCTCCCCAGCTCTGGGGCATCACTCACCAACAGTCTCTAAGAAGTGTGGAATTTCAAAGGCGAAAACAACCTTACTTTTAATATTTGCCCTCTGTACCTGAAGTTTGGGTCACTTTCAATTTTTTCCCCCCTGTAATAAAGAAGGCTCAAGCTTTCAAATTAGAAGCAAAGACTCTGAGAGCTGTGTGAGATGAGGCCTCTTTGAGTTCGCACCACCCGCCTGCCAGGCTGCAAAAGGGCTAAGGAATCGGCAGAAAATTACAGACCTGGCCCTGAGAAGAGGTAGAGCAACCCTGATTACCAGCTCAGCTTGATGCAAGGCAGATGCTCACAAGGGCTGTAAGCCTCCAACCATGGTTTATTCACATCAGTAGAAGAATACTGCTTCAGCTCTGATATATTGAGTAGCCCACACTGTATCTACCCATCTTGTATATCTACTGTATCTACAGACTTTGTGCTCATTCCAGCCTCTTCTTTCAGCGTCAGGCCACCGACTCCCATGGACAGGATGTGGCCCCCGTCCTGCATCTCACAGTGATTCAGCTCTGTGCCTGGACTCAGCACTGGACTGCAGCTGGCCACAGTCCTTGCCACTCCTTCAAAGAGAGATGAAATAATTACAGAGGGTTTTTGCAAAGTTTAAGAAACATGAAGTTAAAAATGAAAACTGCATTGAGAAGGAAGTAGCAATATAAGGATTTCTTCCTCGGTAAGTCTGCTTCATTAAATACATAGCCTGCCTACACATACCCACCTTGTTTCTAGAAAGGCCCTTTTCTGTCATTTCTGTAAATGAAAGCCACTGCCAGAACACATGTAGGGGTATCACTGAAGCTTCTGGAGAGAGGAGTGAGCTCTGTTTTCGATCCTCTGAATGCCTTCTCCTTTTCCTACCCTCCCTTCTTGAGACTTCCCACTGATCAGTTTTTCAAGGGAGTCTTTATTCTCTGCCCAATTTTGCACAAAGGTATCAAAGGATTTTAACACATTAAAACTTGAAACCTCTAAAAGAAAAAGAGAATTTATCTCCTTCCTCCCTCTCTGCTTATTGCTGGAGTTTCACACTTGGGAGCTGCTCTAACGCAGTTTTTAAAAGAAGTAGGCTATTTCTTTTTAAAAGTTACTTAGCCATCCTTATACACACAGAGTACATGTATATTAACACATAATGACTTGGGAAAAAATACTTCCTTTCTCCCTTCCAGCTTCTAAGAGCAGAAATAAGAAACACCTTAAAATAACTGTAAATAATAAACCCCGTCACGCTAAATACTTCAAAGTGGAAGAGCAAATATCTCAAGCTTGGGGAACTACATGTAATTATGAATTAGCTCTCAAAAACAGATACAGATGATCTGTCAGATAACTTTTCATTTCAAATAGATTTAAAAATAATATGCCTTGTGATCTGGTAGAGAGAGTGACTGCTTACTGATAACTGCAGTTGTTCAAGCAAAGCCTGCGGAGCCGGAGCATACATGACAAGCTGCTGAGATGGACTTTTTTGCATTAGCAGCACCTACGCAAAAGACCCCCCACCTTTGCTCCCTCTCACCAGGGCATGGCCCCAGGAGAGGTAGTCTTTCCGTGACACTACTGATGGGCAAAACTTTGGTGAGACACGTATCAGCCATCCCCCGGTGCCTCAGTGCCCCACTCAGTGACCACCTGAATGACACAGGACATGGCTCTATACCCTTTGCTACTTCTGAGACTAACACAGGCTGAAAATGAGATACATGGAAGAGCTATGGGACTGTGAGATGGGGATTGGGGAAGAGAACAGATGACCATCTCTGACTGGGTGTCCAGCAGGAACTTTAGGTGGCTCTGCCAGGGAAACATCCCTTGGAAGGTGGGAGGTGCATACTGATGCAAGGACCTTGTAGAAAACCCTTGACTGAATCCTGCTAGAAGTCCTGGCCACCATGAAACATCACCCTTTTGCAAAGACCTTCTCCCTGCAAGAAAGCAGCAGTCTCAGTGATGTGAGCTGACCTTGTCACCACCTCCTTCCCCTCCAGAGCAACCATTCAAGTCCAGGATGGAGATCCTTTTTGTACCTCTTTCACGCAAAAACCCTTTCAAAAGCAAGCTGCTGTGAGGGAATCTGTGAACTGTGAAGCAGGGGATCCTGAGGAGAGACTGGGTAGCAAAGTTAGCAGCTAACCTGGCAGAATAGCTAGAGAGAACAGGCAAGGAGTGACTAGCTCACACCTATAGTAGAAGAGGAAAGAAGAGGCAGTAGGAACAAGGACCAATATATCTGAAAAGAAAAAGTTTATTGCTTATTCCCTCAAAGTGTTATGAAGCCAAATGGGATGCTTGTCTAGCTTACAAAAGACCTGCACCAAGTGAGTAACTGGCATCGTGGCCTGGCAGCCTTTCTACACAGTGAGAGTGGGACAAGCCACTGACACGTGGTAATGAGCCCAGAACCAAAAGTGGCAAAACAGAGAGTCTGGTGTGCTATGTTCTTCAGTCTTGGTACTCAATTTTGCACCCCTCAAAGGAGTAAAGCCTTCACTGCAGATTGTAGTTATTTCCAGAGCTGCAGGCTCCAGCTGTGCGACTTACGGTAACAATGGCTGGATCCAGCTTTCCGAGCATGTGTAGACATCATGTCTGCTACGTGCAGAGGGAAGAGTGTGCAGTGCTTGGCCTCAGAAACCCAGCAGCCCTCATTTGAAAAGTTGCTAGGAGCAAGCCCATTTCACCAAGTCCAATCACTTGGACTGTCTGCCCCTTCAGGAAATCCTCATTTGCTTTAGTCTTTCTCTCTTCACCCCAGTGATTACAAATGAAGAGGAAAGCAAAGAACAGAGTAAAGAGATGAACCTGGAGAACAGCTGACAGCACTTTTGCTCAGCACAGTGCACTCACATGGCAGGACACAGGTGCCTACAAAAAGAGGGGGCCTAGAACAACTCGATGCAAACAGTAGCCTTAAGCTACTCGTGTCAAAGTGTCCAAGAGAGTGCAATGGCTTTGAGGAATCATCTAGCAATGTCTCATGGTCCCCTGCTACCTTCCTCATTAAACCTCGAACAGAGCTGCAGGGTGTGTTAGTGCACTCCAGCTAGGCTTTCCCAGGGGGAGAAGGGAAAAGCTGGAGTCAAAGACAGTGCAGAGGGCTGGATTCAGTGCTGAGACTTGAAAATGGCAATAAGAGGGAACAGCAGCAGCTGAAGTTGAGAGTACAGGGGCCCCTTTTGTCACCAAGTGACACACAAAACTTGGCATACTATGATGCTAAGACAGTAGTAAAGAGCAAGCAACAACAGTTTTCTCCTCACAACCGTATATACTGTTTTCTCTAAAGGCTAAGTACTTGAGTGGCAGGGATAGTTGTCCAGCCAGCTCAGTCCATCAGAAACAGCCACTAGGCTAGCTGGCCAGCTGGAAAGCAGAAAGTGCCTGGAGCAAGCTTTGGAGCCCTCCCAGCACTGGTGGCACAGACAGTTCTGCTGCTAGGTTCCCAAGCTTGAACATAAGCATCCTAGGAAGTAAGAGGCAAGGGAGCAGGATGGCAGGTTTTGTCATCATCACCTTATGACTGGGATTTTAGTATTCCCATAAAGGGCAGGAAGATTGGGAAAAGGGGAGAAGTGAACCCCTGGTCATCCCTCCTTCAACTCCTGATGTGGCTGAGCAAAGCCCAGGTATCTCCTAAGGGCCACTTTAGAGGGCACTATTCTCAGAAGCAAAGCTGAGCTCAAATGAGAGGCGGGATGAACTCTTGATAGGGAGACAAATATTTGCAGTCTTTGCACCAAGGACCCTGCCTGAAATTAGGCCTAAATACCTGCAGAAAAACCTTTCTGAAAACATCTGCTATTCCTTACAGCATAGAAATTTTGGGTTTGAGAGGTGTTTTGGGGGTGGGGTGGGTGTAGACATGACACACAGGGTAAAGAGGTAGGACACAGGGAGAATCTACTGCTAAGAGACAACTTGCTCTGGCAGCAATGAAAACATATGATCTGCATTATAGGCCACAAAAACACCTGAATCATCTATCATACTTTTCATATACCTATCAATTATTTTCTCCAACAACTTTCCTTTTCGTTTTGCATTGGGTTAAAGAAGATGAAGAGGCAGGCAATATGCAGATGCCCATTGTGGTTCTCCAGCCTGCAGTTAATTAATTGTGAGTTGCTTTAAAAATAATTTAGGACAGTGCTTCCACAGTGCATTGCTGAAGTCTGAGACACTTCGTGTTTTCACTTCCCAGAACATGTGCAAAGCACTTACCTCTGCCCAGCTGTTAAAAAACACCACAAATCAGTCTCTGTGCTGACTGGGAGAGGGAAATCAAAAGGTTGCTTTTCTCCCTGCCCACCCCCTACTTCAAGTAATCTTTTTAATCCTTCGCTCTGTCACCTACTTCTGTTTAAAAAACCTTCAAATAAGATGTTTATAGTTAATATGTCATGTGAGGCAACTGTCCCACCTCCTGTGATGGGCAGACAGCTGGGGCTCGCTCTCGGAGTCACACCATTAGTCATGGTGATGACAGCCTCAGACGCTGAATTTCTCATGGAAGGAAACAAAGTTACTGATTTATTATTTTTAATAAAATAATTGCTTTAATGTAGTATTTAAAATAATTTTTAACATCTGATCAATAAGATACAGTACACAAATATGGAAAATGCTGCACTTTACATAAAAAGTAAAGCTAAGCATTTAATTATACAAAACAATTTTGCCCAATGCCATCAATATCTTGCAAACTATAACTTAGTCAAAGTACTGCTTTTCTTTTATATATATATATATATGCCATATATACATATATAAATAATTTACAGCATTCATTTACTAGATTTGTTTACTACTGTTTCAACAAAAACCAACATAACTGATTCAAAACAGTGAATTTGGTAACTATCTGCAGTGGGTCTGACAGTGCAGGGTGCATGAATTATCGCTTCAAGTTTTGAAGCAGCATGCCAAATAACCATAGGAAGCTTTTTCTTTAAAAGAAAAAAGTTTCAGCAGGAAGCCATTCAATAGTTGGTTAGAGCATGGCGCTAATAACTCCAACGTTGTGGGTGCGATCCCCATACAGGCCATTCAACCTAAGAGTTGGACTTGATGATTCTTGAGGGTCCCTTCCAACTCAGAGTGTTCTGTGATTCTGTGAATACAGTCAGTGCCTTTCCCACCAGTCCTGGGAAATGGCCATGCTATACAGCGCTGTGTCATGGAAGGCAAAATGCTTGGAGGCTGGGGAGAAGGGCAACCCAGGGGGTTTTCCTTCCACCACAAGGCAGTCTTTACCAGCAAGGAGAAAATCTTTGAATCTGTTCTAGCAGTCTTAATAATCCAGAGTCCTCCTCCTTACTGAATGGAAACCAGGCAACTGTCTAAATACTTTCTACTTGAGTAGTTTCCCTGTTACACCACATTAAGGTATTAAATCAGTATTCCAAAGCAGTGAATCCCGTGCTTTGCAAACCCTGTTCCTCTCCTTAAGAGTCTCCAGACACAGAGTTTTAATGCATCTCAACTTTTCCCTTTTTTTGTAGTCATCACAGGTTGTTTTTGTTCATTTCTTTCCACATCTATACTCAAGTTCAATGCTATTTTTTATATGTAGAGAAAGATAAACTGTTTCTTCTGTTTACCCTTCCTTTTTAGGATCTTTCACTCTTCGTATTTTTAGAAACTCCAAATTTTCCCCAAACATTGAAGTATGCCCTAACTACACTGTCTGATGCACTTCAATCACAAGAGCAACCGATTTGTTCACCTTCCCTCAGCCACTTTCTCAGAGGAAAGGGTGAGGGCAGTTGAGGCAAAGTGTGGGGTAGAAAGGACCCCTCATTCCTTTTGCTTGCTACTTTCTCTCCAAAAATGAGCATCCAGCATTAATTCTAAACCCAGAAAATTTAAGAAGATGCTGAGTCAGACAGGCAATACATTAGCACGTTGACTGACTGCTGGTTCATAATTAAATACAGTTGCCATGCTATGCAGTGCCATTAAAGTGTTATTTGTTTCCCTAAATAAGGTTGGATTAGAAGGTGGCACCACACATAGATGTTGCAGACTCTGGAGTACTGAAGCAAATGACATACATAAACTAGGGACACTTATCAGAGCCCGCAAGACAGTTAAATGCAAGCAGGTAGTCAGGTGCTTGTTGTGTGCAGCTCAGTGTTCTCACTGGTTTACAGACTGATTTAAGCCAAGTATTATTAAAAACCTTACAGGTGCTCAGTTAGGTATTTAATAAAAATGTTTATCTGTAAACAAGAGTTATCCTTACAATGGATCATTTTGCAGAAATTGAAATTTCAAGACAGTGCAACAATGCTTCTGTGTTTTCTTTGGCAGTAGACAGCAAGGTGAAATGTAAAACTCAAATCACTTCAGAAGAACACGGTACAAGTGTAGAGAATGCTTCATATCCCTCTCTTGTTCCATGCAGAATATCAAGTCCCTGAGACAGACACGGGTTACTCTTGGACAGAGCATCGGCTTTGTAAGGCTAAAACCTGATGATCCAGGAGCAATTCCATTGCCATTCAAACCCTAAATGTGGGAGAGAGAAAAAAACCATTAGAATTCCATGTAAATACAAGTTTTAACCAAACTGGTTGGATTATACTGCCTACTTGTATGAAACTATCCTGCTGATGTTCAGCTTTACATGTTGAAAACCAGCAATGCAGAAGTCTTTGCACATTAGAAACCTTAGAAGACAAAGCAAGTTCTTGCCAGCTGACGGTTTATTTCAGTCAAAGCAACCAGAAAGCTCTTTCTTTAAAGTTATATTAATATGGTAAGATAAGTAACTGCTATTTCACTGAAGTCTGCTACACAGACACTTGCACTGAGAAAGGACAAGCTAACTATGAAGAAGGTACTATCACACTATCACTGTGCACTTGCAAATCCCCAAGCTCCAGATGTTTCCATCTCTTCTTGAAGAAAACCATCACTGTGAGTGGGCTCTAGGCCTTGGAACATGGCCAGGAGAAACTCTCATCCTGGACATCTTCTGTGATCTGTCCTTTAAGGGAGCAAAAAATACTCAGTCAAATCATCCAGATGTTCAGAACACTGTATCTGAGCCTATCCCACTCAGTCAGCCGCCTCACTTGGTTACGAAAACACAACTGGTAGGAGATGATGATGTTTAGTAGTTACGCATTCAGGCTACTGGAATGAGCAACCCCCACTCTTTCTAAAATGTCCCAAGATTCATTATTAGGAGTGGGGAGGAGGCAGATTACCATGAGCTGCACAATAGACTGGCTACTTATCTTGGAGCCAATCTATGCTACACAGCCAGTCTCTTATCACTACTGGAGGGTTCTTGGTAATGAATGTAATTTGTACAAATATGAGTGCTCAGCCTCTGTAACTTCAGCAAGGCAATGCCTGCCAGCATCAACACCACTTGGAGATGGTGTTGCTTAGATGCAGTGTTAACTATATCAATTCTTGCCCTAACACTCTCTGCAAGACTTCAGCAAAATGACTTTGCCCACTTTGCTTAGAGAAATCTGTTTAAAAACCCCATATATTAGAAACAAATACCACTGCTGGACTATAGTGGTGAATGCTACTGTTGTTAGGAGGGAAGCACTGAAATTTATTAAAAAATATAAGGAGATTCACCAGAGAGCACACGCTAGCCACAGAAAACCCAGGGCACATTGCAGAAATGGAAGCTGTATTTCTTACAAGCAGCACGCAGGGTATTCAGCACCATTTCATTTGCTTTACAGTCAATACTATTAAACACTATGAAATGCCATCATTTGAAACTTTCAGTTTGTTAAATGGCTTGGAACAAATGTGTGCGTGGGGAAGACTGCTGGCCACATCGCACAGAGGGCACTGCTGTCCTGGTAAGACACAAAAGGGTCACAGTTCAAGTCGGTCATATGACAACCCTGAAGGATCCAGGGAAAAGATAGCTCTGCAATGCAGCTGCCAGCACGGGTTGAAAAGGAGGTCAATCCAACAGGATGCAGCAGAACGCCTGAGGCAATGTTATAAATGAAACAAACCCCAAGGGTTTTCAGTAACCCAACAGCAATGTCCTTTATAATTCAAAGAACTTTACTGAGGTGAAAGTATTTTCTCTCTAAATAAGTCATTAGACTAGAAGTCTTATCTTTAAAAAGACACCAAACAAAACCACCTCAATCCTGTTCACTCCCTTACAAAAAGGAGGCAAATGGCACAAATCCCCCAGCTTGCTTTGGCTACAATAGGGCAGAAGCCTCAAGGTGCCTGCATTTGAGACAGAGTCATGGATTTGTTTTTTCCTAGATTCTTACCCATCATGCCCAGTGCAGACGTAAAGCGATGTTATGTTGTAACACCACATCCAAAGCCAAAGCTTATCCTGGAGTCCTGTTTTCTAAGACACGCAGTTCATACTTCTAAGTTTCACATAGCATCACTATGGTTTATCAGAGCTACTGAGTACAGCATTTCAGGGGCCAGGAGGTTTTTAACAACCAACAGCTGGTAGCACAAATTAAAAGGAAAGGTCCTTCTCTCAAAGTATATGATGGTTTAAAATTAAAGCAGCCAACAAACAGTCTAGGTCAGTCCAGTCCAGGTTGGGGTGATGCTGAGGAACTCACTTTTAAGTAAATTTATGCAGTGCCAAGCACTAACTCCTTTTAGCTTCTGTCTTCTATAGTTTTACTGAAACACTGTTTTTTCATGGTTTTGTTTTGGAATTTGCACCAAGCAGGGGTCCAAGTTCTGCACACCACAATGAACCATCACAGATGCCTCTGTTCATGTCCAAGACCTTACTTAAGAAGTGTCCAACTCTGAGCTCTCAGTTGACACAAGGGACACTTCACGGGAGGGTCCTCTGCCTCTCAGTTCTTAGAGCCTCCACTTGAGCAAATCCCTGTTGGGCAGCAGGTTGACCTTGTCTGGCCCTAGCAGTCAATAATCCTCTCATTTACATCTCACATTGCCCTTCCTGCACAGAACCTACACCACACTGCTTTTGAGACCTGAAAAATACCAGCCCACTCCTTGCTTCCAGACATCTCTATTATGTTCCTCCCAGTTGGGCAGCAACCACTTGCATCTTGCTATTTTGGGGGACTCTTCACTGCTGGTCTTCAGCCTACCCCAAGACAGCTTTGTGAGCCTCTTCTGAGAGGAAGTGAAAAGTGCTGCTTTTTAACCAGGCCACAGACAAGTACAAAGTACGTGAATAGAAAATGCATCCCTGTACAATCAATTCTAGCAAAGGGTACCGCAACCAGCCTCCATTCCCCTTCTGCAACATTTGATTATTCATGCTTTAACTAGCAACTTCTTTTTTTTTCCCCTCTCTGTCTCTCTCTTTTTTTTTTTTTTTTTGTTATCCTTAGGTTCCTGCCTTTCATTGAACCCCCAACCCTGCCTTCCTTCCAAAGGGAAATGACACAGAGACATGCAGCCCAGGAGGGCTAACTACCAGTATATTCTACCAGTCAAATTGGGTATCACAGCTGACAGACCCTGTTAGTAAACCAGGTAAGGCACTGCAGCAATGTAACTCTGCACCACTGTAAACCACCCTTCTCAGCACTGAGACCACCAGTTCACTTAAACTCAGCCCCAGGAGGTCACGACAGCAGCAGCCCTGCTTTTGATCTATCCTCAGAATTGAGTCCAATCAGCAACTTCTCCAAAACAGCAGGCTGTCACCCTTTCTTGATCCTTAGAACCTTTTATACACACCTGATAGAGATCAGTTACTCTCACTGATCTTGGCAGCAGAAGACATTGTGGAGCTCCTGCTGTAGTCCTATGCTGTTGGGCAGCTAGTTTTGAGAGGTTGCTCTGGAAACCTGTTTTAAGATCTCTAGAGCTCTCTCTTGTGGCTGGACGAAGAATTAAATACCAACTCTCTGAAAAGGCAAGAGTGAAGTTGATACAGAGCCACAGCTCAAAACGAAGCTCTTCCTTTACCTGAGCCACCATACCACCTTACTTCTAGTCTGCAAGGTACATGAAGCAAGAGATCTGCGATCTGCAAGTCAGGGATACTTTAATACAGATATCAAAATTGCTCAGTTATTCTAGAGGCCCTGATACAAAGCTCAGAGAGGTCAGCAGACACCTTCCTTCTCACCAAGTTTGGGTCAGGCTCAGTGAGCTGCTCCTGGAGGAGTACATGCTCCCTTCTCAAATGCAATGGCCTCACACCAATCACATTCAAAATTTTAAACTGTAGGGAACTTTAAGGGAGCGGTACACTTTAAGGGAGCAAAGTGTTCAGTCAAATGTTAAAAGCCAAGCCAAGAGTTCTCATTTAAACTTTTGGTGTGGCATAAACACATCCTACTTGCAGAGCCAAGATCTCAAGAGAGCAAACTATTATCGCAGCTCTGTTACACATTATAAAAATACCACCAGCAGAAAGAAGCAAGGTCGTGAGACACTTTTCAATGACATTTGCAAGCACTGAAAAATTACAGTTGTGTGCAGCAGAGTTGCTGAAAGGTGGTAAGAGCACCTACTGAGTTGAAGCAAAAGCATCCAGGTTAAAGCTCCATCTCTGTCACCTGTGGTCACACTGCGGTCACTGATGTCTACTGTACGTTAGTTTCCCAACTGTAAAGCACAGAGCACATTCCTGTCTCATAGGAGGTAAAAAGGTTAAAAAGCAATGAACACATTGTGGAGTGTTCAAACACTTTCCTGAGTCTCCCCCAGCAGCAAGGGGGAAAGGAACAGACCCTGTCAGAATTGTGACAGTTTTGCTTGTACAAACAAGAGCCTAATTTCAGCCAGAGAAAACAACGTGAAAGAAGCTTATATTAGTTTGGTGACAAGCCTATTGATGCTATCTATTCTAACAAACCTTGGTCTGACAGAAATGCTCCCACATTAACAATACTAACATATTACATTATTAGATATTTATAATTCTCTTTTAAAAATAAAGTTGGTTGTGTTAGGTTGGGATTTTGGGATTATTTTTTTTAACCTTATAGATCAAGCCAATGTCTGAAAGACTGAGATCTCTATATTCAGGCTGCTTCTTGTGCAGCTGAAAACAAACGTGTATTTATGATGATATCTGCAGCCTACAAAAAAGCCTCACAAAGCTGTCACATCTATATAATAGAGAACTCTATTCAACTACACATTTTTCCTCAGATTTCATTGCAACATTCCTACAAGTCCTTTCAAATGTAGGCAACAACATGTTTTACATATTGAAACAAATTACTGCGAATGCAATGTCAGTTTATTCACTATTATGCCCAAGATTCATGTACGCACGTCACTTCATATGGGTACATCAGATGCTTAATCTGTACCTGGAGGTAATGAATACTATACAAATATGTCATGTTAGTTAATAGACAATTATTAAGCTGAAATTTTCTGGCTCTTTGCCACATCATTTTAAGCAATGTATTGTCAACTAAATTATAAATCTCTTGACCCTTCACATGTCATCAACATTTGCGCGTTACCAATATGTTCAGCCTAAAGCTACAATGCAATTAGTCATTTAAATTGCAGATATCTTTCACACATAAGAAGAATTAAGTTCATCTCTGGCACCGAGAAAGCACGATATGGGCCAATGAACTGTATTTCTGAAGTGTGTGAATGGCAGTTGAGAATATTTTTGCCTATTTACATGGGGAAAAATTCAGATTGAGTGTATGGCCTAGACTGACAGCAGCCAGGAAATTCAGCATGGAAACTAAAGCTCTCTAGCTGACAGGGCTATGCTTAGTTAGGTCTTGAAACAGATAACTAAGATGCTGAAGCCATATTTTATAATTGCAGTAACTTTTAGCTTCTTCCCCAAAGGTATGACCATGTTGTAGATACTTCAATTTTCCAGGAGCTTAAATAAGAACCAGAAATTGAAATCAAGAGTCTGCATACATTAAGCATATGCAAAGTAGAAAACCCCCATCCTTCTGTATCACTTTAGACCTATGGGATGGAGGAAGTGGTGACAGACAGAAAGAGACACAGAAAAAGTGAGGGAAACCGCTCAAATGTAGAAACAGATTTTGTAGCCTGGATATGATCACCTATTTATATACAAGTAATTTAGGTCCAATTTGAAGCGATTGCTTTTAAACTAATTTTCTACGGCTTTTAATAAAATACTTTAGCAGACTATCATGTACCAATGCCAAGGACCAGGAAGCAGCATCACTGCACCTCATGGATATACCTGGAGTAGCAAATCCATCATCATTTCCTACAGAGCCAACTTATGCCTTTAAAATCATGCTTAGACACAGTCACATCCTTAGCACCAATACTGAAGCTGATGAATTATGCTTGCATGTTCTCTCATCAGAAGAGCTTATGGACAAAAAGGTGGCAGCAACTTCTACAGTTAAGAGCATAAAGGCATATATACCCCTTAACTGCACACACCCTTCCTGCAAATGTCAAAAAAAAAAAAAAAAAAGGCAAGCCATCTGATTGTCACGTAGCAGAAAACACAAAGCGTGTTTCTTCCCCAATCATTTGGAGGGGTTGGGTTTTCTTTCATTCTGCAGAAAGGACTTGTTGCTCAAAGGTTGAATTCTCCCTTGGACAGCCTAAAGAGCATTTCCAAAGCTTAAATAAGCACAGTGTACAGAATCTGTTTAATAAACATGCATACTCGCACCCCAAGCTGTAAAGCAAGAAGGGTAAGTTTAAGTTCTGCTAACAATGATCAGATGTGGCAGAGACAAGAGAAGATGACAAGCTCATTTCCTCCACCCACAATCAATACTAAAAATGGAACAATGAGCACTGTGGTAAACAAGACATTTCTCCCATTTCTTCTTGCCCAACTTCTTTGCAGAAGGAGAATGCCAGCTCATTGGCAGACTGCTGTATTAGATGTGCACAACCCTAGAAGTATCACATAATTTTAAGTATGTTGGCCAGAGCTAGGAGTTTGACAGAAAGAAAGTACTTGAATAGCTCTGCGCTGACCCCAGAATATCAACTGCATCATTTACTTCTGTAGCAACTACTTGCAGTAGCTTAAGTTTCCACAGCAAAGCCAGACTACGAGTGCCAAGGCAAGATCCACACTTCCTAAAGGAGCAGCCAGTCTTGGCAGGGGACACAACAGACACAAGCAGTATCTGGAAGGAGGAAATTTCTTTTGCCATTGGATCTGACAAAAAGAAAGAAAAGACATGAGATATAACCCTGAATCAGGTCAATGGGACCAACCTGGAAGAAGGAAAGTGAGGGACACAACACTAACAGCACTTCGGGGCAGGACAGACTATATTATTTCTACGTACTTAGTGTGTTATCATGAAGCCAGAAAATTAATGAGAAGCAAGCAGCGTACCCCAAAAAACTACACAGAAGTACAGGCAGGAGAACCCTAAGTTCTCCTGCACAAAGTAGAAGAATGGTCCAATCACAGTCTTCAGAAGCTGACAGTAGGTGTAACAGCTAGTGTCCTGACTCCACTTTCAAAAACACATGTAGACTTTTTCCCTCCCTGCTGCACGATGCCACACAACCATATTGCTCTCATTTAAGGGCTGAAGATGACCCTGCAACCAGACACTTTTGGATAGAAGGAAAGAAAGTTTAAGGACTCAGAACTGTAGTCTATTTTCTCACAGAAAAAAAGGCTTTAAATATCTGCAATGGTTTTCAAATTTCTAAGACTCCAGTTACAGTGAAAATGAGACAAAGCTGTTTCTAAAATGGCTTTGTCATTGAAAAGCAGTAAAACTTAATAAAAAAACCATCCTTGAGACTATGTATCAGCATTGAAACCATTATGGAGCATGTTGCCAACCAATAAAAACCATGAAACAGAACACAGAATTCGGAAAGTGAGTCTGTGGTTTCAAGTTTACTTTTTTCTTACTTGTTTTAGAAGCGTCTTCCCTTCTCAAGACAAGTTACTTTTCAATTCTTCCTACTCTTTAGTTCATTACTGTTTACTACATGCCCTCGAACTGGGAGAGGAGAAGAGCTGGGTAACAAATGCGCAAACCCCAAAACACACATAAATCAAATCTAAAGGCCTCTCCCCCTTATTGTATCCGGAAGTGTCCAGAGGGACTAGAATGAGATAGATGAAGATATTGCCACCTCTGGAATACAAGTAGCACCAATTAACACATTTTCACAATAGAGGGATTTTCTTACCAGGGCTTTTTCAAATTACTCTTTTTGAACAATACCATTCAAATGTTAAGTTGCAGTGAAGAGAACGTGCAAAACTACCCAAACCAGTGTTTCCAACAAGAAGGAAAAAAGCATTCCCATTATACTGATGCCTCTTTTTTTTTTTTTTTTAATTAGGCCTAGAGAATTAGCCTTGTTTTTTTCATTCCATGATCATCATGGATTTGTCCCTACTGCTATTTCAAGTTTAGCAAAACACAAGCAATAATCATGGCAAGATAAGAGTTTACCCTTTTTATATTTAGATCCAAATTAGTTGGCAGGCACTCATCTGGACAAGAACCTCTTTCTTTAGTTGTGCCCTGCCACACTATGAGGTGGTGCAGCTGCTGGTAAGGCTTCTAGCTGTAAAGCAAATGTTTGTGTCACCACACAATCTAGCTCCCAGATTAAAATGATGAATGCGCAGGAATCAGGCATTCAGCTGTTTCAGGAAAAAGACTTTTCAGATGAGCTGCAAAGCCAAGTGCCAGAGTGTGGAGAAACAAAAACCTAGGGCTGAAGAATCATCCCAGTTAAACACAGATACTCATCTGGGGAGAAAGGAAGCATGGTATGCTAAGAAAATGCTGGGCTTAGCCTTTCACATGCACTGCAACAGAAGGCAGCAGATCCAACCGACCCAGTCTGCTGAGCTGAACTCTCCCAGTACCAGTTACGTATTGGTACTGAATAAAGAAACACAAATATGTGACAAATTTGCTTACAGAGTTTCACTTTTTTAGTACATACTGTAACTGATTATTTCTTCCCTGTCTCCCCAAATACCTTAAGGCTTCAGTTTACATCAATAACTGCTTGAAACAATTCCTTCCCTTTAATTATTGCAGCAGACAACCACAAAAAGAAGCTGCGCAGAGTCAACTTTGCAGTAACACGGATGTAAGAGATAGAAACAAAGAACATTAACCAAAGAAAGTTGAAGTCTTAGTTAAAAATCTTAATGTAGTTAGCACCACTGATTTCACTCAATAATGTTAAAGGATCATTTGTATTTGGGAATAACTTCTTCCATCATATCTGTCTATGAAGATATTAGGCTTTAAAAATAAAAAAAAGGTCACAGGAGTATTATGCACAGATTTACTCCTTGCCACTGCAGAGTCTGGAAGCCCTGACATTTAAGATTGCTTGAGAGTAAAGCTGTCTGTGTTTTGTCTGTATTTGCAATTTGAAATGAGAAAGTACATCCTGCCTGTTTAAATTATTCTCAGACAGGTTGCCCAAAAAGATGATTTTAAAGATGCCCAAATGTGTATCAGCCTAAGGCCATATTGTACTTGCTTTCAGTTTCAAAGACCTCCTTTCATCTCTGAAGAATGGAATGTTGTTTACTGCTCAGGATGTTTTGCCATGTTATCATGAATGTATTACAAATGTTCTGCTTCTTGAACTAGAGAGTGTTTGTCAAAACCATTCTTTATTCTACATGAGAAGTCTTAAGCCTTTTATAAATCCTGCTCAGACATATTGGGACACTTAAAACATTTAAGTCTAAACATCCTTCTCAAGTTTTCTATCCTGCATAATTTCAAAAAATAGAAAAAAAAATGATCTGCAGAGAATTGCTTTCTGGTAGCATGAAGCCTAAGTACTTGGCACTGGAATGCAAGCTTGCATGGGAGAAATGAAAATAGTTTCACTGGCAGAATTACTTTCACCTACTGCCCTCACAACTCAAGTCTAGTACAGCAACCTAGACAAGAAGCACCTTAAAATACAGTAGGTAAATTTGTGACAATGAAATGTTATCAATGTTATGGTCAGTTTTAGGTGTGTTATGCCCACTTTTTTTCGAACTGCCAAGGTAAATGATGCATCACCACTTTTCAGTAGGAACACTGTTGTCTGTCTCGCTTTGGCAGAATCTCACAAAGCTTTTAATAAAGCAGACATTACACAGATGATGAGAAGTAACTGAAAAGTACCTAACAGGCAGACTTGTTAAATATTCAGAAACAAATCCGGCAGTAATTACAGAAAACCACTACGAAGAACAAGAATAGTTACTCGATAGAAGCTTGGGGGAAGATGAGAAAAGGATGGGGAAAACTGTTCTTGTGCTGGACTCATTTTTTCAAGTTTTTCGAGTGGTATTCTAAAAAAGTAACTATACACTGAGCTTCATGTGAAAGTGCATTAAAAAACTTCAAAGAAGAGAAGAATAGCTGCTCAAAAGCTGTAAACGCTGCTTTCTGCAGTTCGTTTAGTTCTTTCCCTTCACTTGTGGTAAACAGGGAACGTTCAAAGACCTAATTGTGTATCCACGTCAGGGGGAAAAAAAAAAAAAAATCAGTAAAACAAGTCTATCTCACTTGCTTAGTGAGATCTCTTGTTATAGTCCAGGATGAAGAAAAAGCTACAGACAGATGCCATCACTGTCTCATTTACACTGCAAATAACTGAGCTTTATACAATGTCCTCCCAGACTCCACTATGCGAAAATGACAGAGTATTTTCAATCCTAGCATCTATCTGGGCCACAAAATGAAAAAGACTTCAGGTTCATCAGAAAGGACAACTTTACCATCACTTTCTCCACATGAGAGTTACCTTCAAGGCACTGCTCACTGTGATTGTGTCAGTAGCAAACCACCCTTTCACTCAAGCAGTATCGAGGCTTCCTGATAAAGAGGGGCAAAACTGGCAGTAGCACTTGAACGACAGCTGGCAACACACTTCTCCGATCTCCAGCAAAGATGACGAACAATAACAGCAGTAGGCTGTCAGTCTCCTTGGAACGAACTTCCGCAGCCATGAAAGCTTCCCAGGTACTGGAAACAGTCAATCTCCAGCACATTAAGAGATTTGTTCACAAAAGATTTGTTAAAAGCACTTTCAGTGCACTTCTAAAATTCAACCTGAGCCAGCCAGAACCAGCTCACTGCAGGAAGTGAGTAGTCTGGCTTTATTTATTTATTGCTTTTGAGGAGGGTCTAGCCACAGCGAGCTCACAGAATATTTGAAAAGAGTCCCTATGCATTGTGCACAGATAAATGTCCACAGTCAAATATCAAGTCAAGATCCATTTCAAAAGCCATCCAAAACATCCATTGTGAGTTCAACTAAGGGGCCATGACATCTACCAGCTGTGCAAGGCCACCACAGCTTCGTTACCCTCCACTGCAGATGGAAATTTCTCCGAGTCATCATTTCATTCTGTCCTTTACACAGTGCTCTTTCCACAGTTCTTCCTCCAACACACAATTAAATACCCCAACAAATTTATCGGAAATAATCCTTTCAAGCACCTAACACACAAACTAGATTTCTTACAGAACATAACAAACCATTTTGTGTGAAAGAATTCTCACGTCTTCCTACAGGGAAAGATAAACATAATTCAGTATGAAGACATAACACCATACAAGTCATTGCAAGCCATGTCTGTACCTCCAGCCCAGATCCAATGCTTGATGAATCCAAAGGTCTTTTCTTCCTCGGTCCAATGGCTGCCAAAGCTGTGAGGTTGGCTTCTCTTTGTTGCATCTGTGCTAACTCCAACTGCTGCATCTAATTTAAAAAGAAAACACCTACATTAATTATGATATACATTATCCTAAGGATCTTGTTCTCTTCATAGCAGCTTCAGACAGCTCTGCAGTTCCTACTGACAACAGCGTGCTTCACAGCATCCTTCCCTGTCTTTATGGACACTTTCGACAGACTCCAGTAGTCTGTCATGCTTAGAGCCCTACAGATTGCACCGTCTAACACCTTTTATGAAGACCATGTTGTGGTAACAACGTAGCCTTAAGAGGACTCTTGCAGCTCGTTCCTAAGCTCATAAGCTTTGCCATTTCTGATTATCAGAAAATACTTATCTGAATTGGTTTATGAAGCTGGATTCATATTAAAAATCATAGTTACCAAGTTCTGGGAACTGGGCATGTTCTTAATTCAAAATCTCAATTCATGACTGCACAAGCAAGATACTAAATTTCCTCATGCTGCATTACCTGAACCCAGCACTCAATATTGCCACTGTGAAACATCTTATCCAACTGAACAGGATGCTGCCATTGACTGCTAGCCTTTCTTTTCCCAGTATGTATTTGAATGTTCAGAAACATCTGAAGGAAGGTAGAGATACCTGCATGTTTATTTTCACTCACCTCCAGAAACCATTCAACACAAAGAAATCATTAGAAACAACGTTTACCTGGGTTAGGTAAACTTGGGATAGGATAGAAACCCACAGTTAAGAGGATTAAAATAAAAAATAAGCTTTATGCCCATATTTCAAGGTTGATACTACTTCACTCTATTCAATGATTAGAGATGCCAGCTGCTCTGGAGCTCAATCCAGTCAAGTCTGCTGACAAGACTTCCTTGCTTGGATTGTCCGCCTTGCTAATACAACCGCACCACTTTCAGATCCACCAGCTGTCCATCCTGGAGAACAGGTGGAGGGGAGAACTCTTTCTCTGTGGAGAATGAAGGGTTTCCAAACAGAGACCTCTGGGTTTGATCTTAACCCTTAAATGATCTGACTTGCCACTAGAATGGCTCCATAGTTCATTCTCTCCTCCTTCGCTGGACTTAGAAAATTGTTCACATGGAGATTTCTCTGCATGCATATGTGTGCACATCTTAAAAAAATTGAAGTACAACCATACCATGGTAGGAAAGCATCCAAATCTCCTCTCCTCCCCCCTCTCACCCTAAAAACAATTAACTAATTGGAGTTCCTCATCCAGGCAACAGAGGAGTTTTGCTTACTAAGTTTGCAGCACACTATGAATTTGCTTGCTTTTCATCTCTCAGAGATCCCACTTGGAGAGGAGAAAAATCAGATGACAACTGAGCTTGCAGCACGTACATGGTATTACTCTCCTACTTGCTCCCACTTAAAGCTGAATCCGTAAAAAAGTAATACTGTGGGGTTTTGGCGGGGAGAGCTTTTGGTTGCGTGGTTTCTGGGTGGGTGGTTTTATAAGTCTTATTTTACTTCAGATAAGTAGACTGTAGTGATGCTGGCAACTTCACATCAAGTACTGCAGCAGCTAAAGCTATTTAAAAAACCAGTATTTCAGGGCAAGCTTCCTAAAAGGGCATTCTTCCCTGGAAGACTCAAATTATCCATATGCTCAATATTTTTTAGCAGAAATCGGGGAAAGCGAAACTTTAACAGATATATTGAGAGTAGAATTTTTTGGGGGGTTGGTGTTTATTGTTTTTCTTTTTTTAAAGATGAGATAAATGTTTCAGTTATGAAAACAAGACTATTTGCAAGTCAGCTTTGATCACACTATGTAGGCTTTTGTTCATGGAAACAGTACTTTTTCAATGCCAGATACCATCATTCACTTACTACACACACTGTTCTTGCTTTTGTGTGCAGTGTAAACACTTACAATCTTATTTATCAGAATTAACTCAGTTCATTATTGTTTTGCTTGGTTTTTTTTCCCAAATATACAGTATTGCTTTCAAGAATACTTTAGATACTACAGATTTTAAGACTACTAGTGTTCTGCAAATGTCTGAGGCTAACTCTAGCCAGCCTATTCATAAAATGTTTAAGATAAACTTTCCTATCTCAGTCTTGAGTATGTATCTTTATATTCAGGAGTACACTACAACGAATCAGAGATGGGGGAAAGTAAAACTAAATCTGAAAAAGTAACTTGCAACTTCACAAAATCTGTGAAAGACTGAGGCTTAGAAACTACTTTTATGTGACGACATCATCACTCCCTGTGATGAAGCAGGAGCGATAAAATGCTTAGAATAAGCGCTAAACCTCAGCAACAAAACACAGATTTTTTGGCAGAGGCAGGTGCTGACTCCTAGCCTCAGCTGCCCAGGCCTCCAACACCTGGAGCCACCCCTCCTTACAGGGAGCTATGGAGCATCCCTGTAGAAGTAAAGTACACCTTCCTGCTAGCAATGTAGTTCAGTCGTCACGATGGTCACATGTACCCCACAGTCTTCTTGACATGAGAAGAGGCATTAAAACATGCCACGCACACAGAATCCCTCTGGGGAAAGATTAAATTCCAAAAGGCTCCACTGACAAAGAAAACCAGAAGGGAAAAGATAATTTGCTTTACTTTTAAGAACCATTACACTTAAAGTAAAAGGACTTTTAAAACCATTAAACTTAAAACAAAGCAAAACCGAAACAAAAGCCTTTATTAGCCTAACGTTGTGCTTCCATCCCTGGGAGTCATTAGAAAACATATCCCCCTTCTCTCTCAACCCTACAAAACACACACCAATCAGCTCTACTGTAGTTAGACACGTCAGAAACGTGTGGCTGCTGAACACTTCTGGCTTGAAGCAGCATTGAAACAAGACCCCCTCTCTCCTTTTAACAGCTGATGTTGATGGGCAGCAATGGTCAAGTCTGAGGAGGAGATGCAGAGCTATGAATTAAATACCGAGAGGGCTTTGGGTTGGCATCAGCATGGGGTGGGACGGGGCAGGTTGAGACTCTGATGAGGGAGTACCAGAATGCTGCTCTGGCTGAGGATGGGTAGTGCCTTTGCACCATCACCATTTTTACCCCATGCAATTCAAGCAGACAAAGCACACTGCTGGCACAGACATCCTGCAGGAGTGAGCACTGCTGCTGGAGGGCAGTGCCGGCAGAGAACCCACCAATAACAAAGGAGAGGATGACACTTGGGGGATGGTACGAAAAAAGATGCACTTTCTAGAAACAGAATTGATGTATCTTTGACCAGGCAGTTCCCAAGACAATGCTGGAAATGCATATCATTACTAACATCTACTCTCTCCAATACATTTTCCACCTCCTAACCAGTCAAAGGATTTTTCAAAAAATACAGAATCTCACCAGGGTTTTGGAGCAAAAGAAAAAAATCATAGTCTTATTGCATTCTACAAATCCCAGGGATTTTTCTGAGAACATAATTAAGACAAATGAATTTAAACACTCAATCTCCATAATGGACTCAACAGATCCCCATTAAGTGATATGGGCAGGCATCCAAATTACCCTGCTCAAGCCAGCAAAATCATCTTTTCATCAAGTTTTGTTCCATTAAAAAGTGTGAGATTAAATGTCCAAACATTGTGTGAGCAGTTAAAAGCACAGGATAAGGAGGAGACAGGCAGATAATGCCAAGGGATACCCGAGGATACTGGCTGCCAGATTTTCCTAAACAAGATTAGGAAAGAGCAAGAGGCAACTATGTAGAGTCAAATCTTTCTTTAACAGTTAGGTTTGTAGCACATAAGTTAGGGAAGAAAGATCACTGCAGCAAGTGACAGTAAAAGTAGCAAATACACTTCATCAAAATACAACATAGGGAAGTTGCATCTATGGTTTCCCTTTTAGAGGTCAGTTAATCAACACTGGTGTCTTTGACTACAATAGGATACAAATAGAAACTGCCACACCCAGGTGAAATCATAATGTCATACCCATCTTGAAAACAGATGAATTTTTTCCCTGAAGACAAAAGGGTGTGATGGCAGTTCAAGAGGAGCAGGGGGAAGCTGCACCATACACTGTACCCCCAAAGGACCAGGTTTCCCCTCAACCTGACCTACTTCATCTGCTGAAAGATGCTGTTGTTCCACTACAAGAATCCAACACATGTTCTGTTCAAAATTCATTCCTCAAGAAGGGCACTGAGAGGGGACAGTCTCATTTGCAAGTGGCAAATGAACGTTCATGCTCCTTGCCCCCCCTTCTGATTTTCACATATGCTAAGAATTGCAGTACAAAGAGTTCTAAAACCCTGTGTATAAAGATCAAATTGCTATGAAAACGTCTCAGAACTTGTAAAATAGTCTTTGTTGCTGCTGGCCTTTTTAATAATAAAAATAGGGTTTAAAAGTCTGGTCTTGCAGCAAGCAGGAATCTCTAGGGTGACACAATAACCATTTTAGTTAATCTGACCTGCAGCACAAATCAAGAAATAAGGTATGTTTTAAAGTCCTTCCTTATAGTGAAATGGCATTTGCAGCACGGCTGTAATCACACGAAATGAAAGGTTTTAAAATTGACCTCTCTGTTCTTCACTCAGTCCTCTGAGAAAAACATTTCTTTTTCTGCCCACAGAAATTCTTTCTCACTTATGTCTCATACTATGCATTTCAGAAAATATGCAGTATCTATTTTTACTATTACACCAGTGACACTTTTGAGCCATTTTAATATTAAAAAATAAATTTCAAGTTGTGTAAGAAGACAAGAAGTACTTCAGCTACGACATGCTATGAGATGCTGAGACTTTTACTTAAAGCAATACTGCAGATTGGTTTAAAATTCTTTTGATTACAAAGTACATGATATGTGGTTGTCCGAATTATCAAAGCCCCAGTAACTGAAGTTATGCAAATCTCTATTTTCCCTAAACAGGAAGAATCCCTTAGACACAACTGATGAAAAGTATATGCTACTACAAATAAAGCCAACTAATTCACACCAGCTAATCCATGATATGTACAGCAGAGGGTGGCTGTATTATCAAAGGAAGGGGAAAAGGAGTACTACCTAGCCGAATATATGTTCACCTGGTAAAAGGACAAAATGAAAGCCCTTGTGTCTGGTCACAAAGTATCCAGCGCAGGATTCACATATTTGGTATAAGCTGTCACAGCAGACAAAAAAACATGGAACATTTAATCGCTAGATCTGCAAGAACGGTTTTACCAGGGAAGGTTTTCCTAAAGGTAGACATGAGATAATTTGCATTACCCAGGGCTCACAGAGCAGTAACAGGACTGAGGTTAAAGAAAAACCAAACAGGTGGCACTTGTCCAGCACGATGCTGGAGGAACTTATGCTTAGAAGCAAAAAAAAGCCATAAAATTGTCTTGGCAATGCAGTAACAAATAAATAACAGCCACATGGATATAAATGAGTTCAGAAAAAATGCTGGCAAGACAGATGTGGAAGCTAAACACCACAATTCTGGGCTCGGTATAATTAATAAAAGGGAAGGACTAAAAAGTATACGTACAAGATACTGGGTTTAATATCAAGCATAAAGTGGGGATGTCTTCACGTATGACATTATAGACAGATAAAGTACAGGACAGATTAAATAAATATTTAACGTAACAGAAGAACTGGCAGGAAAGGAAACTAGGGAAGGCTGAAGACAAGTTAATGTATGCCTAAGGGTTATGTGTGCCATCGAGCAATAAGTAGATCAGGAATAATAAAAGCACTAAAGTAGATGAACAAGAATTTGTATAAGACTTGCGGGGTAAAAAGGCAATGAATATAGGCATACAAAAGAGGCAGAAGTTCCCAATTCTATCAGCTTCCACAATAAAGAAACTAAACAATAAATTAACAAATATTACAATTCAAGGTAAGTAAAAGAAACTGTGACCAAATTTCAACGTCTACCTTTTTTTGCACCTGTGAAAAAGGAACCTCAAGACTTACATGTGTGCTTTACTGCATATTTTTAAAGAACTAAATATTGTTTTTAGTGGAGCCACTTATCCCACTGAAATGACTTCTTTTTCTATCCATTCTTTTTTCTGACCAGCTTTTTCAAGCAAAGTTTCAGTGGGTTTCATTATGTCCTCCATTTAGTGCTTTGAAAGTTGTCTGCTCTTCTCAGTTGCTTCTCCCTTCATTGTCTTTGAAGAAAGCACTGCAGTTTTTTCACAGTTCCTTTAAGCATTTTAAGGAACTTGTGAAGAAAATTAAAAATAAACCTTAAAAATCTGTTTTCAATCCCCAGCCTCTCGCACTCGTTGTCATAAAGCTCAATGAGCATTACTGCCTCCAGCCTCTACCTTCCCTATACAAAATTCTCTGCCCTACAGGTTGAATGCGGCTGAATAGCAGACTTCTCATATGGGGGACATTCTCTGAGGAAAACTGACACTTGGAGGCTGCATATTTAAACATTTACCATCCTCTCCTCTTGCCTATAATGCAATTTCTCTTCTTGCAATTGCTTCCTTTCAAACTGTTTTAATTAGCCATACAATTAGTTTCCACTGACTTTTCCCTCTGTTGTAATTTAGATTTAACAGCAGAAAGGCAGAATAGCATGCACTGGTTTGATACGCAGTCCTAACTTATAAAAGAACTGTATGTAATACTTACTGCAGAATTCTTTCAGGTTAATATTCCACATACATGCTTCGGTGGCAGAACAGTCCCTACTGTGGCTCTGTCCCCCAAGCCCAGATGCCCTGTCTGTCTAAAATTAAAGGGTGCAATAAAATGTTTTGGAAAACAACAGAAGATTTTTCCAGGATAGCCATGAAGTAATATACTCATAGGAGAAGGGAAAAAAAAAAATCTTTCAGCTGATATTTGACATCCCTAATATGTAATTAACTCCACACAAGAAAAAAAATAAAATCCAGGGCACAGTGACTTCGAGACTCCTTATTTTGCCCATTCTTGCTAAGAATTTCCTCTACGTGGAGTATGTATTGCCTTTTACCAGTTTTCTGTTTTGCTAAACAATTACTGATACATTACTGTGTTTTCTAGAACACCTGGAGCATGCTTTCCCCTGTGCGGTCCCATCAGCTTGCCTTATTAGGAGGCCCAAGGAACTTCTTGGGTGTCTGGCATCCAGCACCAAGCTCTGCGTTTTCTGAAACTGCCTAGGCTACTTTCATTGAAAGGCCGAGAAAGAGGCTACAGCACACCACACCAAAACCATGTTCAATAGTTTTTGTGTCAGATACTATCACATAGGAGAAGACTTCTCAATGACCGTGACCAGATCTGCCTTATCACAACATGCCTTATCCAGCCCTTGCTAGACATTACTTTAAAACCAATCACAGTTCTTCCAAACTCACTATATTGTAACACTGTACTCATTCACTCACTCCTGAGGTCTCCAACCTAGAGAAAGTTTAAGTGTTTCTTCCACCTGCCAGTCTCTCCATCTCATCATGCCAGTCCACCCAACACTCCTTCTCAGCACAGAACTCTCTAGATCTCCATTATCGTTTTCTTTGTGTACTTTTAGCCCTAAAATTTCCTCTATTAACAAGTTTATAATGTAAGGCCATGCTTACAGCTGGTTATGCATCCATTTTCTGTCTCTCAGAGAAACTGAGAAAAGGCTATTTGAAAATGCAAAAATACGCTTAATGGAGTTTTGTGGGGGTTTGTTTTTTACTAAAGATAGTTGTTATCATCTTTCAGCCAGATGGTTTTAGGGTGGTTTTCGGTGCAGTGTCTGAGCTGCTCTTTTCTTACGTTTCTTCGAAATACCAATATGAATGTCACATAAACAGGCATTTGGTTTGCTTTTTAGCTTGCTCAATAATCTAACGCTTTACAGGATTTCCATCGCTGATTTTCTGCAAGACTTGTAGCACATCAAATCTCTGATGATAGCGCTCTGTTATTTTTAGGGCTACACTACAGCTAAGAAAATGTATGTCTTTTCAATAACAGTGCTTTTTTTTTTCCTCTAAAAACATGCAGAAGCAGGCAAGAAACACTACAGAACAATAAAGATAATATAAATCAGGTAATTAAGCAGAAGCTCTCAGGATGTCACTGAAGGCTCATAAAAAGCAATGAGATCTTATTTTGCTTGCAGCATCTTGTGTTGGCTTTTTTGAGAGGTCATGGTTAACTTTTCCCCTGCTACAAGAACGGTCTTAAAGAATTTGAACCATTAGGTCCAGAAGACTAAATATAGAAGCAGCACAAGAGGTGTGGGGGGAAAAAGGAAACAAAGAGCTTGAAAATCTGGGTTGCAGGTGGTAGGGAGAGCAGCAAAGAATCAGGTTACAGCTACTTGTTACCTGAGAATGTGAGGGGAAATAAGGGAGTTAGGATGGATATACGAAACAGGAAAAAAAGATGACTGTTCAAAAGATACTACAGAACAACTAAAATTCAGTCATTACTATGTAACAGCCAGAACTCATTGGAATCATGTTGACTCTCTGTTTGATGTTTTTGGTAAGTTTTGTTCAGTCTCTACAAAAACCCTAGGATTTGCTATTTTCCTCCGAGTCAGTTGATACTAAAGGTATTGAATTTTCTCAGCATCTCATGTACTGCGGTCTTGTATCTGTGTCAAAAAAATGCACAAGTGCGTCAAGCAGGCAGGAACAAGCGAGTGGGAAGATCTGTGCAGTTGTAAGGGAACAGAGATGCTGACAGAGCAAGGAATGGGGCAGGCAGATCTGCTGCCCATCAGGTGCTCGCTCCACACATTTCTTTCCCTTGCTCAAGACGTAGCTGCTCACCTTTATCCACTGATAGATGCTGCAAGGTGACACAAGGTAAGAGCAGAGATAAAGGTAGCTACTATGGAAATAAGCAAAGATGCTATCAGTAAAATACCTGTTCACCTGCTCAACCCAAAGCAGCAACTTTGCCCACATACATTCTGAAAGGTTTGCGCAGGCTCAGCCTTAAGCTTCCCAAAGCCATACTGCAAAAGCACACTTACTTTGAAGATGAGGGACAGAAGTACAAAAAAATTAGGAAAAATTTCTTCACCAAGAGGAGTTGTCAAGCATTGGAACAGGCTGCCCTGGCAAGTAGTTGTGTCAGCATCCCTGGAGGTATTTAAAAGATGTTTAAATGTGGCACGTAGGGACACGGTTTACTTGTGTTCTAAGACCTGGCGGTGCTGGTTGGACTTGATGATCTTCGAGGTCTTTTCCAACCTCAATGATTCTAAGAGATCAGGTTTATATTTAAAATTATAGTACACACTGTTTAATACAGACATTTTTACAGGTCTTCTGGGATGCGCTGTTCATATGACTTGGTTGCACATTTGACAGTATCCTACAACTTCTCAATTTAAGTAAGCTCATTTCACAAAAGGGATGAAGCCACAGATGAACTATAAATACAGCTTCAAGAACTGCACCGACTGAACATCTTCTTTGTAACTGAAAGTATTGTAGAAAGTAGAACAGGAAATAGCAGAAACCACCTAAAAAGTTATGGTTTAATAGTGCAAGCATCAGGGACAATGAGAGGACTGTATCCTCTCAGTCTGAAGAGGCAGATAAGGCACAATGAAAAACAGGGTTAATTTACCCAGACTTCGGGAACACCGTTGCACAAAGAGCTGGTCCATGAGGAGAGTAAGGACAAAATTCTTGAGTGCACAAAGCAGCAGCTTGGGGCTAACCTTGCAGCTGTCTCTGAAGATATATGCACTTTCCATAGGAATTAAAATCTGCCAAAACAGGTGAAAGGGGGAAGTAAATAAAGACTTACTTCATAGCAGGCTATATAGACTAAGAATATAGGAAAGTAAATGACTTAGCATAGGGGAAGTTTGAGGCAATAGGTCATGCAAAAAGGGATGAAAAGGTCACGGCAATTATGTATAGCCTTTTGGATAAAAGAATCCACTGCAGAGTCTCTGGATGTACTTCCAGCAATGTTAAGACATTGCCTCCAGCTGCTGGATGACAGCACATCCTGGATTTATAAGTATTCATTGTTAGGACGCACACTCTGCATTTTGGGAAACTTTGCTTTAGAACATGCTGCAGTGCCATTACCCCACACACTCTCCCTTATCCCCAGGGGTTACCATTAAGACATAACAGACAGCTTTGATGAAGGCAGGTCCACATTTCTTCTTAAAGAGTACAAGCAGACAATCAGATCAGGCTTTCCAGTGGATACTCAACCAGACTGACCTGGAAAGGATCTGATTCTAGCTGACAGAGGTATCAAAGTTTCCAAGTTTGGTTTCTTAGGAGCAGACTATAATCACAACGTGACAAGACAGACAGACAAGGGTAAGCCATCTCAGACCTTCATCCGAGTATTCACCATGCTTTAGTTACCAGTTTTAGTCTTGGAATACTTGTTGATTTTTATTTTGCTCTTATTCCAGTTCTATTTGTGTTTGCATTTTTTTAATGAAAATGTGTGCTGACCACTTATCTCCAAACTGTCAATAAAGTGCTGAATTTTTCCAGCTGCATTTGCTCTCATTTCCCGTCAAACTCACAGATAAGAAAATATCACTGGCACAAAAGGTGGGTTTATCCATTCTCCATGTTAAGCCTGGAGAAGCTTCTGGCTGACTCATTCGCTGGAGAACGAAGCAGCAGGCTAGAGGGCAGGGGAATACCGACACAAAGATCTGTGTTGTCCCAAGAGGCACATTTGCCTCCTCTTCTTTTGGTGAAGCAGTTGGAGACTGTCACTCTGGCAGCAGCACAGCATGGAGAAACATGCAAGACAAGTGTGATGCAGGCTGTCTTAGCCTGGCAGAAGACTGGATGAAGGAGGTAAACTCAACACGCAGTAGAACACCAAGCACTAAACTTACATGCCTTCTTCGCTCTGTTGGATTCTTTTTTGTACACCTATATGCTACTTTTTAAAAGAAATCTCATTAACAATACCAACTAATCTAAAAAGAGATCCAAAACACATACCTATACAGAGTATTTTTCAAGGTCCTACACATTATTGTTCATAGAACAAGAGAAAAGAAGCTGCATAAATGAATTACTTGGCCATCTTTTATTAAAAGAAAGAACATCTAGAAACAATCAGATGATGCAGAGGTAAAGTCACCTACAAAGCAAGACAGATTAGCATCACCCTGATTGTTGATCCTGGTGGCACTAGAGGCAAACTGGGAAGGGCTTTAGGGCAACTTTGTACTCACAGATTGTAGGAATGAAGAAAGAGTTGTAAGCAGAAACAAAGAATTAAAAGATAGATAGTAAAGCAAGCTTCTTCTCTATTTTACAAATTTCTTCTACTATGGTGCAAATCCAGAGCATTGATTCGAATACTATTTTACTGGATTTCCATTTGTTTTGCCTGGACCCCTACATTAATCCAAACAAAAAGGGCCTTTAAAGCATTCATAAATAACCTGCTGCTGCTGCTGCTGGCACCTAGGAGCCAAGTGCAGCAATGTTAAGCAACAACAAATTTCATAGTTCAAGAGGCACAGTTAAGGAAAAAGGTTGCTCAGAAAATCACTCTCATTTAGCACAAAGATCCTTAAAAATTGCATGAAATCAGTCAAGTAACTATAGAAACCAATTTCTTCAGCTCTGTATCACACGTCTCACACCTCAATTGTCTTTATTATCGTCTGCTGTCAGATCCTTAATCAGAAATGTGAACAGGCTTGATGATTTATTCAGCAGGGAAAAGAATCTGTAGGTCAAGTGAAAAATTTCACACACACATACACACGCACACACATCTTCAACCTTAGGTACTTTCATTTCATTCTGTTCCCAGTAGCTCTGGGGGCAACTCCAGTGAGATCCAATATTAAGGCTCAATTAAAATAAGCTCCAATTAGTGGAGCTTTTTTCTCTCAGGCTAGAAAAGTCAGGAAATGGATATTGGGAAATGTAAAAAGTCAGCTACTGAGAGGAGGCTGCAGACATAAATGAACTTATTTGTTGATTTCTACAGTTGCTATGCAGAGGCCTCTGGGAGTAAAAGCTTAACCAGTCTAAGCTATAAACTAAAACCCCTGCAGCTAAACATGAACTGTGTGAAACAAGGGCTCCATTCCAGAACAGAAAACTGCTGGGCCCAGAAAATTAAAAGCCAGAGGCGTTTTCCATTTAAAACTAAATCCCAGTACCGCCTCCCAGCCAAAGAATTATAAGCAGTATCAGATTTACAAAACGAACAATTACCCTGGAAAAATGTAGCCTATTGTACAGTCCCAGATGCTAAATCTCAAAGTTTCTTTTTTTTTTTTTTCCTAATCCCACATTATATTCCTAACAAGTGTACTGCTGCAGTTTACAAAGGACTGTTTCTAGACAGGACTGAAACTGCAAAAATAAAATGTTAAAAAAAGAGAGCTCATAATTCATCGACCTCATTTGAAGCACTGCCCTTGCCTGTGGCAGTTCCTGTCCTTCCCCAAGGCCTCTGCAAATGGTATGCAGCAGCAAAATAAACCCTGACCTAATTGCCAGGACAGGGCTGCCAACCTTCTCTCAACACACAAAGGCAAGCATGGTAACTGGAAAGTCCTACCTCTTTCGCTTTCTGCTTTAACCGCAGTTGCTCTGGATCTTCTTTATTGGAACGGCTCTAGCAAAGCAAGAGGAAAAAGACTGAACAGAAATCACTGGCATCCAAACATCATCGTATCCGTTAAATATTTAATAAATGACAATTTTCTCTGGTGATTGAAAGATTTAGCTCCAGGGGTGAATGCCTCAATCCAGACTGGCTTCCATCCCCCTCCACGCACATACGTGCGCACCCCTCCTCATCTGGGCCGGCTGCCTCTGCTCTAGCCTGAAGCAAGATTAAGCTGAAAATGATGCTAACACTGTCAGTCAGGTCCAGTCTAGGCATGATGTTGTTCATGTCAGCAGCAGACACTTAAAAAGGACAGGAAGTAGAGGAAAGAAAGGGAGTTGTATTCATGCAAGCACAACACAATTCTTTCAACTCTAGATTAGGCTTCCATCCAAGGGGCTCCAGAATTCGGACTGAAAACAAACAAAACCCAAACAGAAGATGATCAAGCCACACTTGATAGAGTGACTATCTATAGATTTATATTTTTTTTTTCTGCTTCTCTTCTTGAGGAAAGAGAAGAGAGAAGAAAGGTACTTATTCTGTACTACAACAGCTTCATCAGGGCTTCATGGATGCTGGGCTAGCCTTCTGATTTAGACTACAGAAAAAAAAATACATCTGACAGGGTGGTGGATCTCACCAGGCTTCAGTTTCAGAGCCAAAAATAGATCCATGAAGGACATTTTTGGCTTTTTATTTAATTTTGACTATTAGGAATAACCTCAAAAGCAGAGTTCACCCCACCACACATTTCAAAGAACTCCTGTTTTGGTTTTTTTTTAATGTAAATAGGCTAAATCTTTTTCTGTAAAGCCTAAACTGTCCTAAAGCAACAGGGTTAATGGTTACTACATTTAAAGCAGAAATAGAAGAAACCTGAAGATGTTCACCAATCTAGAGGACATGACTACTTCCTTGGAAAGCAAGAACCTTACCTTGGCTGCTCGAAGCAACATTTCACGTTCCTCTTCATCTTTTCTCTGCTTTTCCAGGTGATCAAGCTTTTCAAGAAATCTCAGCTGTGCCCTGGTGTCACTACATAAGATGTACTTATCACTCCCCTGGAAAAAAGAAGTTTGTTGCAGACAATGAGGCCTTTATATACACAACTAGAGCTAATAAACCCAATGTGAACAATCTGAATGGAACAACACTATTTTTCAAAGCTGAAAAGTGTAGGCTGTTTTAGAAAGACTTCCGCTGGCAGGTAGTCATTTACACATCTCCTCTCCACTGAAGCATGTTTCGAGGTGTCTGTGACTAGTAAGAAGTTATTGAACAAATGACGTTAAAAACATCTAGTCTATAGTGACTAGAATTACAACTGTCTTCCCTAACCTTAGTTAAAAGACTAAAATTTTGTTTTAAACCAGCAACTTCATATCCAGTAAACATATTTAGGAAAATATCCTTTCCCCTTTGAAGAGAGAAAAAATTAATATCTGACTTTTTACATTTCTAGTGTTTTGTGTTCTAGCTTCAGCCATTTAGTTGAAAGAAGCATCACCTGGTATTTCCAAAAAAAGTTTTATGTAGCAGAAGGGTGGTTTAGCACTAGTTAAAATGAATCTTGTGGGTGAAGAAAGTGAGATATATTATATACAGTTTATTATAGCTTTAAGAATACATGTTTTTGCCTCAGTGAATGCTCTCAAATCATAGGATAGTTTATGTTGAATGGTAACCCAGGAAAGTCATCTGGTCCAACCACATGTACAAAGCCAGGCCAGTGAATACTGACTATTTCCAACAATAACTGGACACACAGGCATTGAAACAAAACTAGGGTTGTTTTGGCCTAAAGAATAGCAATCAGTGGTTCATTTTTCATTCCAATTTTGCCCTCACTGGAAAGTCTGAGTTGACATTTACTATAGATTGGACAGACAGAGAAAGGAAAGATCCAAAACATGGTCAACTGGCAAACAAAAACTTGGGTTTACTATGCTGCTCTTCTAAAGACAAGCTATTTAAGCCATATGTCAGCCAGAGGGCATTAGGCAAAACAAGACAAGGAGCCCATTCTAGATGAGGTATTCTGTGCCACCACTTTTTAATGCACATCCTACACTTACCTTCTTTCTCTGTTGCTTCGTGAACTTTTTTCCCTGAGAAATTTTTATCAGCCAAACACACTATGTATTTTCAGCAACTTTTCTATCTTACCCCAATCTCACATTCTAATGAATCAATTTTGACACACAACTATTCTGAAATAAGCACAGGATATTTTACAGCTGTATTTTAGGCAAGGTTACATGTTAAGTATATAGACTTATCAGTACATATCAATGACTTCAGTTGCTCAATTTTTAGTTTTCAAGCACACTACACTCAGACTCTTCCTCCCATATCCAGTCACACCCTATCAAAAAGCTTTAAGGAAAGTAAAAATCTTCTTGTGGGGCACTCTTGTCTCCTAATCTGAATTCGCACAACCCAGCCAGAGCATGAAATCAATCTCTCTCCTAGTATTACACTTGGTCCTTTTCAATGAGCCACCCCATTGTCATGTATTACCAACTGGGGCTAAAACCACACCATATGCTGCAACCAGAGACTTTCTTTCCAAAGCAGAGTCTGTGGCTCTGCAAGAAAGTCCAACAAACCTTCTCCTGGTCTTCTGTTACTGCTCAAGTTTTTTTTACCACTCCCCACAAAGCATACACTACTTTGAGTCACTCTCAGTACATCAGTACAACTTGTTTTGAAGCAGCAGCTTATAATAATCCACCACCATACCACAATCCTTTTAAAGGGACAAAGAAGAAAGCTGTATTACCAGAAGATTATTTTTTCCAAAGTTTAGAAGTGTTTCGCTTCGGAATACCCAAATCAGAGTCAGATATTTACATATTTTAAGCCAAATCCATGACCCTATACCAATTAGGAATGCAAGTCTCTCAACCGGCAGCTCTCCAATGCACTACCACAAGCTTATATAGGACAAGAAATGGGTGCATCCATAACAGTATTTCAGCTCATCAACTGTTCTAAGACAGATTATTTCAGGAATTTTTAGAAGAGGAACACCTGCGGTTGTATTTTGTCCTACTCAATAAACTTCTCCGTGATTGTTTAGCACTGAATCACTTAGATGGAAAACATTACCTTGCATACCTGTTCATAACTTGTAGCCAGCACTGTTAGGATGAAGCATATCACGCACACTGTATCAACCTACAGATAACACAGTTTAGAGCTGCATGTGGGGAAAACGTTTTCATAGAGCACTGTCTATAGCTCAGCACCATACCACGCCTGTTGAAGCCATGAGCTCACGGGCTCCAGCCGCAGGAGTAGGGCAGCCGTCGCATGCTGGGATGAATCCATCCCCACAAAAAATGTCCTTTAATCACTGTCATGCTTAGTTGTCATTATGAATTCTGGTCTTAGGTATCATGTCACATGCGTACTCTTATATCTCAGTAGTTTTCCAGATTGTAGAAGAGAAGGAGCCAAGGAACCAAATCAGCTAGCTAATTCCCATTAGAAAGGCTCTATAAGAGCACTGCAGCAAGAGTTGCATCACAGCAAGCAGTTTACAACAATCTGAAAGGCTATTCCTACTTCAGATAAAGAGACTACCATGATAGTTTTATCCTAATTAATTTAGTAACTTCCAATTACATACTTTTTTTCCCCCCTCAAATTTAGCAAAAGTTGGCAAGTCTGTGTGGTGGCATGGTATGAAGCTTTTACCCTGCCAATTCACTCTTTCTGCAGGGCTATCCATCAGATGAAAGCTGCTAGGCATGAGCTGAGCAAACTGGGAAGAAGAGTTTCCTGACTACAATCCTATGAATTACTGGCATTTGTACACCAACTCCTACCCTAATAATAGTTACTTTGGTTGCACCACATCTATTCCTCTTACTGTAGGGTTTTTTGTACTGAAGACAGGCCAACACAAAGCCTTACAAAGCAACTACCTGACTCTCTTGGAAAGGCTCTGGGAAATTATCTGAAAAACATGAAGCCCACACTGCACAATCGTACCAATCAATAGCCTAGAGGGAAAAAAGAAGAGGAGGAGGTAAGCACTGGGGGAGATGTAATACGGGGCTATGTAAATATATATATTAATCACAGAATATTCTGAGTTGGAAGGGACTCAGAAGGATCATTGAATCCAATTCTTAAGTGGATGGCTCATACAGAGGATCAAACCTGTGCACTTAGCATTATTAGAACCAGGTTTTAACCAGCTGAGTAATGTGACTCCAAAACTCTGCAGTATTCCATTCCTAAATTCCTAAAAGCCTCTCTCACAGTCAGCATCTCTCCCAGTAACATCACTCACAAATGTAATCCTGTAGGATGCTCCTCTGTAGCAGAATACCATCTTCCTAACGAAAGGGGGTACCTGTGCCTCTAGGATTACTATGCCTGTTACTTTTTGTTTGTTTGTTCTGCTTTTGAGAGCAGAGGAAAAGAAAGCAGGCTTATTGCAGTCTTACAATCTTATCATTGCTTCTGGCAATTCAATCAGACAAAAACCTATCTGTTTTTCTATTGCTTTAGTTCAATGAGAAATAAATCAGCCCTATAGAGCCTACTGTCCAAAAAACATTTCCTTATGTTCTTGGTGTCTGCAAGTCACTAAGTCCTACTGGTTACTCAGGACTTCAGTGTTCCTCCTCACTTTTGCTCACCAGCTCAATTGTACCTTTCACTTTAGAGAAACAACACAGAACATGTACAGATTTCTAAAAATTTCTCATAAAAAACTGTATACTTTTCCTGTATGGATTTTTTTTTCCTACTACATTTTCTTCTGGCAAAGAACAGAATACTCCAACTGCTTCAGACATCAGCATAAATGCTTAGAACTTTCCAAATAGGTCCTCCTCTTTACTACTGCTGCTCCAGTGCTTAAAGGCCTATAAAAAGTATTCAGTACAAAAGTAACTTCTACTCCATCAGTTAGCTTCTCTAGTTAAATTTCATTAAGTATAAAGTTCTTGTAAAAAAACCAAACCCAAACAAACAAGAACTTAAGAGTTGACAGATACATTTAACTTCCTTTTTATTTCTAAGACAGATTCATATTGAAAATAAGGATCAATACCTTATTATTGAATGACACACATACAAAAAAGGCTATTTTAGCCAGTAAATTATTGCCTTCCATTTGTACCATACAAGCATATCACAGCCATACTACTTGGCTTACTGGGACCCAGTATACTTTATACTGAACGGAGTTAATACAAGAGGGAGGGGAGAGAATCTGAAGTATCAGTGGGGGCAGGGAACAAAATCTTAAGATCAAAAGGGTCTCTGCCTTCACATGGAGCACCTTTTGAAGGTAAAATACTCAATTCAGTTTCCCAAGGCTTTTTACTGCATAAATACTGCAGTTCGACCAAGAGTAAATGTGTAAGGAAAACACAAGTCCCTAAATCAAACCACCATCAAGAGCATTCAAAAACAGCTTTACATTTAAGACAAATTTTGTGTAACAGGTAACAATTCTATGGAAGAGAAGAAACGCGTGCATTTAGTCTTATGCTGGGTTTCAAGAGCACCTGTCCAACAAGTCAAATAGGCTATAACTCTTAAAACCAGCCTTTGGTAGCTACTGAAAATGCACATATTGCCTGTGATGTGCCTACACTTGGAAGAGGTTCAAGGCTGCAAAGCAGGAAAACTTTGGTGCAAAACTTGCCTAATGATTTCCTTTACCTTGTGGGTTGATACTCTGTGCTGAGCAATTACAGTTAGTTTTTCTAGGAGCCCTCGTAATCTCTCCTGTGTAGCGTGGGAGATCAAGTTCACAACATCAGAGTTAAGTTCCATAATGTCATGCCTTTTACCTGTGGAAGCAGAGAAAATCCATTACGTGTTTTAGTAGTAGCTGATAATTGAAATAATTAGCACAGCAGGTATTCTGTTCCCCCTGGAAGTCATACCCATTATGAATAAAGGTTTGGAGATTATGATTTTCCTGGTAAAGTCACAACTTCAAAGATCTTAGACATTACATTAATAAAACTTAGCCTGGAGCTTCAGAAAATATAGACATTGTTTCACTTAGCCTCCAGAACCACTCTCCTTGCAAGGTCATTTATAGGACAAAGTTAATAAGAACACAAATCAAGCTTCATGTTCGGGGAGGGGGAGAAGCAGTAGCTGTAGAAATTAGTGCCATATTCTGTTAATTCCAGTAATTAAAAAAAATACAGAATTACATTTTGCCCTGCTTGACACCGTGCTTGTTAACAACTCATGACATTTATTTGACGAGCAGGAATGGGTTTTGCAGTGCACTCCAGGCACACAGGACCCTCTCAAGTGCCCTGACTGACGGACACGGGGCAGACAGGCCCAACCAACCCACGGCAGCAGCTCGGACAACACAGATTCAAGTCCAGCTGGGGTCGTCCTGCCATCACCTTCAACCTTTTCTCTCGGGCTGCTGCTGATTCTCCGCATTTCAGCAGCTGCGACCGAGGCTGGTGACAGCTCCAGGCAAAGCTGTGCTGGCCCTGCACCCAGAGCTGGGCATCACCTCTGTAACCTTTGTGCGGCTGCAGGCTGCCGACAGAGAAGCCTTCCCACAGTTGACACCATCGATCACTCAACGCGACTCCATCCAGACACCTGGACAGCAGCAACTATTCCCTGGTAGGCACAGCAGGCAGCAGTTTCACATGCCTCATACACTGTACCTGTCAGAAGTGCTTTTCCTCGCCCCTCGCTGCACTTACAGCAGCTGTAATACTTTATGATGCAATATATAGCACGCCTTCAAAACCCATTTCGGTATTTACTGCCAAGTGAAGTGTTAAGAATGGATAAACAGCACACTGTAAAAAAAACTAATCACCTATTTCATTTGCCTTTGCTACTGTAACTGCAAATGAGTAAGAATCATGCAAGACATAGAGAATCTAGGATGTTTTCCCAGATACAATCAAAGTGTATTTGGTCAGGAAGCACTGGCCTGTACCTTAGCTGAGTGCAAAGCTCGTTTTGCCCAAGGATCTTTCAATACTTCCTCAGCAGCTTCTCACTAGTCCATCAGAACACCAAAACACCAACTCAAAGACCTAGTAAAATCCCTCCAAACCTCAAGACCTCCCTCCACACAAACACTTACTTCTTAATTCAAAGTGGGCTCGGTTCAAAAGTAGATGTGTTCATTTTCTGAATTGCTGTACTCCCTAGCAATATTCCTTCTCTTGCAATCAAACACTTTTCATTTATGACATGAATTATTCCTATTATTATTATTACTATTTTTAATGTGGAACAAGTACTATGCCAGCCGTGAAACAGCCAGGCTTCAATTTTCCATCTTTCAATTAATTATCTTTGCACCCCAAACCAGCAAATTATTCTAGAAGCACTCTGTTTTTGAAGAGCTCCTAATTTTTCTTTATATACACTTCCTAAGAAGGATTGATTAATCCTCTACTGAATTTTGAGAAAATCTTCTACGCGCCAGTTTTGACAAGTATTTTCCCTTTGTCACTAATAACACAGCACTTACTTCACTCTACTATGCCCCATACAGCTCAGATGACACATCCTGGCTAACCAGAGCAGGAGTACTGAGGTTGCAGGTAGCATTTGCAGGTTACATGCTTGTCACAGGTTAGCTGCTTACTTTGGACTGAGAACCAGGTGTGTCTAGAAAGAGAAAGACTTGGTGATGGCGTAGCTAAACCACCGTGACAGAATTATGACTGCACGTACAAACGCAGACTTTCTTGGATGCTCAGCTGTAAAACTCACTGTTCCAGTACAGAGAGCTATGGGGCAGAGGGCACGAGCAAGGACTGGAGCAACACTCACCGAGACTGCTGTCAACAGCAGTGGTAGCACTCAGCGTGGTACTATACAAATGCATGCTCCCTGCTCTGACACAGTACAACACTGCTAAGCAACAGTTACCATTTTGCTCAGAAGCTAACAGCTGAAATGATGCGTACACTTAGAAACTTCCTACTGCAGTTCAGTCACAGGCATTCAACATACATTCAATGTCTCTTTTGTATAAAATTAACAGAAGTTTTTTCCACAGAAGGAGTCATAAAAAAAGGTCTGCCCTGTGTGTATTGGCAGTTTCAAACTGCTTCTTAATGTTGGTCAATAGAGTACATATACCTGAACAGGCCGAGGAAAGCAAAAACTGTTAGGAAAGTTAGTGTAATGCATCAAGTTGGAAGCTGCAGAGATAAAAAAGCTCATGTTTTGACACTAGTATCTTTATGATTGTTAAGTGTTCCATTAAGAGGAATAAAGTTGCTCACTTCTCACGTGTTGAAGTGGCATCAGTTTCTTTTTTTCTGGTTGTGCTTGAGATTGTTTCCATGTTAAAGAAAACCTTAAAGGACAGTTGTTTCCTAGAAGGGGAAGTAAAAGCTCAGTATAGTTTGGTAGAAACATATAAATTGAGATGGGAGGTATTAATCGTTCCAGGTCCTTCTTCAAAGACTGGAGGCTGGCTGATAAAAGAGGCAAGAAAATACTACATCCATACATATATGTTACATGTGCATTGCTCTCACCTATGTTCAAGATCTTCTTCTGAAGAGCTTCAAAAGAGAGAAATGGTTCATCCGAACAAGAGTGAACCACTGTACCAATGAGCTCAGAGTTTGCTGCCAAAATGCACACATTCTCCTCATTAAGATTGATCCCAGCCATAGAAGTCACATCATTTATGTCATCTTCATCTCTACAAAAGAAAAGACCAACACTTTATGCTTTGTTCAGAATACATACAAAGAAAAAGTCTCTCAACTATCAACAAGCAGCCACATTCATATATCTTGGAGGCTATACCTATATACAATAGATGTTCAGTGTGGGTGTGAACAGGGACAGACGGCTCCTAAAAGCTCTCACACTTCACTGAAATGCCTCTGAAACCTTAATTTGGCTAACGCCTCATCTTCAAGACACGCGAATCCTTTATAAGAAACTGAAATTCTGAGCAAGGTTGGAAACTACGGACTGAAGTAAACCTGGATTAAAAGTTCCCACAAACTCCTCACCCAGCACCACCACTTTTGCAGACTGATATTTGTCCTAAAACTAATTCACCAGGTACAACCAAGCACTGAATAAAGTTGATTGTTGATTCACTGAACTAAAAATAATCCCATTTTCTAACCAAGATGTCTATCTTACAGGCTAAAGCTTACAACACAAGTTTATTAGCTCAGACCTGATCTTCACTTTCCTTTAGTGAGTTCCCTTAAAACACAGGATACAAACAGTCCTTGATTATACAGTAGAACCAATCCAGACTTTGTCCTTTGCATCAGTCCTACCATACTTAGGTACATAGCAGGCAAGATGCCACGCTTCTGAAATGCCGTGGCACAGCTGTAGCTGTTAACACCCCTCCATTAGCTCAATTCTGCTGTAGCAGCTTTGGACTATCTGTTCAAAATAAAAACTAAAATCTGGTATATTTAAGGAGAACATCACTCAGATGAGCTATAACAGGCTGTGTGCCTCAGCTTTTTTTTTAAGATCATTTAAGTCAAGATACTGAATGAATCTCATATGGGAAAAGTTTTTCCAGGACTTTAGATCATCAAGAGAAAGCCTTTTTACTTCACAAACTGACAAGGGCCCTAAAGGTGGCTTCAAGGGTTTAGGACCACATCAAAACAGATGTCTGCAGTATTAAGACAGATAAGATACATCATTCAATCTGAAGGTCTTTTTATTTGGAAAATAAGGAAAATAAAACCAACACACACACACACCCCTCTTGAAAAGTATTCTCTGGTAGGGTTTGATAAAGTTCACCTTCAGAAAACACTGTATGGCCTAAATAACTCTTGAACAAGAAGTTAGCCAGAAACTTGCCACTCTGAGGTTATACGGGATTTCCTGGAGGCTGTCTTTTGACTGAAATTAGTTAGCAGCTGAAGTTACTAGAACATGAGTTCCATTTGCATGCCCTCATTGCTAGGGGTTCCGGTGTGTTGTGTTCAGGGAAAAGGAGACCCAACAAACCAGCTCCATTCATTAATTCTAACTAGACACTATAGGTTCCTGACTAGGCTTGTGCCCCAAATCCATCATGCTAAGAAAAGTGTTAAACCCCAGGACTGTCAGTTAAAAGTTTGATGTCCACTGTTACAATTCAAAGCTGAAGTCACCAGCCCCCAAACAGCTCCGCTCCTCCTATCCCTTCACAGTCACCAACTGAGCAGTTCCAAGTGTTTACTCAGGCTCTAGCAACCTAACAGAGACCCTGAACTTTCATCAGCTGTGTAAATGAAGCTTCACTGAATGATAATTGAGTGCTAACCGATCTTCACAAGTACACTCCAGTTCTCCTCTTCTTAGTGACCACTACAGAGAAGTCTTTGCTGATGGCAGTGACTGCCACGAGTCTGTCTGCTAACAAAGGAGATGACAAAATAAGCACAACTAGCACCAGGAACACACCTCACAAGCTATCGATGCTGGAACCTGACATTATGCCAGTGGAACTGTTAATGGAATCCAAGGACGGATGCTTGCACCTCAGACACAACTGTATAGCACACAGTTTCAGGAAATCATTTTTGCTTTTAATCTGGCCACATACTCCAAACAATCAAGCAAGGAAGAAGTAAACTTCTATACTATACCTCTATCCACCTTTCTGAATATACAGCTTTCATTTCTCTCTAACCTGCCTTTATCAGGTTGTTATTTTCTTGACGTGCACAGTCTCTCTTATGAGTACACCCATAAAAGGGCTTATATGCAACATCTCTACCTGTACGGTTTTTAAGGACCAATTCTAAGTTTTTCACTGTGAGACTAAATTTGCATTAAGTCACTGAGACATTAGCTTTGATACAAGATATGATAACACTACTGCACTTATTTTACTTAACCCAAAGAAATTACCACTACATTTCCTTAAAAACAGTGCTCACTAAAGATTAATAGAAGTTTCAGAAGCCATGATAAGTTTGTACCTTTCACTGTTCATTTTTCCTTGTTGTTCAAATGAACCTCAATCATTTTAAGTAACGTTACATGTACTTTGAGTAAGCTATAAAAATCATTCTACTATGGTGAAAAATTTAAAATATTCCAGAGTGTACATACAGGTGTTTCTGTTAGATATTGGGTTGCTTTCACTTTCAACAATCCCTTCATAAAGTCCCTTTTCTGCACCACTTCCTTTAATTCTTTTTGCATTTGATCATGTCACACTCAGAAATCAACAAGAAAACTCTTCCAGCTGTTTTAAGTCTCCAGTGATTCAAGCTTATAGGACAAGGTGGAAAATAGAACTCAGAGTTCTGAGCATTACACTGCATGAAGTCAGGTTTGACGCTTATATTGAATATTCACTTGAAAAGAAGCCCAAGCAATGCAGATGCACCTCACATCTATGAATTTCCCTCTGCTGCCTGAAAAGTGAGTCTGCGGCACCCTCTGGTGTCTGACTAAGGTACGTCTGCTCCTGAATCCATCTTTATTTACTCCATTTTACACAGAAGTCAAAGGGAAAACTAGAAAAGCACATTTAACCCAAACCTCTGCACACCATCACTGACAACTACATGGGCTAGAACAATTCCAGCAAACCAGGAACCACCAGCACTCACCACTACCACGGGGCAGGAGAAGCAGCTGCCCAGATGTGCTCCATTCTGCTGTCTCCTGTTTGCCTGCTAGTTGAGATTGTTAGCACATTCCAGACAAAACACGCAAGTCAAAGTTGCATGTGCTTTGGAGAACAACTTTATTAAACGGAATGGAGTCAAGCAAGTATTTGAAGATGAAATATGTGATTTATTTTTTTCCAGGGTGTTCTAGCATATACTTCACATAAATGTATAGATCAGCTTACAGAAATCTTGATGCCTTTAAAACAGACTGCCTCTTAACATCCCACGGTGCAGTGTCCATGCTTAGCTGATATAGTATCTGGAAGGTTGGAATGCTCTGTGTTTTGTTGGGGAGTTTTTTGTTTGTTGGTTTGGGGGGCAGGAAATCACCATTTTTTCTACTGCAAATAAGCCCATTAAAGAGCAGACAAGGTCAAATTACGTCTGGTTAGGTACAGCCTAGTAAGTATTACATTCCCAAATCCTAACCTAACCTAGTCACACAATGGCAGAGGGAGTCAGGCTTGATGACATACTGCAATAAGAGTGCCCAGTAAGAGTAGTCTCATTAGAGTGTCACATGTACAATCACATCGATTACGAGACACACTCTCTGCCCATAACAAATCTCATCACAGAACCTGAAAGCAGGCCATGGTGCCTCTCTCTGCCTCACACATGATCAGCAGTTGATGGACCATAGGTCACAAAGAATAGCTATACTGGGAATACTGAATGTCAGGACAGAAGAGAGCAAAACACTTCACAGCTTGCTGGGGAACAGCAATTGCCCTGTTAACACTATCTGGTACAAGACATGCTCAGAGGACACAAACACCTGACTGACGGAAGCCAAGAGTTCAGGTACACACTGCCCACATTCAGATATTATGAAGACTGTCATATGTAGTTTTTAAAGTCATAAAGTTTGATTATAGCAGTGAACAGAAAAAGCAGCAGGAATGTATGCAAAGACAAACTCTTCAGAGACAAGGCTCTACTAGAAAAATTTAAGGTGAGTTAGAGATTTCCCATCTAGATTTTCAGGGACTTATGCTACTGAATCTGAAAATCAGATTCCAAAAGCAAGAACAGAAATCTATCTTGGATCACACTGTAAAAGCAGAGTTTTTCCTACACTGAGAATTTAACAATTCAGGGAAGAAACTTCAAGAATTCAACCTTTTTCTTCTAAGACAGCTAATACATTCCAATAGAAAGATCACAGAAAAAAAAATTCTTTTTTTGTATGAGTTTGTTTGTTGCTTTTTTAAAATTGTGATATTTATGAAGTAATTTTTTTTTAACATCACTCAAAATGATGTCCCACATTAATTCTGAAGTTATTTTATAACACCTTAAGGCAGCTAACAGAGCTACTGCTCTAATATTAGCTTTTCATCTCAAATTCTGACTACCGCTGTTTTAAGTGTTCACTGTACACTGTATGTTACTGTAAACAACAGCTCTCTGACTGTATCAGTGCACACAATGCTGTAGCTTTCAAGAGATGAGAAGTCAACTGGTCAACAAGACAAAGGTGTCATCATGCATTCTTTTATTCCCCTTAAAACTTGCCTTAAAGTCACAAGACCAATAATGCTTATGGCAGTCTGTACCTTTGATCCAGCATTACATTTCAGAGCTACAAAAATAATTTCTGCTTTTGAAAAGTTAATCAGTTAGTAGGAACTAAAAGCTTTAAGCACTCTTGTAATCTAAAGGCCTAGAGAATATGCCAGAAGTCATAATTAGAGATGTAGTCAAAGACTTTCACCTCTACATACAGAAACAAGCTTGTAAGAGGAGCTAATAAAAGATTCTGAAATACAGCACAGAGCTGTTAGGAAAGTTACCAGCCAGTCCAAGAAACAGTTCAATGCTATCCAGCTGTCTGCAAAAAGCAGAGGTTACATCTACTTTAATCCTACTTAGAGATTTTAATAGAAGGTAACTAGATTAGTAACTGTATTCATAGGATGGAAATCAATATGCTTCTTTTACAAGACAAAAACTGACACATACTGATGCACACTGTATATACTATATAATATTGTAACATGAAAAACACATATCAGAAAAAAGTTTCTAAAGAAAGTTGCTTATATTTGGGCTCTGTTACCACCTCTATACTTGCTGTCTGTTCCTTCTGTTCCTTCCTATTGTTAACTTCTGATAATGTTTATTTTTACCTGAAGGATGTTGCTCCATTCTCTTTCATTTTTGCCTTCTGAACAGGAGATGCTTGGAGCGACAGAATTTTATTTCCTGGCAGGGTAATTTGTTTCAGAATGGAACCTAAAACAAAACAAGGAACATGCTACAGTGGAAAGTAAAATGCTAAGACAACTGTTTAATCAGTTCTTTCTTCCAGCAAAGGCTACTGCAGATTCAAGAACAACTAACAAGGTCCACTTGAAAACCAGACATTCTAGAATCTCACATTCTACGTGTTCTGTAAGGACAAAAATATTACATGCTTTCAAACACCCTCCTCTGCACTGACAAATGAAACGTTTTAGTGAAAACTGGCTGGCTTAGACAAACTCATATTATGCATCAACCTGAACCTGTTGAAGGAAAAAACAAGGTCTCATGAAATGACTCTCAAAAGCATCACAGTTAAAGAAAGTTCACTGCAAGGAGCTCAGTCACAGTATTTACCAAGTACAAATGTTTGACTAATATACTTTTAACAAGCGTCAGAAGTAGATGTGGCACTGATTTTCTCATCAGAACTCCAAGCAGACAGTAAAAAAGTTCAACTTAAAGTGGTTGCTCCCAACAGACAACCACCTTCCTACAGTCTACCGACACCCTGCATTTACTTCTATACCTCAACATTCCTCTCCCTTTACCTGAAGGAAACGGGTTGGTTTGAACAAGTGTATTCAGCGGCATCTTCTTGTCAGCAGATGTCTGTAGGGTGAGCACTGAGGGTTGTGAGAGCGTGGATACTTGCTTTACAATAGTTCCTGATGGTTGTGGGACTACCTGGAAGTGGAATATCCAACACCAAGAGTGAGTAGAGCTAAAAATACAAAGAGGTAAACAGTATCAGTGTTTCCACTTAGTCAGAATTGCCACTGGGCAGGCATGCTTGTCTAGTTCTCAGTTTAAAGCAAACAGCACGCTCAGAAAAACCTGATTTTTTTTTTTTACTTCATGTCAAGAAATCTTAACAAGTGATGGTGAGCGTTAAACTTCAGCTCATTCAGAATGTGATGCTGATTCTGAGTAAGACACTTCACCCCGAGTCTCTATTGCTAACTCTGTTACACGTTTCACTAAGTATCACACAATCCATTACATTGAGAGACTTTCCTCTACACCTTGCTTAACAGAGTAAGTATTAAATATTGGGTCTGCCTACCAGTAACTTCAGAAGGGTAGGTATCTCATACACCTAGTTAAAAAGAGATGTCTTAAGTTTATGTGGTTTTATTTTAGTAGCGGGGGGGCTATAGGGGGAGCTCCTGTTAGAAGCTGCTAGAAACTTCTCCTGTCCTATGAAGAGCCAGCGATAGCCAGCTCCAGGAGGGACTTCCTGCTGCTGGCCAAGGCTAAGCCAATTAGCACTGTAATGCTTCTGTGGTAACATATTTAAGAACAGAGGAGATTGTTGCGCAGAAGAAATTCCAGCCCGGGAAGAGCAGAGTACAACATGAGAACAAGGTATGCACCAAGATCAGTGCAGCAGGAGAGGGAGAGGGGCCCCCCCTCTCTCCTAGAAGCAGGGGAAGGACTTAGAGCTGAGGCCCCTGCAGCCCATGGAGGGTGCAGAGACACCCCTGCAGCCCATGGAGGAGCCCATGCTGGAACAAGTGGATGCATGAAGGAGGCTGTGACTCTGTGAGAAGCTCAAGGATGGAGCAGAGTCCTGCAGGAGACCTGTGGCCTGAGAAGAGGGAAAACCCACGCTGGAGCATGTTTTTTCCGGGTAAGACTTGTGGCCGTTTGAGGGACCCCAGGGGAACAGGGGAAGGACTCAGAGCTGTGGCCCCCTGTAGCCCATGGTGCAGACCATGGTGAAGCAGCTGTCCCCCTGCAGCCCATGGAGGACCATCGGGGTGAAGAAACCTGACTGCACCCCATGGAGGAGTGACTCACGGGACAGCAGAATGGGAAGAACTGCTGCCCGAGGGATAGACTCACATTGGAGAGGTCCATCAAGGACCGTCTCCCATGGGAGGGACCCCATGGAAGCAGAGGAAGGACTCAGAGATGTGGCCCCCCTGCAGCTCGTGGTGAAGACCACAGTGAAGCAAGTTGTCCCCTTGCAGCCCATGGAAGGCCATTGGGGTGCAGAGACTTGACTGCACCCCATGGGAAACAAGAACTGACTACAACCTCCCTTCCCTGTCCCCCTGCACTGCTGAGGGGGAGGAGGAGGGAGAACATGAAAAGAAGGTGGGGTGAGGGTGAAAGTATTTTTAAGACTGTTTTCTCTCTTTAGCTTTTATCCTGTTAGTAATAAATTTAAGTTTTACCCCACGTTGAGTCTGTTTCGCCAATCAGTAAGTGACTTCTCCCAACTACTATCTCTATGCAAGAATCCTTAGCTGTTTTTTTCCCTCTCTCCTCTGTACAGCTGCAGAGAGGAGTGAGAGAGTGACTTTAGAGGATATTTAAAATCTGACCAGAGTCAAACCACCACAAGAGAGAACACCAAAACAACTGGAAGTCTTGCATGAAATTATTTTCCTGTTAAGAAATAAGAGTACACATTATAAAATTACTAATGGAGTTTTGGAACTGCAACATCAGTTGTGAATTGAGATGCTGAGTTTCAAAGTGGTAAGCTGAAGTACACTGAGCACATCAGTTACCAGGAATGTGAAGTACTAAATAGCAACACCTAGAGTGAGTAGAGCCTTTAAATAAAGACAACAGTACACAGCTGAAGGGTAAAAAGGAAGAGGGTTCATAGTTTTGTTTAAAAGGACTCTTCAAAGAAACAAAACTAGACAACAGGATGTCATCACAAGACAGACCTAGAGGCACAGCCCGTACTAATCCTTCCTCTTCAGGGGCAGCTATTAAAATGCAAGAAAGTAATAAAATTGCAGCATCCCTAAAAACCTCACTTCTAAGCCTCCTAGATAACAGAATGCGGGCTGCAGCTTCAATACAACCTTTGGAAAAGTTCTTGATTACAGGTAGTAAAAAGATGTGATTTTACCAAAGCACAAAATCATAACATCTTCAGATTGAATTCTACTTTTTTAGCAGCAAAAAGCTAACATTAAGAAAATGTCAGGGTCAAGATCAAGAAGCCATTTTTCTCCTCTACATCTTTTATTCTAACTTTAGAAAGTCTAAAGAGTGCTTGTGCCGCAAGACTACATACGGGTAATTAAAGAATTGACATTTACAAAACTTCAGACATGAGGCTGTTTCCTTCTATCATCTATCTTTTGATTTATCAATAAATATCAAAATATCATCAGCATAAGCATCACACGTTCACAAAAAGAAGTACTTTGTGTATCAAAGTCAAGACACTACCCACCCATCTCCATATTAACAGCATTAAAGTTTGGCATAGCAGCAGTAACACAGAACAATGAGCTGAAGGTGGCATCTGAAAACCAGACAAACACACTTCTTGAGAAGAAACGTAAGAGCTAGAGGAGGAAAGAACTACAGGAGTGCAGGGACAGACTGCAGACAGAGCCAAGGTTTACACACGCAACACTTCCTCATGGAATAGAAGTTTGATTCCATGTGTTTTTCCCAAAGCTCAGTTTGATCTTTCTCAAAGATGCAGCTTCCGCAAGATGGAAGTTGTGAATAACACTAACAGCATCATTCATGTGTTTGGATAATTCCTGAGCCACCAACCAGCTTGGCCAAACTACTTGCAAGCTCCACTAGTACCCACACTAACACACACCTAGAGATTCTCCTTACCACTAGTAAGAATGATGCTTCAACTTCACCATGCAAAACACTGGAACAGCACAGGAGGAAACATAAGCATTCCAGACTGATGTATAGCAGACAGAAGAACAGAGGGAGGCAATGTTACATCAGTGATCTGGGTGGAGACTGGGAAATAAGTCAAGTAACTGAGGAGACTACATCATTGAGAAACAGAAAGGATGTGTTGGCAGTAGAGCCCATTTTCTGTTTGCCATTCTAGCTGCTAGACTAACAAATGCTGGAAGTCCTTGGGACTTGCAAACGGAGAGAGCAACAATCTTGGAAATTTCAACAAGGACCTAATGCCAGAAGGAAGCATTACAAAAATAGGTAGTATCTCTAAGAAGGAATTATTGTCTCTTTTCTTTGCATTAGCAGCAAGAAATAATAAAGAAAAGGGACTGTTCCTTTGTGCCCCATGAAGTAGGTTGACACAGACATGAAAATAAAATGACCAACGTTCTTGAGTAAAAAAATTGCAATGTAACGGTCAGCTGACAGCAGAGAGACAGCTGGCTTGAGAGAGATTTCGATTAGCCTCACCTGAACCTCTTTTACATTCATAAAGCAAAGTCTGGAGATGAGCGGAGAGATGCTGAGGTATCATCACACACAAACAGTATTGTTTCATGAAGGAAGCCTCACCAATTGAATGCAAAAGCATACATCCAGGACAAAAAAAAACTTCCTGAAAAATAATGGAGGAGACTGTTCATGAAAGCTCACCTTGGAGGGACTTGACACTAACAGCTCAGTAAGAACAAGTAGTTGGAACAGCATAAGCACTTCACTCCTTGCTTCAGCTGTTAGCAGTATCCATGGAGCGTGTCTCACTGGTAACTGCAGGGACTACACCATACACCCCTTGCTGTTTATGCCTGACATGAAGTTTTAGTCTCACAGCAGCTTTTTCATCACTGGAGGCCAGCAGCAGGCAATTTAAATTTTCATTTATTGTGCTTTAAAAGAGACAAAGCAATACTACACCAAGACAAAGCTTTATTTCCAAGATGAAATTTCTTTGTAAGCCAATGCCCTTAAATGAGGTGGTGTTAAGAAAGTCACAGGAGGGAACGCTTCCAAATGTGCAACTCTTACAGCACAGGAGCGTGATAAATTCCAGCAGCACCCCTGAAGAACAGGTCCCTCGGGGTCTACCATACAAACCCAGTGTTTCGATAATCATGCCACAGAAATTAAAGTTTCATGTTGCATCACTCCAGTCACACATTTGATATTAAAATACTGCAGATCTGCATTCTTAAGCACCACCAACATTACAACGGAGTTGGCACACAAAAGTTCACGTTAAATTCCCTCAAGCACAAGAGGCCAAAATTAGAAAGGGGCATGCAGAGGGAGTGTATGGCATCAGACATCCCGACGGGCTGAAAAAGGGAAAGAAATTGCTGGCAGCATTGTACGGACAGATTTGCACAGCTGGCAATGTGCTTCTTTTTTCAGCTGGCAGTAGGACCCTTCTGTTTAGGGAGGGGAGGTCCAGATTTGTTTTCTTATGGGAGGAAACAGACCCTCTGCCCTTTCAAGGAAAGGCATCAGGGAAGCCCTAGGAGATGCAGCCACTTCTACTAATTTTCTCCTTGTGCTCATAGGTCCTGTGAAAGAACACCAAGCTCCTGATATGGCTAAGCTGTGGTCAACTCAGTCCAACTATATCCAAGACCAAAATTTAATAGGTATTTAGAAGAGCAACTATTTTAATCACTGTGCCTGGGATCTACCCAAATGAGGATAAAAACATGTTTTGTATGCAATTCAATATATGTAAGGCACAACGAAGAAAAGCAATTGCAACAGGCTGCAGCAGTGTGGGAGGCAGAAACCATTTCTTGAGTTCACCAATCTCATATTCAAGAAGTGTTTCGACTCCCCTGCGCAGAGTTAAGCTTCCTCGCCTATTTGCACAGATGGTCAACCTTTCCCCTGGATTACATGGCTTGCTGTGTAGCCAACAAACTGCTCTCCAGCCCTTGTACAACCTAAGAAACCCTCTTTTTCTTCTGGCTGGAATTTCAAACTTAGTCCTCAAAGACAATATGGGTACCAACTCCTTTTCCAATTTGGCTTTAGCTACTACCAGCAAAGACTGTCAGTGCATATGCTTGATAACTCTTCTTTGGAGTTTTAGGGTGGGGGCTTTTTTGCCCCCCCCCCTTTTTTTTTTTAACAAATCCACTCATAAAAAGGACTGCCCGTCCCCTCCATACAGTTGGGTACTTTGTTTTTTTTTAAGCAAGTGTGGAAAGGTGAAAAGCTGGTAGCATAAACTCTTTATTTAGAATGCAGAATTCTTCTATTACATCTACCTTATAACCTTTGAAAAGAAGAAAATTAAAAAAGCAAAACATTTTAGGGGTCTGAGCACTTTTAAATCAAGTATACACAATAACCAAGTGACAAAGAAAATTCACACACCAGATGCCCCACTATACCTATGGAAAGTAAATCTAGCTTCACGGGAAGTCTAATGTTTTTCCTGCTTTTTAAAGGAAAAATAATCTTTACAAGGAAGTGCTATGCAAGAATTGAGTTCTTTGTCTTCCAAAGGGAAACTTATTCTTTCAAAATACTTGAGAACATTACTTACAGGTAGACAAGTTAGAAACATTCAATGAGTATCTCAGCCACCTAGAAACCAAACCTAATTTATTTCACAATGTTGCTCATTTCAGTATACCTGTAATCCACGGTTTCTTGGTATTTAACATTAACATTAGCAAGAAGTTAACCTGTGCCAAGAAAAAAAATGTTAACACATTGCTTTTGAGGGCATTGTTTTAATAAGACAGCTATTCCTCCTGGAATTTATTAGCTAATGAGGCCTGATAGAAAAAACTCACTTTTGGATGACTTCATAATTAACACATCTTAGTAAATGTGGAGGTCAGAACTCTGCTCTGACAAGCTCCTTGGGGCAGTTGGTACATTTCAGATAAGGTATCACTAAACATCACCAAGCCACCTGGCAAAGTACCCAGGGAAATAATTGCCAAGGGAGAGAAATTGGAATCCCTGGTGGCTAGCTGAGGCACAGTCCTAACAGGGCATCTAAGAGTAATAAATCTAAGTATCCCATCAGCAGTTTCTGTTTCTGACACTAGCGTTTCCTACCTTTTCTTTCAGGTGCCAACCTAGCCTGGGGTTAGACCTCATATCCCCTTGTGTTTCAAGATGGATGTTCAGTCTGGTGAAATGGTGGTCAACATGTCTTCCCATGAGACCAAGCTGACACCTTGGCTTTAGATTCACATTTTCAACAACGGCTCAGTATTTCTAAACTACAACAAACATAACTGATTAACTCAAGACAGATTAGCTTATGCGTTAAAGAAAAAAAAAAGTGAAGGTCCAAATTGGTACCCTCTTTACAAAATGGCAAGAGTCAAAGTAAAGAAGCCCAGCTAGTTACAGAGGAGCAGAGAAATCCATCTTACCAACTGTTTCACTTTAACCATGTGCTGAGCACCCACTGACTGCGTAACAACAGAGTTGGGCTGAGAGATTTTAATACTGATCGGGGTTCCAATGACTGGTTTTAGAGGCTGGAGAGGGGTTGTTGATGAAGAGGCCACTGTAGAGACCAGCACTGGCTTTGCAGACTGGAGAGAGGACGTTGGTACCGCAGAGGTGAAGACTGGCTTGACAGGCTGGACAGCAGTCAGCCCTGATGTTGCTATTGTTGTGGTGAGGACTGAAGCTGAAGGCTGAAGAGATGCTGTCACCACTGCAGAGGAAGGAACAGGTTTCACAGCCTGCAGAGAAGGTGTTTCTGATGTGCTGGCAAGAAGTGGCTTTACAACTAGAGGGGCTGTGACTGTTATAGAGGCAGACACGGGTTTTATAACTGGTAGGGCAGTTGTTGCCACAGCTGAGGTTGCCACTCCTGTCGAAGGAGCTGGTACTGCAGAGGTACAGGTCGAAACCACTTCTTGGGTTGTAGCTGGCTGCTGCATACACTGCTGGATAAAGCTCTGAGGATTAGGCATTAGTTGCCGTAAGGCAAGCATGCTTTTCTAAAAGAAAAATGAAAAAACACTGGATGTAATATCAACAGAGTTTCCCACAATAATAATACATTTGTAACTGAATCCTCTTCCTCATTTTCCAATTAAATTTTTCATGAGACAACAAATTACTTATTCCAAACAAGTTTTGCAGGATTCCAGGTATCCTTAAATCAATGAAAATACTGTTCAGTGAAGGCCAAAGAAACATGAGCACAGGCTGAGCTAAGATCAACAGTCACCACAGCTTCACTACATGTAGCAAATCCCATTATGGGGAAACTCAGACATAACGTTGTTCTTTTGTTTAGATTTTTCAATTTGGACTTAATATTTCAGACTAAAACGATTTTAACTGCTTTATTACCTCAAAAATTTTGTTTTGCCAAAAACCCCTGTTATACTGGAACAGCTGTGTTTATTTCATGGAGCCTGTCTGACAAGGAACTACAAATTATCCAATAATTCCAATATCTTAAGACACAAGAACTTCTCTACCAATACAGCTGTATCTACACTAGGGGGAGATACCACTTTAATAATGTCTGTAGAGCTGCACCAACACAACTTCAGCCAGTTACTTCTCTGAAGCAGGGGAACAAAAGTAAAGGAATCCGGCAACATTTCATTTTTACTACAGCTATGTTTGAAAAGGTTAATGGACAGAATAATCTTCAAGCTCTCTACAGATTTTTCTCCTTGACTGTGTATAATCTGCTACAGCTCTGAAGCAGGGGAAATCAGTTCTCCAGCCATCTATATATTCTTGAAAACCCCCTTTTTTTTCCCCCTCCCCACTTAACAGTTTCTAAGGTTTGTAAGAGTTTCTAGCACACTGCTGCTGATTTGGACTTCATGCAAAAGGAACATGTCTTACATGCTAGTATACCAAGTGAACACATTGTCTGCTCATCTGGACCTTTTGCAGCACACTCATTTTCTAACATTCACCTCCTTTTTCTTTTAAAAGGATGCTCAGCTCCTGGTGCAATTTATATACCAAAAGCATCCAGCAGACTTGAAAATCAAGCAAGCTTCACAGCCAAAGTCACTGTATTTTTGTGCCTCTTGGAACAGGCAAAACAAACATGCACAATTTCATCAAAAACCTGCAGCTCAAAGATAAGAGATGACTCCAGAGAGTCCTCCCTAAAATTCCACTTTACTAGATAAAACTGAATTGGCAGCAAGCAGTATCACATTTCTTTCCAGACTCAAGGTGCAAACATTTCCCCCACAAACAAGACCAGTGCTGATCCTCTGAGCACCTTCGAGAAGTGCCCCTGAAATCATCTTCAGTTTGGCACTCAGGTCTGTCGCAGCTGCTCAGAGTTGCAGATCAACCTAATTAACTGTATGTATTAACTACACATCGCTATAGTGTTTCAGAAAAAAGCAATCAGGATGCAAGATGTTTTAAAGGATTGGCAACACTGCAAAGTCAGCTAACTCCGACGATGTCTGAACAACATTTCTGAAGTCACAGTATTTCTTTATTAATACAGCATGCAACAGGGAGAGAGCAGCATGTCAAGGATTATGTGGTATGGATACTGCCAAAAACAGAAGAGCCTAGATGATACCAATAGCTGGCAGTACGCTGCAGGAGAAACATGCAGTGGCTCTGCTGCAGTGGATCTGACACACACTAATGAACCCAACTTAAGTCCTGCAGAACTGCCTTGAGGTCTGTGCACCAAGGGTAACAGTTCCCCCCATTGTCAGAAGGCTTCCTAACAGCTGAGCACATTTGTGAGTGCACAAGGACAGCCCTATTCCTAAGCTAATAAACCCCTGTGGGACCAAACAAGTGTAAGCATCAGTAAGCGCAGTGCAGTCACCCCTTGGATCCTCTGCATGAGCTAGTCTGGGATTATCAGAGCACCCCAGCCAAGGCCTGGCTGTGTCAGATTTAAGGCTGGGTCTGTGCAGAGCTAATGAGGTTCACCTGTCCTGCTTCAGCAACACAGCACAGCAGCACCTGAGCTGGACCCACACAAGCACAGCCAGCCCATATCTAGCAGGGTCAATCAGCCAGGCCCTGCAGAAAACAGCTATACCACTTTGGAAGCCAAACATGCCCTGGCAGATAGCAGAGCTCTCCTGTGAATCCTAGGACCTTCTAGGAAACCTCTGCCAGTCACTCTGACCCTGCACTGACAGCCCGGTCCTTCTGGAGCCAAAGCCACACTAGATACAAAAAAAGCCCATTCTCAGAGCTGTTTATTTTTCTGGCTTTTGCACGGGCATTTAAGAAGCCTCCAAGAAATTAAACAGAGAATAAATTACTAATATGATAATTTTATATATAGTGGAATCATCAAAGTTGGAAGATCATCCAGTCCAACCATCAACCCAGCACTGCCACTGTAACCCTTAAACCACATCACCCAGTGCCAGATCCAGACACCTCTAAAACACCTCCAGGGATGGTGACTCCACCATCCCTCTGGGCAACCTATTCCAGTGTCTGACTGTCTCTAACAGTGAAATTTTTTTTCCCCAATATCTCATCTGAATCTCACCTGTCTAAGCTTAAGTTCCTGCAGAGATGACTGCAGTCTTTTAGACTCATGGCAAACCTGCTAGCAAGGCATTTAAAAGTTACTGCTGCAACAAAAACTTTTATCCACTACTTGAACAGATTAACACCAGCCATCTAAAGTAATATCATTATCACATGCACTGGTTTTGTGGGTCCTGTCAAAAAGCAAGGAAAAGGGCAAACTACAGAAAAACACTGTCCCAGCTTTACCACTCAACTATTCTTCCTTTATTCTCCATCATGCCTATAATGAATGTCAAGGAAAAGTACAGATCTATCAAGTCCAAGAATATGGTGTACATATCAATTAAGTAAATTTAATCAAGTTTTCCATGTTTCCACTGGAATTTAATGCTTTCTGTACAACAAAGATGTTAATTTTTATTTGTTAATACCATTCTACTCCATGATTAGAAGTCTTAAGGGAAAATTTTTTAATTTACGTGATTATGTGCCTGAATGGAGGTAGAGTTCCTGGGATACTTTTCTGCAGTAGTCCTGTCAGACCCTTTCTGGAGAAAGGGGTAGGGGTTTTTTTAATGCATCCAGTTAAACACAAACCAGCAGACAGATGAATAGCTTTATGTAGATTCTTTGAGCTGCATTAGCTATGCATTGCCACTTTTGTCAGTCTTCTGTATTAGAATTCAGAATAGCTACAGTTTTGATGAGAAAGTAAGAGTTCATCTTAGCATAGCTGCTCTGCTGTAGATGCTTCCAAAAGACTAGTCTCCACTAACATCTAGAGGGTAATTACTCTACAATGTAAGAGCATAGCATAAATTACTCCTCAGAAATTCTCCCTCCACTCAAAAATTGTCTTTCCAAGTGCAACAGTCACACAGAGCAAGGTTAAGGACCATTTCTTCAACTGACCTTAGCAAATATCTATTTGAATGCCCCAACTCTTCTCTTCTGGTCCTCTTCCCTTCCCCAGTTAAATACTACAGGTATTTAAATATTACAGGTCCATAATCAGACGCTTACCTTGAGAAAAGGAACCAAATATGGTTGTGGGGATGACTTGAGCTCTATGTATAGCTTTTCCGTAAATTCTTCTGGTTCAATTTTTGCTTCCTAAAAGGCAAGTATAATTACAATAGTAAGTTATAACTAAGTCTACCACACTTTTTTTCTGAGATCTATCAAAAAGTCATGGAAATTTCTATCATCATGGCATTGTACTCAAATACTTTTTTCCTGTATTTGTATTTTGCTATATTCAAAAAAAGGGGGGGAGAGGTAGGATAGAATAATGTTGTTATTTTGGTATAGTATTATCCAAGTTGTTTACTGCTTTATTCAGCTACAGGCATTTAACACACTTATGGATAGTTCTCATCCAGTTACTAAAGTGAAGGGATAGAAAAAACTGTAAGTAGCACTTGATCTTCTTATGTATCTCACTGTTATGCAGAGATATTTTAAATCAACTACTAGTACTTCTTTCTGCAAAAAGATCAACTTAGAGACAGCCAAGACTAAAGACAACTTAGTTTTTGTAAGACAATTCTAGTCAAACGCATACATAGCATAATAAAACAGAACACTTAACAGTCTTTCAAGAGCAATCAAAACATCTCTTCTGAATACGCCTGAACTGCAGAGTACTGTTCCCTTAAAGCTTTCCACTGTGTCAAACACCCGATTCGAGGGCTTGGGAGGGTTAGGAAGCTGCAGTAGACTTCTGACACCCCTCACTCCCCACGTCAGTGCCCCCACAACAGGGTTAAGGTAGCCCCAGGCCCTGCTGCCCTTTCTCACCCTCCCAGGTGAGTCCCTGCCACAGAGTCATCAAGAACAGTACCTCCTCCAAGAAGGTACAGACACATAAAGAGCAACACCAACATCTGTTCCTGCAGTGAAACTACTCCTCTCACTCATATTATCCTTTGGAGCAACTGTTCCAAGTTGCTACGTAACCCCAGAGCAAGGATTTTAAATGCTGTGTATTCACAGACAAACAGAACTTACAGCAGCTCTCTCATTTAGTCATTTGATCCATTGCCTGTTAGATTCCACAGAGATGTGGATATGGATCACTGAGGTCTCAGTGATACAGACGCAAGTGTTTGATACACTACGTCTCAGTGCGTACAAGGTGCTTGTCACCCATTTCATGAAACCACTGCCTTAAGGACCATTTACTCATTTCTACATACAATATATTGATTTATTTTGCACATACTGAACGACAGATTTTCAAATACTACAAAAACCAAACAAGTGCACAGTTAACAATGTATCAATGTCTCCGGTAACAACTGCTTTAAAGATAAAAGGGAGGTGTGTAGTCCAGCAGGGACAGAGAGGCAGAGGAATGAAATTTTTGCAAGGCTGCATCTTCAAACAATCTGCTCTCTGAAATTACTGCTCTCTACACCACACCTTTCTAGACTGAAAAGTCCTTTGGTACTACTAGCGAAGTCATCCTCCTCCACCAGCACACAGCCTTCTGCTAAGGTGGAACAAGGAAGCAGCAGCAGTGGTCAAATGCCATGACAAGACATGGCAGGAGAAAACGTTACCAAGAAAGCCCAGCCGTGCTGGGGTACAGCCCAAAGCAGCACACAGAAGCCACCTGCAAGGAGAGAGAGGTTGGCAGCCACCACATTGTTTTCTCCATCCCACTGTTTAAAGACATTGATAATGTCACACTTGTTCCACTGGAGCTTCACTATCAACTTGTACGTCAGTTCTGTCTTGGAGTAAAGCAGTAGTATGGACTTAGCACTGCACTACAACCTACACAGTGATATTCTTGCTGTTGAGGACTCAAAACAACACCAACATGAAAAAAAAAATGCAGTTCAGACCCAGAAGCTGTGCTAACACTATCAGCTCTTCCTGCTGTCAGTTACCTGTATAAAATGAAACAAATGTGAGGGGAGGAAATAACACAGCATGAGATTCAGCCAGAGTTATCACATAAGACTTAGAGAGGGGTCAGAGGTACTCAGTCACAAATCCAACTCTTCAGATGTTTAAAAAGAAAAAAAAAAAAACAGAAAAGGAACAAAAAACTGTGATAAAGCAAATGTCAAAATCTACATTCAAATGATGCAGACTTTGCTTTTAAAAATGTCTCACCAATAGATTTTGCACCAGATTCTTCACATTCTGCCCCATCTCAGGGGCTTGAGGTCCACTAGATGCTAATTTTATTAGCGTAGCAAGAAAATTCTTGCATTTCTTCACATTCTCTAGCATCTCCTAGTGTGGAAATAAAGAGAAGACTGTTAGATGCTGTACTGTCTCTCCAACCTCTGATGAACATACAGAATGTTAATTTTTAATTAAAAACGTTTTTTTCCTTACTGTAGAAGCGCTGGTCTGTGCTACTGTTGTGCCCTCTGCTTTCACAGAGACTGCCTTTTGGGAGATAGCTTGTGCAGGTGGTCCTGTAACTGGAAGTTTTACAGGTGTTCCAGTACTCGAAGGCTTTACAGCAGTAACTGTAGTAACATTAGGTGTTGCAGCTGTTGGCTGAAGAGAAAAATTAACACTTTTTAACCAAAGAACAACGTGACAAACATACTGGATTCTGCTAGCATATGAAGCAACAACCTGCCTCCACACAACCATTTAAGATATAAATAAACGATTTTCTCTTTGTTTTTGGAGTTTAGATTAATTTGATTGGACAGGCTCTGTTAAATACAGTAAAAGTGACAGAACCCTCACAGACATAATTCTGTTTATAAATCAAGGGCAGGGCGGGGGGGAAGAAAGAAATTACGAAGGTGTGTCCAGACTGAAAGCACTGCCTGCAGCTTTGAAAGAAGAGAGAAAGGTACGGTTGTCTTTAAGAAAGCAATATAGTAACTTTGCTATGCTTCTACTGTCTAAGACTAATGAATTCTGACAATGCTAAGCTAGGTGATACCACTCCAAAGATAAACACAATGTTACGTGATTATTTATATTCCATTCTTGCCATGAAGCTCCTCTCCCAGTTGAAACACCCCTTGCTCTTCCTATCACACGCAGAGTAGGCAGGTGACATCATGTCCGCTTTGGAAGGATGCATGTGCCAGCAGAAGCAGGCAGCTCAGCAAATGGACCTAACAAGTTCTTCCTGCCTTTTCCTTGTGGGCAGCAATTTGGATCTCTTTCTCCTCTGCCCTGACAGAAACCCTCACAAAGTTCAGTTATTTTGAGACCTTTTTTTAAAATCTCATTATAATTTACCAAGAGATTCCGAAGCTCCAGCAACAGGAGAGTAATTAAGGTTTAGAAAAAAATACCTCCCCCTCCTCTGCAAACCAGGCTAAATCATAGTTTCCAAATGAAAATCTACTAAACTGAAGTATTTCTACTTCAGATTTTAAAGAAAAGAAACAAACCATACTGAAAAATCCCACCACAGTTCATTTGATACAAAAGAATACAATATAAATAAAAGACTTTGCCTTTACAAAAACCACTACTTTTGATTTCTCAACTTAAAAACTGAAAAGCCAGAGTGAACATGCAGGTTACGGAAGGGCAAGAGTACCAGGTTAACATTTGAAACCTAAACTTCAGCGTAATTTTTCCACCAAGCCTCTCAAGAGGAAGGGAAAGTCTGGTTTTTTAGCCCATATTCTAGGTTCAGGTCTGCACAACACAATTGCTTTCACTAACTCTTAACACATTTAAACACTCCTGTCCAACAATCACAATTAATACCTATTAATTGCATTAATCATAATACAGTAGGACAGGAGTCTAACTTACCCTACCATAGATAAAACAAAAACTGATCAAGAGTTGGACAGACATCATGTAGAGTATCAAAGGACTTTTAAGTCTTTTAGGATAGGGAAAATTAATGAAGAAACACTTAAAGCTAAAGCAAAACAACAGCACTTTTGTCATATAGTTATAATTTTTTTTTTCCAGGGCAGGCATCCCCCCCCTCCCCACTTCCCAAGTTGCTGCCAGCTTGACATGAAAGCAGCAGGCAGCTACCAAAAAGCTTTCCAGCTTAGGCTCCCACTGTTGGTAACACTTTAATAGCTCTCTGCAGGATCTTTGCCACCACCACTGCCTCTTCCAAGGATGAGGCTCAACAGCTCTAAGACCACAGGGAGGAAAACTGGGCACAAGAATCCCACAAACAGATGGGCAGAAAGAAGATGGATGGGGACACAGCACTTATCTGCCAAGCTGCAATGCCCTGGGCTTTTAAAAGTTGAAAACAGGAGCTGATCTCTTGCAAATTCCAGCGTGCTTACACATCAAGACCAGAACAGCATTTTATCAGCTGAGGGAGAGAACAACAGGAAGTCTGCTGGACCCTTTTCCCAGGAAAATGAATATATGGGAATTAACTTCTGTCATCTGCTGTCAACCTTTTTTCACTACTGACAATTCTCATTCTCACTTTGAGCAACACAGAAACAGTCGCCACAAAAAATGGCATCAATCCTGCATATTTTGAAGTCATTTCAAGAGAAGAAGTGCTCTGCATCTAAATGAAAGTGCCCCAGCATGATGCTAATTAGACACTTTGCAGCTTCGTTACCCCATCTGGAAAACAGTTAAAAAATAAAAATGTGCAGGTATTTTGTCTAACCTCAGAACTTAAACATTTAGGAATGTCAAAAACAGAAATATGTTTTGTAGATGAGGAGAATAATCCTGGAGTGAGTAACTAGAGAGTCTTGCAGATTGTAGTCTTACAAGCTGTATTTCACAAAAGATAGAAGATACACAACCAAACCAAGAATTATTTCCTCTCCGCTGTCTCCCACTTTCTGTGATGACATCATACTTCCACACCAACACTCCTTTCCTGTCACCTCAAAAAGCTGTCGCAGAAATCAGACCCAAGGGCTCTGCCTTCCTTTCCCCAAATGATTCCATCAACTTTATGCACAGATTCCCTTGTCAGCGCTTCTTCTCCTGTCCACCTCACGGTGCATCTCTTTACTCTTCATTGTACAAGTAGCTTGTGCAGAGGGCTTTGTAATCCTCTGCAAAACAAAGGAAGCCACTCCAAACAAAACAGCACTATTAATTTTTCCTGGAGTCATCATTCTTGCTGTTTAAATCTAGCCCTACAGCTGAACAAGTGTTCAAGTTTCTACAATGGGGAAAAAAGAAAAAAAGCTTACAAAAAATACTCTGTATCTCTGTCTCTAAATATCTCAGAAGAACACAAGTTAAGTCGATTACATCAAAACTGAACTAAAAGTATAGAAGAACCAAGGCAAAGGCAGATGTAAGTTAAAAAAGGAAAAGTTAATTGCATGATGAATCTCAATGTTTATCCACATGAGAGTGTGAGGATAGAGGCAATTTCATCCATCAGATGATGGATGACCTATATTTCTTCTCCCCAGCATAAGGGTAATATAGTAGATGACTATTGTTTTTATATGCTAAAGATCTGTATGCAGAGGTCACAAACACATGGTTTATGAGCTAGTATTCCAAAATAAACGTAAGGAATATTCATTACTGTTCTTAGGCAAAAAGCATATGTTGTTTCTGTTCTCAGCAAAATAGAAAATGTATCAAGAGAGGCCTCTGGATTTTCCACTTTAGCCCCAACATTATCCCTCTGTAGTGAGAGGGAAGCAAAAAAAGATCACAGACAGTGTGTGAGTAGTTTTCAGTTGCCAATACAGAAGAACAGCAGGAGGACAAACTTGTGAGACTGTTAGTTACTGCTAACAGCAAACATATCCCCCAATTCTTCAAACACCCTCATGGTCAAGAACATATATCCAGCATGTTTTTTTGAATGACTGATCTTGCTCTTTTACTGAGTGTTTGGTCAACTGCTACAGCCCAGTCTCCTTCAAACTCTTATTCACAAAATATATGTACAAGCCAGACTTCTTCACGATTTCTCCTCCAGACTATGAGGAGAATAGAACATGTTATTCACATTAAAAAAGAAGCTTTCTTTTCACCACACGTGCTTATCCACAAGTCTGTGGTCCCCAAGAACAGATGAACCACATCTACGAAAATTCTCATACTCTACAGGCCATAAGAACCTCTTCAGAAGAATCCTACAATATTTTTCTCCGGAAAAAGCGAAATAAGACTTAGGAAATTAGAAAAAAACACTACCTAAAAATCATGAGGCATTTCCAACCACTGTCTACTTACAGCTGTACCTGTGGAACCCACCTGCCATACTCAAAGAATAGGTCTTCACCTACGACCTTCCTTCACTTTTTAATGACGGAAAAAATCATACACATGAAAACCAATTTGACTGGCACAGATAGCTCATTTTCCCCTCAACATCATCTCAGGTATAGCTTTTCCCCCACCTAAGGAATCAGAGAACCCCAACAGAAGCACATTAGGAAGTCTCATCTCCCAGAAAAGATTCAGCAAGTGATTGAAGGAGCTCTGTCACAGGGTGCCAAAGCACTGGAAATGGCTCTCTGAACTATTTATTTTATTAACTGTTCATGTGCTTTCTACTGTAGCACAGATAAGATTACCTGACACACATTGACAGAAAAGCCTAATTAAATTATTCATTTAAAAACATATTCAGGAAATAATTTATTGCGAACACAAAGGTTACCCAGTTTACTAAAAAATAGATTATAGTTAGAAATAATAAGAATGCATCCGTATCTTCTCCAGGTCTTTCTGTCACTTATTCTACCATACTGTAAGGCTTGCAACCTACCCGTATTACAGCAGGTGGCTGAACAGTAGAAACCACAGCATTTGTTGTTTGAGATAATGTTTTCACAGGAGAAGCTGCTACTTTTTTTACTAACTGGGTGCCAGAGTTCTTTAAAAAAATAAAAATAAAAAATAATTATACATGGGCAGAGAACAGTTGTCAGACAAGTCAATCACAAAGCAGACACTGAAGGTGGGGTCAGATACAAACCAAGACACATAGACCTAAAGTAACAATGCAGGCATCATTCACATAGTCCATATAGTTTAAACACTGCTCAACAAAGCTATTTGCTCACCAGTTTAATATTCAATAACAGATTCAGAGACATTTAAGAGACAACATGCAATCAGAATAAAAATGGTTAAATAAATATGTAAATTGTTACTTTTATGTACCTCCTTATTCTTGCATGCTGACCACATTACAAGAAACAGAAGTAAAAAGCCAGCAGAGATCAGGGAAGGAGGAACAGGAAAGGTCCTCAGCTTCACTCAGCTTCAGAGATGGTTGACATTTTTTTTCTTAAACTATTTACATCATCATCATCATCAGAGAGGAATTCATTAATTTGAACTTTACCACAGGTAACAGACAGCAGTTTTTCCAAACTGAGAAAGCAAAGCACATAGTGATGTTTGTGGGCGCAAAACCAAACACCATCACACTGTTCAGAAAGTGTTCAAATGCTTGTTTAACCCTCCATGACTTATTTGCAAAACCTGTTATAACTACACAGCATACAGCTACGTCAAATTAAAGTTATGAGAGAAGTTACCTGTACAGCACATATTCTGATTGCAGGCGTGCTGGTTGGCACAGGTGGTCTCACACTTGTGTGATTTTGTGACTGGTTCTGTGCTCGTGCTATTGCTTGTTGAGATACTAGCATTAGGTGGCCACTACTGCTTCTGATAAGAACAGTTCCTGTTGAAGAAAAACATTCAAACTGTTAGAAATTATGTTATATTACGGCTTCCCTATATTTCTGTGGAAGAAATAACTAGACCACACTGATAATGTAATATTTGGTTTCTTACTCCAAGGAACAGCTGCCAAGAAATATAAGAACTAAGTGCACATCAGCTTTACGCTCCGAATCTCATGACAGCAAAGAACTCCTAAATTCAAGAGAAAATGCAAGAGAAAGATTTAACTACATGGCCACATTGAAGCACTACATGCATACAATTTGCAAACTGCAAAGCAGTTCATCTTTTGAGTCAAAAAGATATTTTGAATATTTAAAAAAACAGACACACCCTCTACACACACTCTGGGATTAGTTTGACAGTAACTTCAAGCAGCTCTTCAACCTGCAAAATTCATCACCACTATCACACTTGGCTGCCTCTTGTTTCTGAACGTTTAGGCACACACTTAGAGGTGAATATACAGTTTAGAGAAAAGTGCAATGGGGACTGAAGCCTGATTAGTACTAGTTCACCTGCCTGTATGAAGACCATCCCCCTCAGTCAGAGGGCAGTGGTCTCCCATGAAAGCCAAGGCCATCAGATATTTGAAGCTGTCCCCTCTGTCAACGGTCTGTCCAAAAGCATTAAAATGCATGGTTTTATCAAAGCAGTTTATAAACAGGGAGATTGCAGGGGGAAAGAGAAAAAGAGAGACAAGTCCTACCTACCATGTTTCTCCTACCCCAGCAGCAGTAATGACAAACCATTAAACAGCAATGCGTATTTGTACTAAAACTTTCAAATGAAAATCACCGTAAGGGGAATCAGTATCAGTCATAAGCCATACAGAGTCCCATATTCCCTGCATTTGGAAACCATTCAGTTCCAAATCAACGTCTCCTTTTCCTCCCCAGTCCCCTCAGGGATCAGCTCTGGAAAATTCAGAGGTTTCATCACGGTCACAAATACAAAATGCCAGTTGGATACCTGGTCTGAACAGCTTCAGATCCTTCAAGGGAGCTGTAGAGAACCCTACCTTTGCTGGTGTCTCACCTCCGTTACATCCAACAGCAGCTGCTGTAAAGTCCACCACTGAAAACCACTCATCTCAAACACCCTCACTTAACAAAGGCCTTTCAATAAAATAATGGAGGAAGGTATGGGAGAATGCCAGATATGTAAATAAGAGTACTGCAACATTTTTGGACTGCATTAAACTTACTTGCAAGTTATCCAATATCTGAAGAACCCCAGATCTATGCACACTTATGATCTTTCTTAGTGTAAAACAAGACCTCATCAATGAAGCAGTCTTTTAACCTGGCTAGTCTGAAAGCTGTCAAAATATTACCATACAATACAGTCTAAAACACTGCTTCTGTCTAAGTGAATACAACAAGCCACAATCTCCATGACTTGAGTTTTGTTGGCTTGGGTTTTTTTTAAAAAAAAAACAAAGATCGAGCTACTAACCACATGCTTAGTAACAGGTTTTCATCCTCCACATCTAAAAGCATAAGAGGATATTGCAAGACAACACAACACTTGGTATAACATTCCGTAACATCAACATATTTCCATTTACATAGCACACACAAACTGAGAACTGCAAGAGCAGCATCTAGACAATTCCCTCCTTTCTCAAGCAGCCTTTACTAGATGGGGCAGCTGCACAACACAGTTGCATATTCAGAAAAATACTGTTACTCCATCTGTCAACCCAGCTTTCTCCTCCTCCATTGAAGACTCGACTGTAACTATATTTAGGTACAGACAGATCATTTAATTTAATCAATGAATACCTGGAATTACACAAAACATATTAGATTTCTTATTTTCTTTTCATACCATCTTATTTAGACAGTGATTCATGGCATATAGTCTATCATCAGTCTCAGAAAAAGGGCTTTGTTTTTTCCTTGTTCACACCACATGCTTATGCAGATTTCAGTGAAAGAGAGAAAGCTGGCTATGTTGTGATAGCAATAGCATTTCTCTCTACTCTAGGTCTACTTTCAGGATGACAGAAGTGTTGCTCCTGGAGGCTTTAGGCTTTTCTTGCATAAGCTTGCTTTAAAATGTCCTGCCTAGCTCTGCTCTTTGAGAAAGCACATATAAATTTATCATTTCATTCCTTTAGAGATTTGGAATGCATCAAATGTTAGGTTTTGTGTATTTGGATATTTTGTCACTACTAATTATATTTGTCTGTTAGGCCAAATTATCAGAAGCACAATTTCTACTTCTCTGAATTATACTGCATATAAGAAAGAATTGATACAGGGCTGGGGTTGTTTTTGCACTACTGTTTCAGTCAGCATTTGCCAGAGATGGAGACTCTGCCTGAAGAGTATCCCATTCTCCAGTCACTTGAATGGGGGGAATTTCCAGCAGACTTTGCTTGACAGGAAATTACCTCAAGAGCAACACAGTTAGGAAGGTTATGCAAATACAATACAGTTAATATGGAAATTCATTAACATCTCAAAAAAAGGTAAACAAAAAACCAACTACCACAAATATTATCAAGTCAAAATAGCTCCTTTACATTTGACCAGGACTGCAATGATCCCAAGAGGATGTAACCTGAACCAAAATTCAACTTTCTTCCTAGAAAAAGGGTTATTCAATACAAGGACATCCATACTTAATCAAAATACTGTAAAATAGCTTGGTGAGAGCATCCACAGAATTCGTTACCTAAGGCCACCCTTAGTGGTCACAGCCTTCATTGTTTTTTTCAACTATGATGATGCCTGTGTACTTGCATATAAGTTATAGTAAGAAGCCATTCCCCTTGGAACAAACATTAATTTCCCTATGTATGTCCCATTTGGAAGCATTTTTAATAGGAGTGGTAGCCTTTTCATGGCCGTAGCTCTTTGTGATGCTGGTAAAATTATAATTCCAAAGCCAGTATCATGGTAATCTACTAACTACTGCTTCTGTAAGCCTAATACTATAAATGCCTGATGTTAGCACAAATAAAGCTGAAGGCAAATTTGAAACAGTTGTTAGAGCTACAGATCCATACACTGAAAAGCCACATCAGGTCCAAGCCCAAGAGAGACAGTTCTGGGCAGTTGCAACCTAATGTTGCAAAGTGACAGTAAACTCACACATGGATTGTCTGAAACACTGAGAAAGCTGTAGAGAACAGCATTTATTTTTTTTTTTTTACTTCTGGTTGTCGCAATTTACTTATACTTTTACACAACTTAAAAATTCCCCCAATGTTTTGATACTCCCATCCTACCTAGAAACAAAAGCAACAACCCAATACTGCAGTCAATAGCACAGACTCCAAGAGGAGACATAAGAAGTATCTTCTGGCAGAACAAAGGGTTCCATGGCACTCAAAACCAATACCCAAAGTCTCATACATTACCTACAGCTACTCAAGTGTGAAATGAGGGAACAGTAGGTGATGGTAACCTTGAGATTCTCAATACAAAGGTCACATAAATAGACTAGTGCAAGCTTCCAAGACACTATCAGAAATGAAGGTAAGTGCAAGAATCCACATTCTTCACTGGGCGGGGGGGAAAGAGTATTTCTTATCAAGAGCTGTTTTCACATTCACTAGAAAGCAAATGTTAACAAACAATGTGAAAACAGATCAGTTCTTGCAGTCACTGCAACTCCACAGTAAAATGGGCGGGGGGATGGGGAAGGAATGGGACAATAAGCAACAAACTACCTCAAACAGCTGCAACATGACACTTCAGCTAACACCTCTCAGGACAGCATTTAAAAACAGAAAAGATATCTGCAATCTCTGAACAAAATATCAGCAGCAGCAGTAGTAATTGAACAGCAATAAGGCATTCTCGTTACACTGCAGATGCCCAGTTTTGGGTGGCACTTCCAAGAATGCACCGTTTAATAGTTTTACTGGAGTTATTTCAGAAAACAGGAACAACTTTCTCACCATTGATGCACTTGGGTAGTAAGAGCAAGGCACAGTGCCTTTGGGGCTACAAATCTGTTCCTATTTTCAAACCCAAGTGACCAGTTACCGTCAGGGATTATTTCTCACATGCTTCATTGGAGGACTCGGGTGTCTCTTGCAGATTAACAAACAGCCCTATTTAGAACAAACTGAGACTTTTTTCCCTTGATAGTCTGCCTGTCCTGCTAATAACCTGCCTTTGGAAAGTTACTTGTTTTTCCTGACTGACAGAGAAGGCAGTTAAAATAGAATCAGCTGTTTCAACCATTTGTTCCCTGCACACCTTCAGTTGCAATCCTGTGACAAGGCTGGAGGGGAAAGGACCTGACAACCAAAAGTCAGCTCAGTTTCCTACACAGAAGGAGCCATGCTATACCTTCTGACCTTGAAGCAGTCTCATTTAGATCTATACCTTTTCTCCCCAGTGACCTGCCTTCTCCTGGAAGAGGGGCTGCAGGAACTCTGCCTCTAGGAGTGCCTGGCATAACTCCTGCAAAGCTCAGACAGCCACCACCCAGAACAGTTTCTAACTAGACACGCCAGCAGTGTGAGAAAATGGAAAATCAGAGGCATCCTAACAAAATTCTATTTGTTGCTCAAACCTGAGATACCTCAGCTGTAAATTTTCACTGTCCCAACACCACCAGTCAAGGAAATGCAGCTTTTTCTGAACTTGGTTTAGCATCCAACACAGGAATCAAGAAACATAGGTTAAAAGGAGAAGCAGCTTCCAGATACCTCTGCATTGTAACTGGAGAGTAGCAAAAACTCACCAGAGACATGAACAAGGTGCTATGGGATAGTGACAGAGATCTGTTTATGCCACCTGCATGGGCTTCACTGTATTTTAGGGAATAAGTGTTAAGGAAATCACAATGTTGTTAACATAAAACTGTGCTGCCAGATGAAGCTCAGGGCTTCATCCAGCAGCACTGAACATCAATGTATGCTAAAAGCATTCCACCATAAGAGCAACTTCCACCACATAAGGCAAGCCTGAGTTCATTTCTGAAGGGGAACTTCATCCAAAAGAAATCTCCTGAGATGAACCATCCAGCATTTGTGCACCTTATGCAGTTACACGTGAAACTGAAGTTTCAAGTTAAGCCACCACTTTGATTACATGGTTTCTAATGCAACTGCTCAACACAACAGCTCTTGGGAACTGCTGGCTGGCGAACAACATGAGGAAATGCAAAGAAGTCTCTTGCTCGTAAAATAAAATACAAGGAAGAATAAACCACAATTAGACCAAACTCATTTGAGAAAACACAAGTTACAAAAGCTGCTTTCAAAGAAGAGTACATTTAGCTTATTTCAAAACAAGGAGTGCCTGCATCAGGTACCTTGCCAACCTTAGTAAAGTACACTTTACTACCAATTATAAAAACAAGGCTAAATGAGACTTTCAGGTCCCAAATCAGTAAGTGAACAACAAAAGTGTTTTAAAACAACAGGAATGTGTCAGTGCTCTCTGTTCCTAAACAAATTCCATTGTTTCACTGAGCTACTCAAAACAAAGAGGTAGTTTCTCAGGCAGTTATTACAAGGCAAGACCAAGCTTTAAAGGGGATGTTTTAGTAGGAAATTAAATGGCAACTAAAAAGGAATATTAGTTTTGAGTTTCTTAGACTGACTAAGATCACTCAAAATCTGGAAAACAAAAGACCAAACACTACTAACCTATGCAACAACTTTGAAAATACTTTTTCTCTCTAAAGTCATCCTTTAGAAAAAAATGTAGGTTTTTTCCTCTTCAACCCCATTTACTGAGCCCCACAGAACAGGTCACTTAACAGTTACAAAAACACATTACAGGACTAAGACCAAACCCAGACATTATTAGAGACATAGACAGTTCAGGCAAGGATTGCATCAAGGTGCATTATGTTGTAGACTAGCTGTAAAAGACTGCTGAAGAGGCAGGAAGTATTAATGAAATACTGTGAAAGACAGTGACAACCTTTACATAACCTAAGACCTACGTAACCCTTTTAATACTTTGGGACTGTAATGTTTCCAGATGAAGTATGGTCTGTACTGCGTGCAGGAGAACTACTTATTCCCCATGACCTCCACTCTGTACTTGAGTTTTCCTAGACATCCACTGCAAATTTCTGTAGTGAAGATGAAGAAACAAAGACAACAGCCCAATCTAGAGGCAACACCTCGCTGTGCTTTTCACTGTCTCAGGAATGAAGCTACAACAAAGATGCAGAAGCCACACAAGGTTACCTCACCACAGGCTTTCAGTGATGAGCTCTGACTTCTACTCTTAGTCAAATACAATACACTTCAGATAACAGGTCTTCTGTGAAGTCACAAAGATTGCCTGTTTGAAGCTTTTCTTGGAAAAACATCTGTGATTGCTTTGAGGTTTCCCAGATAAACGCAGTAGAGAGCTCATCTATACCGTATGGGTAGAGTTGTTCTCTCACTACACTCACAAAACACCAACAAATCATTCCAACCTTTGGAAGTCAATTTCAGTTGATGCGAGAGAAATTCAGCGATGATCAACCCATAATCAACACTGCTACTGCAGGAACCAGAATCATTCAGCACATATCCAGGCCCTCAACCAATTCATGTCATTCACATTTTGTTTCACTAAATAAGTAATTACATATCCCAGAAATCACTCTCTGTGTTCTTTCCCTCCATTCCAGGGAAACTTCTAAACTAAGGGGCCTTCATAGTGACAGCTCAGGACTAGTGACTGGCATGTAGATATTGCAGAGTCACAATGAGATGCCCGATTTTGAGCTCCAATGAAAGACACTTTGTTTTGCTCACATGTGTGGAAATCATCAATTTCCAGGTCAGGAGAAAAGTTCAAAAGGCATAATCTCAATATAGTTTCACACTACAACAGAACAAAGTCCAAATAAAATACCATACAATGTTATACCCACAAGTTCTTCAATGACGCTGATTGCATCTTTGCCAACTGCACAAACACTGCACTGCAGATTCCTGTATACTGTGGCCTACAAATTTTTAGGCTGATGTCTGACATCTCACCTCTTCAAAGCCAGTGACTAGCTTCCCTCGCAGACATCACTGTCCAGTTGACAGCACTGTTTCATTAGCATTAGTGTTTCCCAGATGGCCTGGGTTGCTGTGAGCAGTTTTTCAAACCACCACGTCCCCACAGCTCTATCACACTAACAAAGGGGCTTACAGTCCCAGAAAAGGCTGCTGCCTCCAGGAAATCCAACCTTTCTAGGGCAAGGTTTTGTGTTAACAGTGGGTACCGGCTCCTGAGACACCCAGCACAGACACTGCCTTTTCAAGTACAGGGAGCCAGGAAAAGGATGATGATATCTCTCCTAGGCAGAATGGAGCAGACTCTGATATCCTATTGTTTCAAACAGCCTGGAATAATGGACACCACACAACTTTTTCTAATGAGTATAAACAACATCCCCTCTCCCTCCCTTCCTCCAGGAACAAGACACAAAATGCTAAAAATGCAAAAATCTGAAGCCAGATTTCACACACTACTCAATCAGTAAGTCTTACCCTGTTGGAAGCTAGCTGCTCAACAATGCATTTTGGTGATCAGATGGATATCTCTTCATCAATAGATTTTGATGCCCAGACAGATATCTCTGTTCAACAGACTAGCGACTGGGTCCCCATAGTGCTGATGCTTTTTCACAGAATATAGGTCCACATTTCAGAGTTCTCCTCAACTGCACACACAGTTGAGCTTCTTTCCTCGAGAATACATTGACAGCCATGCAATTTTAGAGTTACAGTAGAACTCTTAAGCAAAAATATAACCATACCAGTTGCAAAGTAATATACCTTTTATTTATAACAAGCAACAGATGTTCACACCAACACTTTAAAGAAAATCTGGACATTGCATTGGTTCTTGGAAGGGCTGAAAATAACCAACAGGTTTGGGCACTGTTAAAAGATGGCACTACTGTTTCTATTCGAATTTAGAGTGTATTTATTACGCTTGAATCCCAAGAGTTGCTGTTTTTATTGTGTGTAGGCATATGGGATTCCCAGGCAATGCTGCGTCATACCACAAGTCTTATTTGATATCGGGAGAACATCTACCTCTTGTCCTTGGGCCATGTCTTTCAGCGACTGGGATCATTTCCCATCAGCATTTCCTCATCTCATCTTTGTGGTTTGCAAGTTTGCTCCTTGAGGTTTGGTTGCTTTCCTATCTCATTAATCAGACAGTTCTAGGATTGTCTATGGATAAGATGATCTGACTTAACAGTTCTCTGGGACCCAAATTACCTCATGCAGGAGCTTTAAGTATTTGCAGAAAACTTCAGCAGTGAAATAGTTACTCAAAGGAGCCAAAGTGACACTTTCTTACTCTCAAGACAATTCCTACTGCACTGAAAACAGCATTGAATCTCTACACCACACCCTCTTGTGTACTCCTAGAATTCACTGGAGTAAAATTCTTAAAATAAAAAGTTAGATGTTTGGCACATTGCAGCCATATACATACAGCACACAGCTTTCTAAGGATCAGAAGCTATGCCAATACCCCGCACTTCTAGAACAGCCATTAAGCTGTTACAGATAAATCTGAAGCTGAAGTGTCGAACCACAAATCTTAACTTTAAACCAAGTAATGATAAAAACATCTGAATACTAAGAACTGGCATCTTGATAGAGTTCTAAGAAAGGACAAGATCACTCCCCTTTAAATCTCTGTCTCCTTTAAATAAGAGGAGAATCAAGTCAGTTAATCCATGTTAATTTTCCAATGGCACACTTGTTTCCCTGTTGCTCACTTGGGGATCAGCACAAAGTTGAATTCCAGTTTCTTACAGTTAATTTCCTCTAAAAGTGCAAATTCACTCCTCTGTTGGATGGATTTTCACTTACAATCAAGGGCCTAACACTGAATTTTAACACTGATTACCACTTTGTTTTAAGTGTGATGGAGCAAACAAAACTTACTGTAGAGGACATCAAACTTTCACAGAAACATAAACTTCTGTCTACACAGATACTGTGGAAACTGTCAGCAAAACTGTGGGTATTTGCTGAGTGCCTAGTATGCAAGAAATATATGTAACGGTGTTCTAACCACACTTACCCTCTTCAACAGACAGCATTGGCTGCCCCAAGCAGACTGCCGAGTAATACACCACCAGTCAGCTGGATCGGTCTCCAAGGGCTCCACTGGAACTAGATGTCAACTGCCACTATGCAAGCTGCGAGCAGAAGCCTTCAGGTGTTGTGCCAACCAGGGCATGCTGTTTCACCCACTTCTTAATCTAGCCTGGACATCCACACAAAGAAATCTGCTTTCCCAGGCAACTCCTAGGAGCAGCCAGTACTAACGAAAGCATCTCCTCTGCCTCCACCAAACTGGAAGTGTGCACAATCTGCAAGCACAAGCTAAGAAAATCAATTAAGTGTCATCATATCATCTGACTGGTCTTATACCACAAGTGAGTTCACTGAGCTTCACCAGTTCTCCAGCCTTAACAGACCCCAGATTTACTCATCAGCAAAATGTATCTTCTGCCTGCTGCCATTTTTAGCCTGCTTCAGTTGCAATGAGATACTATTACCTCAAGACACTAGTGGTTAAGATCTGTTAGTGGACTTTGTTCTAGACCTGACCCAGATGGTAGAACAGACCTTAATACTGACAATCTGAATAGTAAGACACTTAAAAATGTCTACTGTGATCTCTTCCACTTTGCAAATTATACTTGCTTTCCTTCTGGCATCATCAGTTTTCAGAAAAATACCTTCATGCAAAAAGAATTAGAAAAAAAAGTATTTACCTTTCAGTTTTGCATAAGTGATTAGGGCAGTACTAATTATTTATCTTTGATAGTTATCAACTTACAGCACAACTCACAAATACAACTATCATATACAGTCCTACCCACTAAACACAGCACAGATTCCTATCACATGGCATGACAAATACTTGGATCTCTAAAATAACCTTAAAAAAATGTGGTACAGCAACTACTCAAAATAATAACACACAAGCTTACCTAGTTTAGTCAGCATCTTTGGTAAAAGACTACTGAAACATAATTAGTGTTTCTTCCAGCGGTCACTTGTGTGTGGATGATGCTATTTTTACTGCTACAAGCCAAAGGGTTCTTTAAATACTGCAAAAGCAACACAAGTCAGGCTCACATTCTCTCTCTCTCTTCTAAGGCTTAAAAAAAGTTTACCATTCACCGAACTGCAGCTGTAATTCTTTGCAATACACTCCAATTGATTGTAAAATCTGAACAGCATTTAACATTAATTTTACTGAGCATCATATTTCCATGCTTCCGTATTCAGAACGCATCTACTTTTCTGTGTGCATGAAAATCATAAATCTAGACATTAGCTTTATATCTTCTGCCAAGATTTAAATCATAATTCCAACACGGCTGTGCATTTAATGATATGAAGGCATTGTTTTGCTAGACACAGTCAGTCCTGAAAGCAAAATCAAGTCCTACAGAGCAGCCAAAATTTCTACTGGTTACAGCAGAAGACATTTACTCACTCTTTTTTAAATTTGACTTAGTTCTTCAAGCCTGTCAAAGCTTTGCTGACCCTTCCTCAGAAAAAAAGAGTTGATGCCACCTGACGTGAAGAAAGAAGTTTGCAAAGAATCCATCCCAAGAAATCTGCTAAAGGACACTATTGGGATACAAAAGGTTACAATAATGTATTATTTAGCCCCTACTGATCATTCTACAGCACAAATACTACAGTCAGACTTCATGGAATTATCAACATCTAAGCACTGCAGACTTCAAAGGAGTTTCTAGGGGGTTTTGTCCTGTTGAAACAAGAAATTGTTAGATAGCCTACTCCTATCCAAGCACAATTTAAATTAAGAAGTATTTTAAATTTAGCGCTTCCTCCAATTCTAAAATAAAGCACAAATATGAAAATATCAAATTCCTGTTGTGGTTTTACCACTGGGAAACAACAACTAGAAAGTGAAGAAGGAGATTCACAGCACTTTACTTGAGAGGTTTTAGGTCAATGTCAAAAGCAGAAGGCAGAAGCATCCAGATGTTTATCAGCCCTTACCTCTTCAGGTTACCTTAGTTTCTATATCCACTTCAGAGAAACCCAACAAGATCAGGCTCCATACCACCCCACAGCAGTTTTGGAATACCCACATCAGCTCTCTCCTTCCCAGCCACGGGAGTCCACATGCTGACTGACTGCCTTTTGCCACACAGCCCCAGCCACCTGCCACAAACAGTGCTTGTGCTTTTTGAACACTTATCCACTACCAGTCTGCATAAGCTGTAGGCAGTGGAAAACGCGCCAGGGACAAGGTAAAACGTCCAACTGCAGACGACTGAGCTGCAAACAGAAACCAAGAAGCTGTTACCTGCTGCCATTCCCCTCTCAGTCAGGTAGAAAGGAAACTTACAGTGACCATGCCTTGCACCTGATTACTCATGCAAATTACAGCAGACTCGGGGCAACTTCTCTTTGCTGACACCTTAACTTGCTCAGGCCCACTGGTGTTAGCAATAATGGAAAGCATAAAACAGAAATACACACACCAGAGGCAGCTGATGGCAGCTGCTGCCATCCCTGTAACCAGCAGCAGTGGCATGAGATGAGCTTTTTGAAGAGCTTCCCTGCTGGAAGCAGATCCAAGGTAACAACGGAGGATCCCTGGCATCTGGTTCAGTTTTGTATTTTTTCATCCCACCAGAAGAGGAGTGGATATATTTATTAATTGTCCTTTCAACACCCGCCTGTTATGAGCATCCCAAGACCAGGGATTGAATAAAAGCCACAAGGACAGACAGAGGAGTGACAAAAACCGAAGTTCAAGAAAAGTAAACAAGGAAACCAAGGAAAAATATCAACATTCTTTTTGCTGTTTCTATGTTCTTTTTCTACCCTCCACTTCTCCAAGGCAGTACAGGGTCCAAAGGCACTAAGGTGAACTACAGACACTTGTCACAGCCCTTGTTGCTCCTTACCCTTCCCAAGTAAATTACTTCCTCCTGTTAGTAGCACAGCCCATCCATTCCCCCCAGCCCCTCTCCTCCCCGCCACATTGAGCTCGAGTCAACCAAGGACAGAGTTTCTTGATAAGCAGATGGTCCATGACAGGAGACATTTGCAGGTTCATAAGCATCAGCACAGACCACATAGCCAGCAGAGCTCAGGACTGAGACAGCAACTGCACTGGTTGTGCTGGTCTGTTCCCTGCCAGTCCCACAGACTGCCACACACAAAGCCTCCTGAAATGCTGCTAACACGTTCTTGTCAACAAGAAGGGCAACTGAGGAGAGATCCCTTTGGTAGCTCATACAGATTCCCTCCATTGGGGAGGGCATAGCCCAAACATTTAGTTTAAGAGCTGATGGTAAGCAAGGTCAAAATACCACAAGTAAGCCCTCTAGTCAGATGCTGTCTGATGTCCAGCCCCTAGCTGGAGTACTACTGTGTGCTAAAACCCCCAGCGGTGGTCAGCCACAAGCCAGGGAGGGACTCGTGCAGGAGGATGGCCATGAGTACCAGCAAGCACTGGTCTGACAGCTGGCTACTCTTCTGAAAACCAGCACTTTGTAGAGGAAAACATAGGAGGGTGATGAAAAAACACCTTGTTACTCATGAGCAAATCTGGGTCCCTCAAGACCTGGATAACTTATGAAGCCCAGTGATGTTCTCTAGGTAAGCAGGTAAAAAGAGCAATCTGTGCTCAGAGACATAAGGAGTCATATCTGGTCACCTGCCTTTCCCACCTCCTGGATTTATAGTGAGCAAGAGGAAGGGGGAGGTAGAAATATAAGAGAAAGTACAGCATAAATCCATGACTTCCATGAACCTCCACTGCCTCCCAGGCCACGGGGGCAGACACAGCTCCACTGGTGCCCTTCCTTCCCCAGACTGCAGTGCTGTAGAAGCACAGGAGCAATGCATGCTCCAGGACACAAGCAGTTCATGAGTAATTCAGGATGTCCAGTAAGGGCAGTGCTGTCCTCAGAACAAGCCAGCTCAAACATCTTCCTTTGAAACTCAAGGAAAGGATGTTTTCTGTATGCATTTTTCTTAGCAGGTGCCACAAAAGTTGGCAGTGATTTTAAAGCCAAGTGCATTCTGCCTTCTATATTTTATCCTGCATGGCTAGATTTAGCAGTTTATTTGAAATACAAACTTTTCAAGCCTAAGAATTTGGTTGTTTACCCCACCTTCTTTTTATAATGATGCTAAACTAACACTTGCAGGTTTAATGCTATTCATCTTGCATTTTTTGTTATGAATTAAAAATTGAATCCACATAGAAGACAGAGGTAAAATACTAACATTTACTCAAGCCAGAATGCATTTTTATATCATCCTTACAATTATTTAGCAAGTTTCCACGAAACATCTGACAACTTCTGTGTTTCTTCTGAAGCACTAAAATCCATACTGTTACTTTTAATTTACAATGCTGCACAGTACACCAGCACCTCTGAATTTCCAATACAAAGGCTGCATTGTCCCAGGAGCAAGGAAAACAAGCTGATGCAACTGAAGGGTAACACTAATTTTGTTACATCTGCCTACTGCCACAATATAAGTCAGATGATATTCAACAGTATACCTTGATGTGATGAAACTCAACCCACTACGAAAAAAAACGTAAGTTTTGCCAACTTGTAGTTCCCAAACTGTAGGCAATTCGCATGAGCATTCACCTTCATAGAAAGGTGTTTAACCGAATGTCAATACATGCCAGAAACCAAAAATATTAGACACAAAATCTGAATACCTGACCCCTTCTACACAAAATTAATATACTTCCATCATGGCTCATTTCAGAGGAAAGATTTAGACTCATCCTTAACTGCTGAATACTCAGACATTATAGCATCATCTGAGTGCCGGGAAATCTACAGTGAAACTTACTGACTAAAGACAATTTTTTAAAATTCCATTAGCATTATATATTTCCTTGGGAGGTGCATGTCTTTAATAAAGACATTGCAATAAAAAAAAAAAAAAAAAAAAAAAAACCAAACAAAAAAAAAAAAAAAAAAAAAAAAAAAAAAACCACAAATATGCACTAACAGCACAGGAATTAATGTAAAACCAGTCATCCTTTTCGGCAACATCCAACCTGAAAGTAATTGCAACAGATGCTCCAACAACAGAACTGTCCTGGCAGGAAATAATTACAGCATCAAATAGCAATAAAGTCATTACATATCTTGGGGTCTCAACAGAGCGAGACCAAAACCAGTTGAATCAAAGTCACTTTCTTTTTTAAAAAGCATTTAAATATAGCCTGACAGGGAAGAGTGGAAAGTTAAGAACCAACAGCACCTTCTTCCTTTTGAGAGAAAGTGCAGGTAGGAGCCCTGGTTAACCCTCTGCTGCTATCCGAAGTATTAAGCTGTCTTTATCAGCACTATGCAATTCCTCCATTAATATTTTCCTTGCCGCTATTGAAAGTGCGGGACCTCTCTGAATTCTTCGTTTTCCACAGAGTTTTTATGCAAAAAAAGCGTTTCAAGGAGCAACATGTAATGAACTTTCAGCACTGCCCTCCTTAGGCACAGCAGTACTCTGTTTCGCTGACGATCTATCGGCCTGGTTGTGCCAGTCAGAAGAATTCCTGTGGGACTGCCCGGGAGCGCGGGCAGTCTGACCCGCACGGAAAGTTTACAGGAGTCGCTCTGCAGTCGCCAACCCCGCTCACACACCCCTCCTCGGATACTCCTTCATCTAAGTTCTACGAAAGCCTCCATAAGTCTTTTTCAAGTCACATATTAGGGTAACTTGGCCACTGTGGTTTTGGTTATACTCCTCCTGCTCCTTGTGCTATCCAGCAAAGTAAGAAGTTGCCTGAATCCAGAGATTTCCAGATCCATCCTCCAGATAGGCTGTGAGCATCCCCAGTGCTAACTGACTGAACACAGTCACATTCCCAATGCCCTGCAAGACAGACACACATGCAGGTTCCCAGAAGTTTGGGGCAGCAAACCAACCTGCGAAACACACACCTTTACCACCACCATCCCCCGCCGTCCTGCCCGTCCTTCGCCACGGCTCGTCCCCAGCAGCAAGGGCAGGGCGGCGGGATCCCCATCCTGCCGACCCACCCCTTGACAGCAAGGACCGCGACATCCCAGGGAAGTGGCGACACGGTACCATGCCCGCAAGCGGGGCAGCCCAGTAGGGACCACTCACCTGGGGGCAGCTGCAAGTTCGCCGGCAACTGGAGGGTGGCCGTGGGCGGACCCTTGAGCGCCACCGGCCGCGGGACCCCGGGA